>VZRU01017880.1:601050-677167 GCA_013398155.1 Pedionomus torquatus | reverse complement strand
AACTGTATCTTAACTATTTTTTTTTGAAAAAAAAAAAAAAAGGGTTAACGTTGTTTACTAGTCTTTTTCCTTCTCATGCTAGCATGATGTAGCTATTCTACTGGAAATGTACATCATAACAACCAAGAACTGCACCTCTCCAATTTAGAGAATGTCTTTTAGAACTTCAGCTTTGGAGGATCTTGGGCCTTTAGCCCCTGAGTTTCCATTTCACATTGGAGATGTAGCGATGGCATTCAAACTTAGCAGTTTTACAAAAATTCTCTTTAACAAGGACCCATTAGTGATGGGACCAGAGGTAATGACTTCAAACTGGAAGAGGGGAGATTTAGATCAGATATAGTGAAACATTTCTTTCTGATGAGGATAGTGAGACACAGGAACAGGTTGCTCGGCGAAGCTGTTGGTGCCCCGTCCCTGGATGCGTTCAAGGCCAGGTTGGATGTGGTTTTGAGTAAGCCTATATATTGGGAGATGTCGCTATCCATCACAGGGGGCTTGGTACTAGATGATCTTTAAGGTCCGTTCCAACCCAAACCACTCTATGATTTGAACACTTTCTCATCTGCATTGCAAAAGACTTGTCATTGTAAAAATTGCATTTCTCTATAGACTCAGTGGAGGTCAAGGAGCACCTTGGAGTGTATGACACTTTGAGATGTAATTGTGGACTCTTAAGTTTAGGATTTACTTTAGTGGGCCAACACAGGGCATGTTTGCATGGGCACGCAGTGTTTACCTGTTGCATTTTATCTTATAGCGTTCTGGTTAGAGAAATTAATTTGCCTGAATTTATTATTCCCTCTCAAAGCCCATGATGTAACTGTGAGGCAAACACCACCAACTGGGAGTTAGTAGGAGCAGTGTATCATCTAACTGTGGTCATTTGAAAGGTGTCTGGTAAATAGTACTTTTTTAGACTCTTTCTATAGTAAATAACTAAATAGCGCATGCTTCTACTTGAGCCTTGAGTTACCTGTCCTGCTCCCTTAATTTCAGCAGGGAGCTGTGTTACCAGTGAAGGCTAGTAGACTAACTTAACTGGTTACATGAGGTAAACATCTTTTTATTTAAACAACTTAGATTGAATTAGCTTGATTTTCTGTGACTGAAGTTTGATTTCTAAGTATTACAAGAGATTTAATAAATTCTATCTTCTATTGTCCTATTTCATCCTGTAACCCGTTTTTGAAAAGGACACTTGTTTTTAATTATTTCATAGCTAGCTAAATATTGGATTCTTGGCTCTTTATAATCCTCTTAATTCTTGGGTTTTTTTTCCCTTGAGACTGCTGTCACTGGAGTAAGTAAAAAATTCTTTATGGCCAATTTCAAAGTCCATGTGCTGTATATACAATAAACCTCATATTTTCTCTGCTTTTCTTCTCTTTTATTTTGTGCTGCCATCATTCAAAAAATAGAGTATTTAAATAAATACCATAGTGAATATCCTCTACCCAGATTTGCATCAACTGCAAATTAACCCAAATATTACTCTCTGCATTTTGTCTCATTATAATTCTAATTTGTAGATCCAATTATATCAAATAATCTTATACTCATGTCCTTTTCAGTTTCTCTTTGAACTAAGTAAATACCATTGTAGTTCACGAATCCTCATATACAGTACGTTGTAATTTTGCTGATGGCTTCCTGAAGCCTGTAATTCTCCCGGAATCTCCAATCTTCTTCTCTTCATGTGCATTTTTCTTGTGAATATGTTGAACATTTTCCAAGCTTATTCCAGATTTTTCCTATAGATCATAGTTAAAGGGAATATGTTTTTTTTTAGCCTCAGTGCAGAATATATTCCACCCACGTGCTTGATTTTGTTCATGCATTTCTTTAAAGCATGATGGCCTTTCTCTTCTTCTGTTCTTCAATGCTTTTAGTTTCCTTGATTCCACATAATTTGCAAATATTACAATCCTGCTTTCTTCCAGGGCTTTCATAAGACCTAAATTTGCTGTTCCTCAGGGACGTAAATTGTTCTAGTTTCTGTAACTCATGTTTATTATTATTTTTTCATTGCTATACCTTGTTTTATACTTCCCCTGTTAAGCAGGTTAAGGTATTTAAAACCATGGATGTGTGTTTGTGCGTATATTAAGATTAGTTAATAAGTTTGTAATGTAATATTCATAGCCAAATTCTAGGAGTACTTTTTTGCTTTCTCATATTTAATTTGGGTAATTTTAGAAATTTAGTAATTTTAAATTGCTTTTGTCTTTGTAATTCTGAGCGACATCCCTTCTTTGGGGAATATTTTAAATACTCAGGTCAATCAGAGTAAAATATTACACTTAACCAGCCATTGCACTGAACCTAGTACACAGATTAATTTTGTGATTGCAGCAGTCTCATTTAATAGACTTGCAGTGCAATGAAAAAAAGAATCAACCTTTGTGTATTATGTTTTATATGTACTTGTGTGTTCTTGCAATATTTTTGCAAGCGAAAGTTAGAAATACAAAGCCTATAGAAGTCGGAGGGGGTTTTGGTAAAATATCTTTAAAGTAAATTTTTGTATGAGAAGGTATGGATTACAAATGTTTCTTCAGGCTCTGAAATATGAAGCTGTTGCTTTCTGAAAAGTTTTCATTTTTTTCTAAGACATATTTTTTTAGAATGTATAATAAAGTGCTCACTTAAAGCTTTGTGAAAATAAAGGTATTGTGAGGACCGAACCCAGAAACTCAGAGAGCTTTACTTATATCAAAATATTGGCTTGGATGATGTAGAATTTGGGAAGAAGAGTACTTTTTAAATTTCAGTTTTATTTTAAGAACACTGACTAGCCACTGAGGCAAATCCAGTTAGTGTAATATTTATAGATTTAATGCCGTGCAGCCAAATACTACATCTGGTTTTGCAGTGTTCTTTCAACAGCCAACAAAAGTACTGAAGACTCTGTGTGTGTATTGTATTTAGAGCAGAATTATAACAGGCATTATATACTTTAAAGCAAAATAACAGATTATTCAAGCAAAAGTTGAAGACTCACCTTTTGAATGGAGATCACTAACCTAAATTTCCTAGAAATAGCAGACTAAGTGTAATTGTCCACAGGCTGTGGTTATATTTCATTTGAGTTTTCAGACAGATCACAAGAAACATTTACATTTACATACATTGCACAGATGGCACTTTGCAACATATGTATTTTGGGCTGGTGTCAGAGCTTATTGAGTACACTTCCAAACTTGTGACCTCTGGCTATTATCATGGTCTTTGTATTTTAAGTTGCAGTGATTTCCTTTTTTTTCCTGAAACAATTTCTTATTCTTTCTTCTTTGTGCAATGCGTGTGTGTTAAGGGTTTTGCCATGTAATTTTAGTTCATTTTGTTCACATTATAGTAATTTGTATCTTATGCAAAAAAACCCTAAATGTGAGATGTGTTATACTAGTATTTTTGCTTTAAAGTAATCACTACATCTCAAGATTAAATTTAAATATTAGCTGCCCTGTAATCATAGAAAAGTGCACTTGTTCTTCTTAGCATTTGTCATGAGGAAAACCAAGAAATTAGAATTTTACATATGTGTATTTTTTTGGACGGAGAGCTTTTTGTCCTTCCTCTCTTCTTGAGTAGCATTTAAGAAGACTGGACTTGTTAAGAATATATTACATTGTCAAATGTACTCTGGGACATTAGAACGTAACCAGAGAAGAGGTGATTTCAGAGGTAATTTTGGTTATAGTTTTAAATAGAAACTCCCTCATCACAGAAAACGAAGGATGCTTTTTAAACTTCTATCTCAGGGCTAAATTTAAATTACTTAAACTATAGGAAAATGAAAACTGATTTTATTTTTCTCTGCTTAAGGATGTACATATTTAAAACTTCATAGCGTTCTGGAGGAGGTGTAGATATCTTAATTTATTACCTCAGTTCCAGGCGCTTCTAAATGACATTTTATGTATATATAATGGCAGTATTCATGACTGCATGAGCTTTAATTTTCTGGACTCTCAGCAATTATACAAATCTGCTAATCAAAATGAGGCATTCAGTCCCGTGGGATGCTTTGTGGATATTTGTGGAGGTGATTGCCGACATTGAGTTTTCCTCACGTGGCAATTAAGGGGAGCTGGTTTGACTGTGCCTTCGTATACCCAGTGCCTTGTCCTTCTGCTGCTGCTTGTTGGTGGCAGCTTCCAAAGTACCAACTTGTTTCATGTCTAATATGTGTTGGACCCAGTGATAAATCACCAATGAATAGCCAGCTCTGTACTCCTATATTTAAAGCAGTCGCAAATATTGATTAATATTGTTCTTCAGTAGCAGAACAATGCTCAAGGCACATATGCACATGAAAAGCTCTTCTTGTGCAAGATACAGCTTTGTCCTACAGGGTCCCCACCCTTCCCTTTAAATGATTCCTTTCCTGGCCTGGCCTGGACCTTGGCTAATTGATTACCAGAACTTCAGGCAGGCTGTGTTCAGCTTTAACCTGAGGGAGTAATGACAGTCTTTGGAAAGTCTGGCTTTCAGCTCTGTAGAGGCCAGAGGCATCTGTCCCGTCCATGGTCCTCACAGCCATGAGACCACTTGCTGCCTGGGACCACTGGCTGTATTTAATACATAACCTAAAGATTTTTCTTCTATTAAAATGGATAATGAGCTTCTGTTGGCAGATAACTAAATGACTAAGTTTAGAGCGGGAAGTTTGGGTTTGGGTTTTTTTGTTGTTGTTGTGTTTTTTTTTAATTGTTATTATTTTTGTCATGTTTTCTTTAGGCTTGGAAAAGGGTTGTAGAAGTAAGGAATGGGGTTATGTGAGTTCAGTAATTCTCTTGCCTTGTGACAAGTTACCGTTCCTAAGTTAAAATTGTTCCTATACTCCCTTGCTTCTTTGAAATAACCCCCTGTGACAAGCCTTGGAGAATAGGGCCTTTCCTGCCCTTTGGGAGGTACCTCAGTTTGTTAGTGTCAATTAATCTTCTGAGCAATCCTGAACAATTCAGCCAAAGAAGTCCTGAACAATTCAGACGAAGCAATGTCAACATGGAACAGGAGAGTATTGTTACTCTTTTTTTAAAACTAACTCTTCTGTGCTTTCCACTAACTTAATTATTTTTAATTGTCTTCATATATATATATATATAAATTATAATATAAATGTATTTTAAAATAGCTTTAAAATGTCAGTTCCTTACTGAATGTAAAACAGTTGCTATAAAGTATTGACTATCTAGTAAAATAAATAATCACAGAATGATATGAGTTGGAAGGGACTTCTAGAGATCATCTAGTCCAAGCCACCTGCCAGAGGTCCACCTAGAGCAAGTTGCACAGGAGATGAAAAATCTATATTTAAAAATACCCCATATGCTGATTAGAAATGGCTGCAGTCTAAAATGTAATTTTTCCAATTAAGTACATGCTTGTTTGTACTATAGGTATTACTTATAACATACTTCATGCTGTGTCTGTACTGAACTCAAATTGTGTTTAGTTTTGCATTCCCATCACATTTATAGGCAAAAATATTACTGTTGGAATTGGTAAGTATAATTATAGATGTAAATATTGTGTGTTTTCTTACTATTTAGCGGTTCATGAGTCATGTATTTTTATTATTGTCTTGAGTATACACGAGTACTTTTTTAATCACTACCTCATAAAGAATTGGCAACATCAAGGTGTTTTCTTTTCACTAGGACCCAAAGTTTCACTGGATCCCAAAGTTCTCATGATTTTCAGGGATATGCTTTTACTCTTTAATTATTTTTTGCTTCTTCCAAGTTCTTCTACTGTTAATTCCGAATACAGAAAAATGCAGCACCTTCCTCTCTTTGTTCATGTTGCTCTCAAATCCAGGAGTCTTCAATGATCTTGTTTGAATATTCAGTACAATAAGTATTTGGAGTTTTTTGCAAAAGTTTCTTGGATAGAAGTATTTTTTGGTCACAAATAAGACACTGTAATAATAGTGGGTTTTAATATTAGCTTGTAACTCTAAACTCTGTTTCCTTTTACCTTTTCTAGACTTAGATGTTCATCTACTCTGTTGGTCACTTTTTTTTCCTTTTGGAAACCTCCATATTTTTGTAGGACTGCCTGAATTTCCACTTGTGGGTAGTATTTAGGGATTTTTTGCTTATATCTTGACCGTGTCTTCAAATCTTCTTCAAGGTAGAGAAAAAAAAAAAAAGCTAAAATTTCATATACAACTACTTCATTGATATGCCCATTATAAAAATTAATCTTTTGTATTAATCTATCAAAATGTTCATGTTCTGATTATGTTTTAATGTGAATTTGACATGATAGAATGCCATAATGATGAAGTTTTGAAATAACCTGGTGGTTCTGTCTGAACTTGTATCTAGTTTCAAAGTGCAAGTCGTCTTTTGTGCTTGTAAGTGCACTGGTGGTGTTTGACCCAGGGGGCGGAAACATGCTGAATAGGTGTTGCTTTGGGAGTTTGGGACTACAGCTCAAATCTCCTGGTTTTTTGTATTTTTGAATGACTCTGTGTCGTTTGGAGTCAACATTCCAAAGAATGTGGATGCTCTTCTGGAGAATTGTTTTGAGGGGGTAAAAAAAATATCAGAAAAAGGTTCACTTAATGAAATAGTCTTTTTTTTTTTTTTTTTTTTAATATGATAAGCTCATGGCACTTCCTAAAAAAGTAGCTTGACTAGAAATTTAAGTCAGTATCAGAAGAGACAACAGCTGTTTCCAAGACAGACCCATTATGGTATTTCTTTACCCTTGAGATGAGAAAGACAGAACTGGCTTGGAATATTGCAAGCTTCCTCCTGTTGTTAGCATCTGAACCCTTGTTACTTCAGCTTCCCACATGTCCTCTTGCACCTAGCTACTCTTGTTTCTTTGATGTCTGACAATGCTATAGGATATAAGATTCAACTTTGGTTAAACTTGACCAGCATAAGCCAAAGGACGCTTAGCAAGCCTGATTATATTGAATGTTGGCAAATACTACAGTGCAATAGGAGTGAAAAGGTTTAGGGTAAGGCACCAAACCTGTTCGTGGCTTTTAGGGCTTCTATTTTAAAGTAGGTCCAGATGCTTGGCTTAAATGACATTAGCTCCTCTCCGGGACCTTGTCCTTCTCC
This sequence comes from Pedionomus torquatus, assembly GCA_013398155.1. Lineage (NCBI taxonomy): Eukaryota > Metazoa > Chordata > Aves > Charadriiformes > Pedionomidae > Pedionomus > Pedionomus torquatus. The sequence goes on along the minus strand of VZRU01017880.1, from coordinate 670,079 downwards.
CTTTGCTTCATCTGAAGGGAATCCAGTTGACGCACTGCTATATGATACAGACTAAAATACTGTGAGAGTGTTCAGGAGTAAGTTCAAAACCAGACTTACCTAAATTGAAAACCTAATGTATGAATGCAGTTTGAGGAACAGCAAGGGTTATAAATACCTTGTTATATAGCTAAGAGGTCCTTTTACTGTGGAAGGTGATCTAGACAAGGAAATCCATCCTTAGTTTGCAAAACAGAAAAAAAAAATATTGAATTTTATCTAGTCCTAAATCACCTGTTTGTTTGTTTAATGCATCTTCTTTCCTAATAAAACCCTGCTCTAGTATCATACAAGGAATGAAATCTATTACCAGGCAGACTGGAAGGAAGAGTTTCCTGTCTACTTCTCTTCCATCATGGTCCTCTGCTTTCACTGTGATCTTGTTATGTAAGAAAAATAGACAGGGCCTTAACAAAAATCCATTTATCCAAGGTAGTCCCTTCTGGACTGTAACAATGCAGGACGCTCGTGAAACATTCGGAGAGATTCCCTTTTACGTGGGTATTCTGGTGGGGTGTTTATGCCTTGCAGCAGAGGCGTGGTTTGACATTCAATAAAATAGGTGGTTTCAATCTGGTCAGAAATGGACTGTTGATAAAGGAATCCCAAGGCTGTCTGAAACTGGATTTTCTGTAAATTAGTACATTATAGTACCTCCCCAAGCTCCACATAATTAGCTTTTGCTGTTTTCATATGTTCATCAATTTGCATTCATTGAAGGATTTAGAAAATTGGATAACATATAAAGTTAAAGCTTAAACCGATATTTAACAGTGAAAGCATTTTAAAAAAACCAACCATGTAGACGCAGTGGCAGTTACTGGCTGAAGCCAAAAAAAAGGATAATTTTGCTCTATTGCTGATTTCTGCACCCAGCCATAAGCTTCATGCCTCTCCTAATTAACTTCATGCTGGTGAGCAGATTGAGAATGGCTCTAGTCAGCGCTAAAAATGCCTGGAAACATGCTGTTTTACAGCCGTATGCAAAGTTGCTGAATTTTTTTTAAATCACTGCCAAAAGCCACAAGACATAGATGCATATGTTTCATGCTAATCACAAAATAATAAGGTAATTGATATTCAACAATTTAAAACAATAAACAGAGCACATACTCTAAGTCTGGCTGGCTGGTTTTAATTAATGCTATTGCCCACTGTTTGAGTGGAACCACAAAGGAAGTGGTGGGAACTTGCTTTTGAAAGAGACGTCTTTCCCAAAATGTTGATAAAGGATTTAAATGACTCTTTATGTGTTCAGGAAAGCAGCTGAAGAACGGTCTTTTTTTTTTCCTCTGTCACTTCCAAAAAGTTTGAAAAGCAAAAGCAAGGTTCTGGGAAGGTTAAACCTTGAGAAGGCTCAGGAGGAGTTTTGTTTCTTTCTTTCAGATTAGTGAGTAACTCTTAAGAAACTCATATCAGGATTTGTCTGGTTTGCCTAAGTGATGTTTTAAAATTAATTATATCTTTTCTAAGGGAATAACTGTGAAGCACATTCAGTGGTTTTTGAGCCTGCTGTTCATCTAAATCATAGAAGAGCTGACAATAGAATCAGTTGTATAGTTGATGGAAAAATAATAATAAAACCAATATAGTTTACTAGAAGGGAAGAAGGAAAAAAAGGGTCCTAGGATTGACAGATTAGGCAGAATTAGTATATGGAATCAGCTGTTGAGCTAAGGGGATTTTATGGAGGGGGGTTTAGTTATATTAATTCTGTTAGCTGTAGTAGTGAAAATTGTATGCTACCATGCGATGTCAAAGGGGTTTTTTGGTGACATTCATCCCTTCCAGTCATGGTGGCAGTTAAACTAGCCAATAAGTGTACAAAATTTGAATGACACATCTGCAATTAAAAAGTTATATTTCTAACAGTTATTCAAATTTCAACTCTTTTTTGTGTGGGTGTGCTGAATAGTAACTTTTGATAAAATTTGATTCCTTTTTCCACTAGGAGTATCTTGAGTGGTTCTGCTGTGTGAGGCATTTGGATCATTGCCCTTGTTAGCTCAGATGGTTTCCTTTAGTTATTTATCCGTTTTGTTTGTCTGGGTGTTTTGTCCATTTCTTTGTCTGTTTGTTTTTGAAGAAAGTGGGAGAGGACAGCTATAGAACTACGGTGAAGAACCTTTCCTTTGTCTTCATTGTCTGCCCATCCTCCCTGATGGTAGTTGTTGCCTCATAAAACTTAAGATTTAATAGGTAAAATGACTGTTGCAAAGCCCTGCAATGAGTGATTTATTAACTGTCTGTTTTCATGTAAATTGGTAAGATTCTTTTTCATTGGAATAACAATTGTGATAACAATTTGAAAAAGCTCTATTCAAGGAGGAGCTTAGGTAATTTTCCTCCTGGAAATACTTCAGGATGGTAGATTTTGTTTGTATGGTCAGATTAAGCAGTTATCAGGAGCAAAAGGCTTATGTATGGGCACAAAAATTACATTTTCTAAGCTTTTCTCAGAAAAGTGTTTTGATAAGATGCCTGTGGAACACTGGAAGAGGTTGCCCAGGGAAGTGTTTGAGGCCCCTTCCCTGGAGATATTCAAGGTGAGTCTCGATGAGGCCCTGGGCAACCTGGTCTAGTTGGGGGGTGTCCCTGCGACTGCGGGGAGGTTGGACTAGATGACCTTTGGAGGTGCCTTCCGGCCTGGATGATTCTATGTGACAGTCCAGAAAAGTTCCATTGCTTCTTTTTAGTTATTCTGTCTAATTAGAATGCAATTTTTAAAGATTACATGGCTTCTGAGATGGCTGTCAGGAAAAGATTTTTGTGTCTGTTCTCTCACATTAAACAGCGAATGATGTGTCATTTTGCTTAATTGAGATATTGTTCTGGAGAAGCTCTGAAGAAAATTATCAACTTACTGAATTAGAAAATCTCAGCCTGTTTTTTTTTTTTTTTTTTCCTGGCATGATGAAATAGTTTCTTTGGTGCATCATACTAGTACAAAACAATTTCCTAAAGGAAATAAATTACTGTGAATAATAGCTATGTCAATGGCTACTAAATATGTAAGTCCAGATGCGAACTCTTTCAAACCACAGTTTCTGGCTGCCAGAAAAGAATAATGCTCTTAAATCTGTTACTTAAGAATGTGCAACTAATGGAGACCTAATACTGAGCAAAGCAGGCCTTGAGCCTAGTCCTTCAAGGACATATTTTGTGTTCTGATGTTTTACAGAGAGAGATATTTTTGCCATGGAGGCTAATGGAGAAACAACAAAGAGAACTATCATGTATGATATTTTGTAAATATTCAAGAGTTCAAGAAGGGACACGAAGAATACAGGCTGGAGTCAAACTGAAGTGACTTGACTTGGTCTTCAAGCCTTTTGGATTCTCTGTTGCCTCGGGTTCCATTTCATTACTTAGCCTGCTAGGTCCACTGCGTGCACCAGTTTTTCCAAGGGTGTGGAACCTCAGGAACCTCAATACAGCATTGTCAGCTACTAAAGTAAACATAGTAGGGTTTTGGGTTTTTTTTTTGTCTGTGTTGTTTTTTTTTTTTTTTTTTTTTTTTGTTTTGTTTGTTTTGTTTTTGTTTTGGTTTGGGTTTTTTTTAATGATATTTCAAGTGGTATTTTAGAAACATGATTAAAAAGAGATGGGGTACATGAATAAAACTACAGAACCGATGATTTACTAGAGGTGTTCTACAGGGAAAAGCACTGAAATTCTTCCATACTTCTATTAATTTAATTTCCTCTAGCTTTCTCTAGCAAATTAAGTCTAACTTCTCTTGCTAATGTCAATTTGCCTTTGGGAGAAGGGAAAAGAAGACAACAGTGTTTTGCTCCTGTGTCCTTTGCTCAGATACATGGCTATGGTAAATAACCCAGTTCTGGGGTTTGTCATTCTGCAGCCACTTTCAGTGTCTGTATCTTCTGGGAGTGCTTGTCACAGTTGCAAAATGAAGCAAACCTTGGTCACTCTTGTTGCGACTACTACAAGGTACTTGGGTACTAACACTTGAGATTGTCATTAGAGCCTGCCAAGGCCCACTGTGACCATCATAAATGGTCACCTTAACAAACAGTGTTGGTGGTAGAATTAGAATCTGGCAGATTAATTCCAGTTGTAAATAGTTTGGTTTTGTAGCTCATAGCTTTCTTAATGCTGTATTTCTGAGAACATAATTATATGAAGTTGTAAATATCAGGAAACCCAAACCAGTTTGTTAAGATTGTAATGAGCAGTTCAGTGAGGATGAGTGTAAATCCAAAACAGTCAGTTGAAAAGCATGCTTGGAAGAATCACAAAAAAGAAAGAATTAGGTTCCAGCTCACCTTTGGTATGTTTTTTTTTCCTGTAGAAACTTTAGGAGTTAAGAATAATTGCTTCTAACAGGTTTCTGTATCATCTGCTGGTTTGAGTTAGTTGATATTTCAATGCCAGTTAAAATGTTTTCTCTCTTTTTTCTTTTTTTTTTTTTTTTAATAAAGTCCAGAAGCTACTGGTTTTAATAATGCTTTATTTATCAGTAAATATGACATAATATTTATATCTGCACCACTGAAGATTATTGCTTGCCTTTAAATTACATTGCAGACAGAACTTAGATTTGTATTTCCCAGCACAGGTATGCTCTCAGAGTGTCCTTCAGAGATTGTTGCTCATTTTAATTTTTATAAATGCCCATGCAAAAGCTGAAAAAAAAAAATATTGTGGAATTTGAAAATTTGCTGAAAGCCAGAATATTGTACAAGTTCCACGTTGAGTTTTCAGATATTGTACAAATACATACTTGGTGTGGGAACTCTATAACTTGGGTGTAGAAAATCCATGTGTACATAAAGAAAGTTAAAGTTAAGTATAGAGCTTTTCATATATATTTCTATGTTGAATGCAAAGCAATTTAACTTTTTTTTTTTTTTTTTTTTTTTTAATGTTGCCTAGCTTACAATTCAGCAATTTATCACTGGCAGTAACGCTTCTATCAGCATACAAGGAATGAATGCTGCTGGAGAGAAATTTCTACTCATATGTCATACTTAAAATTTGAAATATCAGTTTGCAGCTTCCTTAATATATGTGCTATTTTTGAGCATTTGCAGTTAGATACGTAGGGCTCATAATAAGTTCTTGATAGTTCTTTTCTGTATTGCTAACTCTGGCTGTCCAACTAAAATAATATTTAAAATAAAAAAAGAAAGAGAGAAGAGGTATTGCTATGCTGACTTTCTCAAGTTGCAGTTAGAATTATTTTGGGGTGTAGATAAGTAAGGTATTTTAACGTGTGTAATGTGGTAGGCAAAAGATCAAGGCGGGAACAGTGTAGCAAGTGCTCAGTTTGGAGCAGTTCTTTGACTCACCAAGCATGTAAAGGGAAAAAACTCTGTTCAGAACTACCTTGACACTGTAGCATTGAGTTGGTTTTCAGAACAGCAAGGAAAGCTTCACTTTCCCAATACAGAGCAAGACACTTCTTCTAGGTAAAGCATTGAAAATAGGAGCAAAAGTTGGTATGCCTTTGTTATTTTGGATTTTATTTTATGATCATAAAAATTTAAAACAAAATTAACCATACAGAAGTTGAATTATTAAGAATAGCAGTCATTGTAAAAGAATTTCTGCTGGGGGAAAAAAAAAAACCCACAAGAAAAAAAACCCCAACCCTTTCGTTCCTTCTAGTTTAGAGCTTTGGGAAAAAAGGTTTCATAGCTTGCACTTTATTTAATTTTATTACCCTCACTGGCTAGCTTTGTGTCCTTGACTTTAAATGTATATATACACTGTTACTAACAATTTTCTCTGTGTAAACATTTGAAGAGCAAACAGCAGTATCTTGTAAAGGGTAAGTGGCGTTTCTGAGGTGAATACCCTATAGGTAACATGGACTTGAAAGTGCATTGCAGTAGAGCTCTGGCTTTTCCAAGGCTGTCTCCAATGCTTCATTGTCCTTAGCCTTGCTCAGAATTGTGCCAACAGTATTTTCTTCAAAATACTGGAGAAGCAAATAAACCTTGCTTTTACTGGGATTAATTTACTGCAGCCTGAAGCAGCAAATCTCTTCTGGCAACTATTCATAAGCTGAGTAAGCATCACCCTCACATCTGTTGACAATGTGAGTTTGTTGCAGAAACCAGTATCTGAGAAGACTTTAGAGTGCCCAGAATGAGAGAGGGAATATAAGTCACTTAAAAGCGAGAGCTCTGAATTGAACCACTTTGAGTCAACTACTCATATGGTGAAATATGGATATAGTATTTGTTGTCTTCTGTTTTGCTAGTATTTACATAGCTCAGCTGGAAGACCAAACATCATGATGCTGGGAGAAACTTACCCATTCTGGCTTGGGCAGTTACTGCATATTTAATTGATTAAAGTAATATTTTTTTTTATTTTAGTGAATTTACTGAAATTTTAATCAAAGCAAATGTTTTCAGGAAAGCTAGTAGAACCCTAATTTTTCAGAGTTACTTCAAAATCTAGCTTAAGTAATTAAATAAATTGTGTTTGGGGATTTGTTTTTCTTCTGGATAGCCAGCTGTATCTTACCAAATCACTTTAAAACGTTATTCCTCCTAATCAGTCTTTGGTCCTCCACAGCAGTGCTAGACTAAACATTGAAAATCGAAATCGGATTCGGTGACGTAATCATGTTGAATACTTCAACGTTTACTGGCTTGAGTAATTTCCTTCTCCGCCTTAATTATTGCACAACATTGGTCATCTATATGCACACAGTGCATTTAAAAGGTGCTTGCTCTTTATCTGGGCGCTGGTAACGACCTGGTCCAGTCTTGGCAATGCTACTGCAAGGTCCTGGAGACCTGACGTTCCCTCCCTGCTCAGTTATCTTGCCCAGTGTTGGTTATCTCACTTTGACGTTTTGTATGGCATTCTCCTAGCTATAAGTTTGGGGTAGCAATGGGCACTATACGTAATATTTCCATAGTCTGGAAATATATACTGCTGCCACAAAGATATTCTGACTTAGCTTCAAATGGGAAAATGTTTTCCAAATACAAATTTTAGTCAGGAATGGATAAGATACATATGTGTATTCAGTGAAGAAGCAGGCTAGTTGTATAATTGTGATTCATGACCAGTCTCACATTTTTCATTTTTCTTTAGTCAGAGTGAACTATCAGCAGCAACTACAGAAATGGTAAAAAAAAAGTTTATTAAATATGTTAAACAAATAGAAGCCATCTGTTTGTGAGCATTTGATGAGCCAAAGGGAAAAAAAACGTTTTGAATACATATTTCTGGGCAAGTTCATTGCTTAGCTCTACAAATTTCTGTCAAATTGTTGAATACAATATAAGCTGTTGAAACTTGTCAGAATTCATGTTCAAAATACAAAGATCTGATTTTCCTTTAAGGTTTCTGGTTGCGTGTTGTTACTAGCATTCATAAATTATCCTGTGATTAAGAAAAATGACATGGGAAACAGAAACAGTTTTGAATTGATGGTGAAGCATGTTAGCTAGTGACTCTGTTTTAACAGAAGATTGCTTTGTACGTTTATCACTACAATTTCTAAAATTAGGTGATTCCAAATGGATCTTTCGTTTTGTGTGCAGTGAGACTCTTTTCATATATTCAGTACAGCCTTTACTTATGTTTATACCTCATTTATTTTGTTTAAGAACTACTTATGTGCTTTTATCATTTAGTTTTCTATTGTTGGTGCCAAATCCTGAAAAATTGGTCCCTGTAGTATGCTGCAGCCATTAAATACCAGTCAGTTGCAGAATATCATTTGAACTTATTAAAATGTGATTCATCTGGTGCCAAGTTTATTCACAAGCCGTGTGCTGGGCCAGGCATTATACATCAAGGGAAAAAAATGCAAACTCCCGTGGGTAGAGTTGGACAACTACATTCTGTGAGGGTGGTTAACTCCTGTCTGCACTGGATCCAGGAGGATGCTGCTGTCCCTTTTCTCTTCTTCTTCACTGAAGTGGCCAAAGGAGCAGGCTCTTGAACACGTGAGCAAGCAGTACTTCTGTGGTCCTAATCCTCTAATTAGACTGTCTTGCACAGATGGTATTTAGATTCCTTTTTGTGTGTGAAGAAAGCATGTGGTAACAATATTCATGAATTTTTATAAGATCAAGCATGCTACGTAGGTTTTGCTTGCATATTTTTTAACCTTGTATTTAAGCCAGACCACTGGGTGGAAACAAATGTGAAATTGAACCTAAATACACAATGAAATTCCTACCAAATCACTTTACAGCATGCAATAAATAAGTAAATGCACCACACTAGTGATAGCTGTGACAAGGCAACAAGTTTTTTTGTTATCTTGGTTGTTGGCCCCAAAAGGAAAAATTCAGTAAGGCTTGCATTATTGCACTCATTCTAATATTATATCCAACAGTATATTACGAAGGAGCTACACTTTACTTTTGTTTTGAGTAATAAATGCCAGCAAAGGCATACTGACTTTTAAAGTCTAAAATATATAGGAGGTTAATTTTCTATGGAATGACTTAAGCATTTTGGACAAAGAGATTATATAATATAGACATCAGAGGAGATGCATTATTGTAAAACACTTGTATTGGGAAGTCATTCACAGACTATTTTTCTTTAATCTATCACATATATATCTCCAATATTATATATATGAGAAAAATTACACACTTGCTTTAAAAATTACTCCAATGATGACAGTGTTTTGCATTTACTTTTGCATCACCCATGGAACCAACAAATAACACACAAATGAGCTGTCATAAAAGCTGAGACTTGCTGTGTTTAAATCTTATATTGAAGTTGCCGATTACAGTGACAGTTTATCATTCTGTCTGGCGTTTATATGGTGCAATGGAATCAAATTGCAGCATTTAAATTGTCCAAGGTGGACTTCCAGTAAATGAAATGGGATTTTTCCACATTGTTTTGATAAAATGCTGATTTAACATGTTTTGTTAGTGTTACTGAACATATTTGAAGCGTTGAAAAGATTCTCATGGGAACTTCAAAAGAATAAATGAAAGGAAAGAAAATAAAATTAAAAAAAAACCCCAAAAAAACCAAAAAACCAACAGCCATACATTCAAGTAGCATCCAGAATGCAGAACCAGAAGATAGGGACAGGTAAAGAAAAGTGAAGACTAAATGGTTATAACAAAATAGTGTGAATCCAGTGCTAACAGAATTTACATCGTTCTCTTAAATTCTGGTAGTTGTTTTTAACGGTAGCAAGTGGAGATTCTAGGGAACATAGGAATAATGATGCAGGGGAAGAAAGATAGTAACAGATTTTCTGTTCATGGTAAGAAAGATGAAGATTCTCTCACATAACTCTGAAGGAGAAAGAGCAGACGTAGCATCAACACAAGTCTAATGCTTCCTCCCTCCCCCCCCAAAGAAAAGTTTAGATGCTGTGCTAAAATTAGCTGAAACTTGAAGGCTGAGAAGGGACCTTATGAGAATACAAAATAAAATTAAGTTCTAGGCTTTTTAAACTCTACATAGAATTGAAATAACAGGAATGAGAAAAATACTACGTGTATCTTCTCAGTGCCTGAGAAGTAATGGTCGAATTAATGTGGATTAAAAATAAATAAATTGCAATTTAAATCACCAGATTCACAGAAAGTCTTTGTGGGTACCATTAAATTCTTTATAATCATAACAATGTATTTTAGAATTGTAGAATCATTTAGACTGGAAAAGATCATTAAGGTCATCAAGCCTTACCCATAAACCGAACACTACCAAGTCTACCACTAAACCATGTGCCTAAGCGTTACATCTACATGTCTTTTAAATACCCTTAAGGATGGTGATTTCAACCACTTCCCTGAGCAGCAGGTTCCAGTGCTTGGCAGCCTTTTTAGTGAAGAATGTTTTCCTAATATCCAATCTAAACCTCCCCTGATACAACTTGAGGCTGTTGCACCTCCTTCCAGTTGTAGAGAATGATAAGGTCTCCCCTCAGCCTCCTTTTCTCTAGACTAAACAACCCCAGTTCTCTCAGCCTCTCCTCATAGGACTTGTGCTCTAGATCCCTCACCAGCTTTGTTGTCCTTCTTTGGACACACTCCAGCACCTCAATGTCAGTCTTGTAGTAAGGGGCCCAAAAGTGAACACACAACTCATGATATGGTCTCACCAATGCTGAGTACAGGTCACTTGCCTAGTCCTGCTGGCCATGCTGTTTCTGATACAGGCCAGGATGCTGCTGGCCTTCTTGGTCACCTGGGCACACTGTTTGTTCATGTTCAGCTGATGGCTGATCAGCATGCCCAGGTCCTTTCCTGCCAGGTGACTTTCCAGCCACTCTTTCCCAAGCCCGTAGTGCTGCATGGGGCTGTTGTGAACCAAGCGCAGAACCCAGCACTGGACCTTGTTGAACCTCGTACCATTGGCCTCAGCCTGTTGATCCAGTCTGTCCACATTGCTCTGTAGAGCCTTCTTACCCTCAATCAGACCAACACTTCCACCCAACTTGTTGCTGTCTATAAACATACTCTTGATCTTTGCCCAGATCATTGATAAAGGTATTAAACATTTTAGTGGGAAGGAGTGAGTGGTTAAGAAATGCTGGTCAGTATTTGAAATTTTCTGTGCCCAGAAGGAACTTGATGATTCGAGAGACTGTGCTCTTTTGAGGAGACAGGCTCCCTATGTGTCACCAGAATGCCGTAGCTGATGGTTTCCATGTGAAAGATGGTAAGTTACATGTAATGAAGTTTTTATTTCAAGTGTTGATCACAGAATCATAGAATGGTTCATGTTAGAATGGACCTTAAAGATCATTGAGTTCCAACCCCCCTGCCATGGGCCAGGGGCACCTCCCACTAGGCCAGGTTGCTCAAACCCAATCTAGCCTTGTCTTAAACATTTCCAAGAAAGGGATGGGACATAGACAACCTCCCTGAGCAACCTCTTCCAGTGCCTGACCACTGAAGAATTTCTTCCTGATATCCAATCTAAGTCTCCTCTCTTTCATTCACTTTAAAACTGTTACCCCTCCTCCTATCACTACACTCCCTGATAAAGAATCCCTTCCCAGCTCTCCCATAGGCCCTGTTTTGGAAGTCCATTATAAGGTCTCCCCAGAACCTTCTCCAGCCTGAACAACCCTAGCTCTCTCAGCCTGTCTTGGTAGGAGAGGTGCTCTAGCCCTTTGATCATCTCTGTGGTTTAACAGGTCCATGTTCTTCCTGTGCTGAAGACTCCAAAGCTGGACACAGTACTCCAGGTGGGGTCCCATGGAGCAGAGTAGAGGTGCAGAATCACCTCCCTCAACTTGCTGGCCACGCTTCTTTTGATGCGGCCCAGGATGTGGTTGGCTTTCTGGGCAGTCAGCACACATTTAGAATCATAAAATGATAGTTTGCTGTCCCATCTTTGTGAATATTGGGTTTTGTTTCCAAGTTACTGGCTCTCCAGTAGGAGAAGAAAAAGGCTAATGTTTGTTTTGTGTTAAGAACTATCAATTATTTTAAGAAGTGATTCTGTACTCTCCTTACATGAAGTTTACTAAGTCCTTTTGTATTATTTTGATTTATTTAGTGTTATGGGTAAAAAAGAAAAGTCCAGAAAGGTGAAGGAAGCTAACTCTGTTGTTCTATATATTTTTCTAAAATGCCTAAGGAGGTGTTGGTGGTTTATGTGCCCCTGAAGCACAGGTGTAGAATACCTTGTTTAACACAGATATTTAGCACGTGACTGTTTTGACTATATTGTAAATAAAGTTGTAATTGTCGTTTGGTAACTGTAGGCATTGCTTGTCTTTTGTTAGCTTGCTGCATACTACCACAGTTTTTCTCTTGTGTTATAGGCAGCAAGCCTTGCACAAAACTTGTCCTTCAAAATACCTTGTCTGACAAGGAGATGAGAATGGACAGTGTTTAAAAGCTACACTTTCGTTGTGAGTGTATATATCCATGCCATACTTTTCAGCTAGTTGAAGGGTAAGCCTGGGAGAAAGTGCCAACAGGAGACATTTTCCACTGTTGTTCAGGAAGAGTCACCAAGCAGAGCTCTTGAATCAGCCTCCAGTATCAATCCTGGTAAATGTCTGTCTAATCCATTTTTAAAGATCTGCACTGTTGGAGACTGTGCTATTTCCTAAGTATAATCTGTTCTATTGTTTCATTATCTCATTCCCTAATATCTGACCTGAATTATCCCTGCTGTAATTTAAATGCATTATTCTTTGTATGGTCCACTAGGGACACCAAGAATTGTTCTTCTCTTTGCAGCAACCTGTATGTATTTGAAGACTGTTATTATGGCCCCATATCACTCTCAGCTAAAGCTGTGGATTTTGAGAGATTTATATCATTGGCGTAAATCTTATTTTTGTGAGTCTTCTGCAGTGATTACAATAGCAAAATAAGAACATGTTTTCATGTAACTGAAACAAGTAAGATTCTGAAAGAACTCTGGTTTGTAGTTGTCATCTGGCAAGATATGAGGAACAATGAGATTCTGTTTGATGGGATAAAAATGGCCCTACAGCTCTCTTGGCAGCAGGGCCTGTTGCTGTTTGCCCTGCTGCATTAGTCCAGCTTTGTTTCTCTCCTAGTTCTCCACATCGGGAAAACAATTATTATCTCATGATGCCCTTTCACAGGACATGTGTATAAAGCATGCCCACAGTAGTAGAGTTACTGTACTCGTGCCACGACAGGGTCATGGAGTGGGAGATGGGACATGTCCTGCGCCTTCTGTCTGCCGAATAGGAAGGTGAAAGAATGAAAAGATGAGTACCAGATGGAGTTATAAACAGAGATTTGTGTCAGTATGTATTAAAAAACAGGTGTTCTCCTTCAGCTGATACAGAATGACAATGCATGCCGATAGTGAGTACCAACTCAAGCAGGTATGTAATGTAGCATGCTCTTTCGCAGTAGGACCATTCAGTATCTGTACAGAATATTCTTCTTGTGTTATATAGCAGTAGTAAAAATATTTCAGGGGAAACTGTTTTGTTAAAAAAGATTTCTTGGTATAGTGAGTTGGTGAATGGAACTGCCAATATTTTCTTAACTCACAGGAGGCTGACAAATATTTTCAAGCAGCATAAGTGACAACACAGAAAAAGCTTTGCTGCAGGAAAAACTATGGGACTGTGCCACAGTCGTGGAATCATTCATTGAGGAGACAAATGCTTGTTTTGTATGCTGGGCACATTGCACAAAGGTGAATTAATTCATTTGGGATGTAGTCACACTGGGCAAGAGGAAGATCTCTTCATTGTGTTAGAGATCAGATTTTGCTGATTCGGAAGCTCGTTGGCAAGCCTTCCGCTATTTAGGTGTCTGATTTTTAATCTAAATAATGAACTACCGGGGGTGGATGTAAGCATGAAAGGAACCTTGAAACTGATGAACTTTTCAAGCAATTGTTTAGTGATCCCAGTGGTATTGAAATGTTTATACAGTAGCCTGGGAAAAGAGGGAGACCTGGTGCAGGCATACTACTGCAGACAGAGCTTCAGTTGATGGACAAAGGAATACGGGCAACCCAGAAATAAGATCTAACAGTTTAGCTAGCCCATCTATTTCTCTTTTGGCAGAAGAGAGACAGCAAAATCTGATCTCTCCAGAGGGAGATAATAGTGCAAACTAAACAATAAATCCTTCTGAAAGTCACAGGTACCTCAGTTCTCTTGAAAAGGTGAAGAATATGTACATGTAAGAATATATACATGTAAGAATAACACCCTTTGTTGGGTTGTTTCTCCTTTGTAAAGGAAGGAGGACATTCAAATTGAAGAAAATGGGAAGAGGGAAGATATTTTTAATTGTGTCTGGTAGTTTAACACAGTGGTTTTATGAGTAATTTATGAAGACAAACCTAAATACTTTTCCTTAGTTTTTTTTTTTAATCCTTTTTTCTCCAATACTGAAAGATATTAGGGGAAAAAGAAAAGTTCAAGGTAAAATTAGATGGATAAATTATAAGATCTACGCAAAAAGCCACATTGGCTTTTGCTCAATGCTGTGTAAACTTGTAAGAAGAGAAAAGTGTTTTCATCCTTATGCTGTAGCAAGGAAAGCTACAAAGAAGCCGGTTTTAAAAAGCAGAGTTTGAAAAGTGTACAGCATCAGCAGAAATGTTGCTTGGTTTCTGGTGAAAAAAGCTTTAAGATTGACTTTAAATGTGAGAAGAAATAGTTATCCCGCACACAATTTCTGGAATTCTTTCAGTATTTTTGACATTGAAAATGTTTGAGTTGCAACAGCAGAAGCTGGGACATAATTCAGCAAGTGGAAGGGCCAAGTTTGGAAATACTGAGTAGGTCAGAATTATATGGAAAGCACCACGTGTCTTGGGGATTGCATCTTGTAAAGAGGTGACGTTACACACAAATCTTCCTGTGCTTTACAGCAGCAATAGCGTGAAAAATGCGAGTTTTATGTTCTCGAGAGTGAAGCAAACCCCAAAAGACCAGTCTGTCATTAAATTAGTCTGTGGTTAATGGTAATGATCCATTATTATGAATTTGTGTCTTTGTCAGCTACTGGCTAGGTTTTCCCTTGCAAACGGAGAATCCAAGGTGCCTGCTTTAGTGGTGGGATTGAAGATTGTTTTCTCAGCATTTCTGTTACCTAATGACAGGGAGCTTTCTGCTGAACATGCTGACTTCACTTTTTTTTTTTTTATTTGGCACGATGGCTTTTCGGCATCCTACTCTGAATATGTTTTTACCCTATTGGTAGTATCTGATGAAAACCACTGAATTTGGGCGTTAGGGCAAAGATGAACCAACACTCCCCATAGTTCTTGCCTTTGAGATTTTGTTTCAGAAATGAATATGGTAGTGGGACTAAGGGATAGTATAGAAGAGGACAGGGAGGAAAATTAGAAGTGAGGTAATTTAGTTTTTGTTTTGGAAATTGTTTGAAGTGATGGACTTTTCTTAGTTTAGCAGGTAAATGTTTGATTACTAATATATTTGATTACTTATATACTTTACTCCCTCTGCTTTTTAATGATGGCATGTTTTAAGGAAAAGAAATGTTAATCTGCATTAAATTACTTTTTTTTCTTTTTTAAATTTTAACTTTGAAACATTGTTACCTTTCGTCTTGTGTGATAGCATGAGTCTGCAGATTAGGACTGTATTAGGACTTCACCCACCAAAGAGGATAAAATAATTTTAAATCTGGTATCAGCTGAAGCTCGTAGCCCTGTACAAGAATGATCAACAGGAAGTCCTGCATTTAAAGTGAATAACAGAATTGGCAAACATAAGCAATGATCTTATGTAACAAAAGTGACAGAAAAGGAGAAGGATTATGAGAGTATGAGATCATTCAGTGAAATTAAGCTTTAAAATACTGTTAAGTACTAGATAAGGAAGCATTTGTGCCATTTTAGAAAGACTAGGTGAGACCTAATCTGAAATACTGCGTACAACTTCTATCTCACGTGTTCCAGAGACATGAATTGAGACTAGAAGCGATGCTAAGGAGAGCTGCAAGAATGACTGTAAGAATGATGAATCAGGTTTGAAAGAAGAGACTGTAAGAGCAGCTTTACTTGGGGTAGTGAAATTGAGAGCTAAAAAATCTCTACTGTGTGAATGGTGTAGAAAAGGAAGGTATTACCTTACTGTTAAAAGGCTGGATTTTACCCATGAACAAATAAATAGAAAAATGATCTTCAATAAAACCTGACTCAAAATTTTAAAAGGGGGCATTACTTTTAAGAGAAATGAGTTTTTTAAAGCAGATTTTTTTTTGTCGGAGTACTGGAGGGAAAACTTTAACTTTCTAAGACCGATCTCAATAAATATGTTAGTTTCTGTACTTTATTGGAACAAAGGACTTAACCTTTTGTTATGAAATACATGATTGTAATGATACATCTTTGAATAAAATATAACAAGGAATATATTTCAAAAGTAGATTGTTTTTAAAAAGTACCTGATTTGACTTGCATTTAATTAAAACATCAACAGTAAATAAAACCAAACCCTTGTATCCTGCAAGTAGGATTTTTTTTCATGGCAAGTGAATGTCATGCACTGGAGAGAATACTACATGGTTGCCTTATAACATGCAGTTAACTATTGTTCCATGTGTATCTTTGTTCCTAGTGTGGTCTGGCCATGAATAATTACAGGTGATGGAAGACAGCTGTGATGTACTAAACATACTTTTTTCCCCTTTTATCTTTTCTGTGAGTGAGTAATGTCTATGACAGTTTATGTCCCAGACTGTGAAAGCTATAGTTAAAGTAGCAACTCAAGTTCCATTTTAAATCTGTTTTTATTGCCTTATGGATCACTTCTATGGACCTTAAGTCTTATTTTTTCTCCTTATTTTAATTTAGCTGCTTTTGACAAGGTTGATATTTTTTCTTTGCTTTGTAGTAGCATGCTTCAAAAACATTGAGTTGTATCTATCAATGATGCCAAATACTCAATTTATTTTACAATTATTTTTTTTTAAATAGAGACATTTCATTGTGAAGAAAGAGGAATTTCTGTGGCACCCTTACAGTCCTTATGTGCTTATTTTGTTGAGAAACACTCAAATATTTATGATGCATGTTGTTAACTAAACAAATCCAGCTATTTCTTTCTGTATGCACTTGAGATAATAGTTGAAGCATTTGTTTCTGCTTTCTACTATATATGACCCATTGGTCTTTGGTGTCCATCCTTTAAAAAAACAAAAAAGATTTCAGGGGCCAGGCATTTCTTTTGTTTCATGCTAATGGAAGTCTGGATAACTGTTTGAGTAACCTGGTCACCTCAGTCAGAAAGTTTAGTCACCTCTGTCAAATAAAGTGCAAGATAAATTCTTTTTGCATTGATGGAACTTGCACTAAGAATGTCTTATGTACAGAGTCATCCTGCAGATTCCAGGTGCTTTTAATTTTCTGTGTGTTTGTAAAAAGAAAATGTTCCATTAATCAAATAGTTATTTATTCTTTTTTACCAAACTTTAAATTTACCATGGATGTTTCACAGTTATAGCTTACTATATTGTGGATGCACCTGAGTCATAGCTAATTGTTTAACTTCAGTTGATAGGTAAAGTTAATAGGTTCTCTGATAGGAGAGGATTTACTAAAACAGATGCAATCCAATATACACATATTCTATACATTAAAACTGCCAAGAAAATTGTTAACAGGTAAAACTTGATCTGGTTGTTCCCGTTCGTCTCTGAATATTGAGTATATTTAATTTAGTATGGTTGCCTGTTTCTTTTTAATCACCATTTTATAGAGTTTAATTTAAAAGGCTTCTTCTTTATGAGTAACTACTTCTTTTTTGTGAGGAATTGTAGTGGTTTTGTCTGTGAGTGTTCGCATATTCCCTTCTGAATAATATTTGATATTTTGAAATGCATCTGCACCTAGCTCCTGATTGCTTTCCTACATGCAGACTTTTCTAGCTGAGAGGATGTTAGTCTTAAACAAGTCATGCTGAGTCTTCTGAAGCTTTCTGTTAGTGCGCAAGAAGTAAAATGGAGAAAGTACGTGTGTATTCATAACCGGTTCCCTTTGAAGTGAGGGCATTTTTACTCTGTTGTTCATGTTACAAAATCTAGTCCAGTTGCAATGATTACCTTACTGTCTTTAGAAGGAAAGGGTAAACATTTGTTGTGGTAAAGAGAAAAAAATGAGTAAATTTTAAACAGGAATAGGTTTGGTGCTTGGGTTTTGTTTGGGTGTTTTCAATGGAAAAACTTTCCATCTCAGGAAGACATCCTCATTGGGTTTTTTGTTTGTGGGGTTTTTTGGGCTAAATATAGGTAAGTGATTACTTTGTCTGATTATCAAGCTAGTCTAGTGTGAAACAGTGGTGATGATAAATAGTTTCACTTAGTACCTAGACTGTCCAGCTCAAAGAAAAGAAGTACAGCCTAACTGCAGTATTCTTTGCTGGTTGCTCCTTGTGTTTGTATTTACTTTTTTCATCTCACAAGTGCCATTGACTCACATTTTGTATTTGCTGTGGGCCTTTGCTTGGTTAATTATATGTCAAAATTGAAACTTCAGAAGCAGAGATGAGTGGCAGGGAATGCATCTCAGCAGAAAAGATGCTTCAAAAATCTGTTCCTTTATTATCAATCCTGTTCAATTGAGTATTTTCCAAGGTATAATAGGATTTTTTTAATGCAACTGTTTAATTAAAATTAAACTATTAAATCTTGTTCCTTATCTCTGTTTCAACTTGGCCTAGAGATTAGTTGTTGATGTGGTGCTTTCTTTGAGATGACCTGAGTTTCTCCTGCCTACATCCAAATGCTCTGTTTCCTTAGGTTAGATACTGTGTTATATGAAAACAACCAGCCACAGTTGTAACTGTTCATTTATGAAAAGGAACAGCTTATATTGTTGATTATTTAATGAGATGTTCATAGTGTTTGATAGCTGGCTGGCAGCCAGCTCCTGGAATATCTTTGACCTGTAGAGATGAAAGTTTAAAAAAGGTAAATCTTGCAGGGAGACTTTTAGAAAAGATTAACTTAGGTTGAATTTCTTAAATAATGTTGCAAATACCTGGTTTTTTTCTTCTACTACAAGGGTGAGGTATACGTCTATGAATTTATGAATGCCAAGGAAATTATGTTTATTTTAGGAAGGCATTAAATGAAAAAAGGCATTTGACCTGATGCACTGAAGCCTTGTGAGCTGATTTCTTGAGAGCAACATAGAAAGAAGCACACAGAGATGGAGAGGACAGCTGGTGGATACAACCAGCAAGAATTGAACTGTTACTGATATTGTCTAAAGAACATAATAAAACATCATCTCAGAGCTGATGACTTTTTATAGTAGCACAGTGATGTGTTTAAGCCAAGCTGAAAAAACAACTTACCTTGGGTTTTGTCTTGAACATGTGCAGAAGGCAAAGCCAGAGCTGAAGCTAGTACCATCAGCTGACTTTGTCATCTGCTTTACTAAACTGAGCAGTTTAAGGACAGGAGAAAGAAAGGAAGTTCCACATTTTGATCACATGAACTGGAGTTTTTGGAAAGTCTTCTGGAAGACCAAGTACATGGAATTAGAGTGGAAATTTATCTGCAGGACACTTCCCATCTGATTGGAAAACAGTGTTTAGATTTAGGCATAAACAAATCTGTTTTTTAGCTGGCAGCTTGCTATAATTGCACAGCTTAATAGGGTCGTTCTCAGAATAGTCCTATTGTCTGCCGGCACAGCATGGACTCCACGCAGATGACAGGAAAAATCTTGGTTCTGTGCACCACAGCAAGACTATGTCAGATGTTTCCATTCCTGTCTGCTGGAACCAATTTTTTGCAGACTTGGCTTTTAACGTTTTAGTAGTGACTTCTAAAGGCCCGATATCTAATGTAGTGGCTAGGAGGGTGGTCTGGTTTAGTAGCTGCCTGATGCAGTATCTAACTTCCTGACTAGTATCTTTTTAAAGGGAGAGAACCATTTTGTCGAATAGCTCATTGCTGGGAGGATTATGCCATGAGAATTAGGAAAAGAAGAGAACTCTTCATGAGATCCAAGCCTTTTGTTTGGGCTAGTGATATGTAGGCTAAAATCAGTGAAAAAGATTTGTGAACGTTGCCTGTAGTAGAAGAAACTTGGAGAGGTTAAATGTGTACCAGGGGTACGCTTACTGATACGTTAAACATCAACTGTAAAGGCACACGTACACATTTTCTTTGTAGCTCGATCATTCATAATGGAAATGGAAAAACAAATCCAAAAGTTTCTCTCTCATTTCCATCCAGGTGAAAATGCTCCAGACTGGAATTTTTGCTTAGCTGTTGTTTTCTTGCTCCCTCCCACTTTCCCTCCCTCCCTTCCTCTTTGTTGTTTTTGTTTTTTTTTTCCTGCTCTTGTTTCCCCCCCTCCCCCTTTTTTTTTTCCCTTAAGAGATACTAATTGTATAGGTTAGGTGTTCAGCCTATAGTTGAAAGTGGAAAGATTGAGGAAAGGATATGTATAAAGTAAAGATGTAGCTTTTATTTTTTTTTTTCTTACAATATTTGCATTTTAAAAAAAATCTTATTTTCTCTAGTGAATTCCAGACTTTTCATACAAGGTGGATTATAAAAGCTTTTCTGTCTTCTTTTCAGAATACATGATTGTTTATTAGGAGAAGTAAGAACTTGCACAATAAGGTAGTTAAAAATACAGTTAGAACTTGTGTTATCATTGTAGTAATTACTTATATATCTTAATGCATAGATTACAAGTACAGATTTTGCATTTATGTCTCCCAAGTAATTAATAACTAATTTCAGGCTGTTAATAATTTTAATATACATAGTACTTCCATAGATAGTAGAATACCATTAATCTAATAGAAAGACCTGTTTGAGTTTTGTAGTCTTCCTAAATTTTAATGTTGCACTTTATGTTTGGTTTTTTTTACTAAGTAGCTTTTCCTGTATACTGCTTTTATGAACTTCCCAGAATTTTGAATCAGTCACAGAATTCACCTGGATCCTTACTTCTATAAAAAAAGACTCCTCAAATGAAAATGGTCTTTTCAATCTGTTTTGTAGATTGTGGAGCTGGTATGTCAGTTACATTGGCTTTGCCTGGCAAGATTAACATAAGGTTAAACGTGTTAACTTCACTGGTAACATGGTTGCTATTCACATCATCACAAGGGCAAATTTCTGTGGGCAGTAGAGTTATTACTGAGGGGAAGAAAAGACTGAAAAACTTTGATTAGGGTATGCAAAGTGGAGAATCTAGAGCTTGGATGTTAGATTATAGTTTGATTCCGTAATAAGGTTGGTTGGTTTGTATTTACCTGTGTTAATGCAGCATTTCTGATAAGTACCTTTCTGAAAGAGTAATCATGGTATTTCACAAATGGTTTACAAAAAAGGTGAGCTTTAAAGTAGAAGGTTAGGGTATTTAAAGACACTTGAAGGCCTCCTGCTATACATGGATGTATGTCTTTTGTGAATTCAGAAATTCATTAGAGGACATTTAGATGAGTCAGTATCTAAGTTGGACAAAAGTACTTATGGAAGTGTGTTGCCAACTAATCAGCATTCATGTCTATATGAATATTTGGGTACTTGTAGCGCTGTTTTTAGGGCTCTTAGCACTTGACTGGCACTCATCTTGGGCCAAGTAGGTAGGCTGTTTTTCATTATTGAACTGTGAAAACTTGCCTGGCAAGGAATTGGATAAAGTTTGGAAGGTGATATGCTATGAAATAATCCCATGGGAATTTGATGTTTCCTTTTCCTGCCTAATGCTTTGTATTCAGATAGTGGATTTATAAGAACAAATGTCTGGTTTTGTCTGTCTCCGTATCTCCCATGCTTCCCTCAATGTCTCTTTTTTTTTTTTTTTTTTTTTTTGGGGGGTGTGTGGTGTGCTGTTGTTTTTTTGTTGTTGTTGGTGTTTTTTTGCCAACAAAAATAAGCACTGTCAAACACCCAAATCCAATATTTATGTAAAATAATGTAGGGAAGATGCAGCTGAGTGTGCTCATTTTTTGAGCACGTTCAATATTTTTTGTCTGCTCACTGAGCGTGAGATAGAATTTTCAACTAGCAATTTCAGATAGACTTTCGTCTTGCAGAAACCATTTTCTGGCAATTCAGAGCGTATGCAAAATTTGGTCAGGCAAGCCAGAGATATTGTATCTTGATGTGATGGCTTGTCACTCTGTTAGTTAGCGAGGTGCCCTGTTTGAGGTTGGAGTGTAAGGCACGAGCCTGATAAAGAAAAGGTCTTTTGTGTGTGCATGTGTGTGCCCGTGCACCTGTGTGTATAATCGCATATTGAGAAAAAGCACTCTTCACCTCTGCTGAATTTATGCCCTTTAAGCTTCCTTGCCAGTTTCTCATTTGGCTCAGCTTGTTCTTTCTGGATTTGTTGGTCTCATCCAAGAGATATATCTTTGTCTTTTGAAGAATAAGAAGTTACTTCAAGATTCTATTATGTTTTTACTGCTTAGGTTTGTTATAAGCGAACACAAGTTACCGCAAAGTATTATTATTTAGGTTGAGTACTGTTCATGTCTGAAGAACATCAACACTATGTTTTGAATTTTGATAATGATGATAATTGATGGTATAGTGTATATGCTGCAGGCCCTGAAGTACAATAAAACTGACGGTTGCAATTCCAGCATGTATGCAACTTACTGCAATTGCTTTCTGTCTGACTTGTCATCACTTACTGAAATGAAGATGAAAATCTCAACAGTATCGATTCAGATCTGAAGGTTTTCACTTATGCCAAATGCAAGATGAAGGCATTTCGTGTTTATTTTACAGTAGGGAAGAAAATTATAGTATGATTTTTAAAATACATAAATTATACGGAAGACAACACATAAAAGTTTGGATTGCTTTTCCATACTCTATTAATTATTCTGAAATATATATGATTTTTATTTCTTACTGAAACAGCAGAAAATAATTCTGTTGTGTTTGCTACAAAATTGAAGTAAGGGATCACTGAAGCTATCTAAATCTATACTGTGGGCCTTCTATGAAAGGTTTATCTAAAAGGTTGAATTAGTTGTTTTTCATGTAATACAGTTGAATAATTTTAATGTACTAAAAATAAACCTTGTTTAGTGTCGTAGATTTTTTTTCCTTTCTAATTGTTTTCTATGGTATTTTATTTTTTAAAGGGTTATTTCAAAACTGCTTCAACTTGGAGGCCAATACAATAATATTTACCTTCTATCTTTCTTAGAATCATAGAATTTGTACTTTTTTCAGATTCTAGTTCGTGGAAATTTGCTTATCAATAAATTAATATAATACCATATACTACAGAGAAAGATCCTATTTTATCACCTAATGCTTAAATGCTTGTGTAGGTAATATCTGGATGTATTTTGGGGAGAAACTAATGTTGGCACACAAGCACTGAGCGTGCATCCTGTTATATCCACATCATGGGAAGTAGTTAACACAAAAGAAATGTGATTACTGTGTAGTTATCGATGATGGTATTTTATACTTTAGTGCAAAAGGTGTTGCTTCGTATACAGTGTCTACAATCTTGTTACAGTTAATCTTATTTCAGGATCATTCTTGATGTTAAGGTAGCAGAACCCAAAGCTTTGCTGAGTACAGGTGGTATAAATGATAAGTATTCATTATTTTATCTGTCTTTAAATGGGATATAAAACCACAGTCTGGATATTGGATGAGAATACATAGGAAAAGCTAAAGGTTTTTGCATTGTGCTATGGGATTCCATCATACCAATTTCTGAGACTAGTCCAAACTATAAGATGTTTGACTAAGATCCCAGGTTCAGCCACTTGCTTGTGATGCTAGCACTCACCAGACTGTCTTCTACACCCTAGCAATTCTTTAGAAAACATGTGCTTGTTAGACAGAAAAGCCAAATATTTCAAGTCTATTATCTGTTAGAAGCTTTGCCCATTTCATTTAGAGGAAAAAGCCTTTTTTTCCAGGATTTGGAAAGTACATTCTTTCAAGTCCAAAAAAATATTTTCTGAGTTCAAGTATTTGAGGAGACATTAGTTTTGTCTTCTGCTAGCTGCCCATTTCAAATGAACCAGAACAAAACAACTTCCTTTTAGCCAGATCATTACAAGCTTGCCTTGTTTTTGAACTGGACAGTGTCTTCTTTTTTTTTCTTTTTTTTTTTTCTTTTTCTTTTTGCTGTAAACAGTCTCCTTTCTGCCTGTGAACATTGCCAAGATGTAATCACTACTGAATATGGCAAATTTTTGCACAAATGTGTTTTACTTTTTATCTTGCTTGACATCCTGCAATTTGCCCTTGGCTTGCTGAAATTATCTTGGTTTCTTCTGTGTTGGTATGCTTTTCCTTTGTCTGTTCATAGCTCTTGACATGCATACCTCCTGAGAACGCAGTCTAGAAGTGAATTTTTTACTGCCTCCCATCCAGTAAATCTAAAACTGATTCAATATCTGTAATAACTAGAATAAAGTTATCCTTGGTGTATTGCTGGTTTCAAATCTTCTCGTTCCTTCTTTGTGTCTAGAAACATAGTTGCTAAAATGACAGCCTAGGAAATTTGCTTTTTAATAAGGCTTGTGTGCTGTTTTCCTCCATTTAGCTTTTACTCGTTCACCTCTATTTATACAAATTCAAAAAGTCTCAGAAGTCTGCAGTCAGTGATGGCAACTCTCCTGAGTGAGAGGCATCACAATCCACAGCCCTTCAGCAGTCTCTTCCTGCCATTCACCAGGCAGTCTTCAGTGACGGGTGACATGCAGCTCTTCCAAGCGAGCCCTGCAGCCCTGGAGGAGAACAATTAGAGCACTCGGACTTAGGAGCCATTATTTTTTTCCCCACAACAGGCCTACTTTCTGAAGCAGCAGACTTCATTCAGATTGGTATGAGAATCATTGGACTTGCAGTGTTAGTGAAATGTATCATTTCCCTTTCTCAGTGCAGTGAACAGCAATGTTCAGAAGTATTTCATGTTTATTTTTATCAGGGCTTTACTGGAGTGGTGCTTTCAAATACAGAAGCGGAGGCTGCACTTACCTGCCTGCTGGTTTGAACAAAAGTTTCCCTATTGCCTTAGAAAATCTTCCCACGTGACTGGCTAATTGGGAAAATCTGATTTAATTAAACGCTAACAATTAAAAATAAGTTTATATTTTGAACATAGACAATGTGAAGTGTTGAGTAGGTAGCTGAGGAAATCAGAATCATCTTTACAGACTACTTTTCACACTGCTAGTTTTCTTAAGGTAGCTGAATGAAATCGTTTAATTGCTGTCAGATGTAGATCTCAAAGGACTTACTTAGTTGTACTTCCTGCTGGTTTTGTGCTCCATATAAATCCCACAAATGCAGAATGCACTTCTGTCATAGAAAGTAGAGAGTACTACTGCCTCTAATACAAGTTGGGACAACTTTATTAGTTGTAGATATATTTATTATAAATCTCGGTTTCAGAGAGAGGATTCTTCAGCAAAAGATCAAAACTCATGTTCCCCTTCTGGTTTCCAAGCAGTACTAATTCTGAACATTAGAAAGAGAGAATATAGCTACTGCTATCTTCTTTTCTTCTGGGACCCTGTTTCTGCACTTAGGATGAAGGAAAGTTCAGTGGAGCCTGCAAGCCTGTTCAATGCAAGTCACAATGTGAGGTATGTAGTGGCAAATCATGTGTTGAAGGCTTTCTTCTTTAACAGCTTTCCTTTTGGACAGCTATTGTGAGCGAATGCTGGCAGTTAGTTTCGTTTCAGCAAGATGAGACAATAAGGATAAGTCAGCTTGTGAATTTTTCATAATCCTCCCAGTGTGTGTGGAGGGGAAACGAACCCCAAAGTTCAAGCTCCTTTTTCCATTTGAAGTTGTATTATTAAAATTTGCTTGGGCAAAAGCAATTTAATAAAATGTTGTTTGAAATGTAATGTATTTTCCATAATAAAAATGAGGGAGCAGTAATGCATCTTTTAAAGAGAATTGGTTATTTGTTAACTCAGCTTAGTGGCAGTGTATAATTGTTTCATTCAAATACGCACTTGCTTGTTCTTCAGTTGTTGCACTTCATAAGATACTAGAATTTGTTTTCCCTCTGGCAAACTGCTGAAGTGCAAGCAATTTTTGGCTTGAAAAAACAACGAAACAATCATCAAATCTGAGTTCATGAGAAGGTAAGCTACTTACTGGCACACATTGCAAATTATGTTTGCCTTCTCAATCTCTATTTTGAATACTGTGGATTTATTAACTATGCATGTTTGGAAGGATTTTACTTAGCGTAGTATTTTTACATTTAAGTAGTAGATTAACTGGAAAATGAGTCATTAAACATTATTAACATTTAATTTCTGCCAGGTAGAGACACATTTGAAATAATGTCGTACTTCCCATGAGAGTAGAAGTGAACCAAAGGAAGGATGATCTGCTGGGGTATGTTTAGAATAGTTTACTAATGTGGAGAATGGCAGTCTTTCTCTTCAGGACAGATATAGTGGCTTGTAATGAAACTTTGTCTTGATCTTCTCTTTATTCTTCCTTATGAAACCCTTATAAACCCTTAGTATCGTATAAATGAAATTTGCAGAACTGAATATTAATGTGAATGAGTATTTTATAAAACTTAAAGTGGTTATTATCCTTGGTTAGATTGATCCTGTTACTTTTTGCTTTGATAATTGAAAACAACAGCCTAAGAAAATTATCTCTTTTATGGCCATTAGTATTTTGTATTGGATAATCTTTAACATTTATTTTCCCCCTGCTTTTGTTTGATTGCACTACTACACTACTAAATCCATCTTTTTTCTTTCTTTTTTTTTTTTTTTTTTCATTTTAATACAGTAGAGTATGTCAATTTATAAATAAATGTGTTTCTTTTTGTAAAACGATGGCACATCCGGGGCTGTATAAAAATCGTTTATTTCCTTGCCAGGATGATAAACATACAGACATGGAATTTTTGTCAAAGAAGTTCAACATTTGACTTCATACTTCCTGTTATTATAAACTTCTGAATGTAACATATCGAGTGTACCCTTCAGGTGTTGAGAGATATTTCTTAAGAAATAATTTCTATATATTTTTCAGAGTAATTTATTATTAAAGTATTATTACCATGTCTGGTCTTATTCCTGCCAATCTTGATGTTGCCAAATAATAATAATTTTGGAAACAAAATTATTATAATTGTATGAAGAGTATGAAGAGCATATATTGCATATAATCCATGGGAGTTGATACTTTCTGACTGTAACAGTATTTGGCTGAGCATTATGAAATATTCATTCCTGGAGAACTCAAGAGTCAGCATCTGATTAGAAGGACTCTTAAATCTGAAAATATATTAAAAGCTGTTGAGTGTTTGATCTGTTAGCACTTAGTAGGTCAAAGACGTTTAGGGGTCAGTGCACTTTCACAGATAAAGACATCAGAGTAACCAGGGGGGTTGCATAAATTATTATTTCTACAGTAGTCCTGCTGGAGGATTAATAGGTTAGCTTTATCGGTTTTGTTTAACAGCTTTTAGGGCAGTCAGATGACTGAACTTCTTCCACTGTTTATTTAGGTGGTGGAGTTTTTTTCATTTTGTTGTAAGTGTTCTCCTGAGTTACGGTGAGTGAAAGGGATGTTTTGTTCTGTAAATCCTATTATGAACTTTGCCCTTTCCGCTGTCTCCATTTGGAAACATTTTGTGACATTTAATGAGCTTGAGCACTGGATGGAAGAAGATTTAGACTTCTCCTGTACATGCTGCTGGGCTTGCAACAAGAAATACAGATAAAAATGAAAGTATGTTTTACTGAAGTGGAGGGTTTGCAGAAGGTCTTGCCCCAACTTTCATACCGGCCTGTGGAGAACACATGGCTGTTAATGTTTCCTGCTTGGAAGCAGTAGAAGAAAGTCAAGCGATCTGTTTTATTCTAGTAGTACTCAATCACTCAGCTGCATGTATAGCTTGTTGTACAGGATTTCAATTCTGCCTATATTCAGTAATTTTAGAAGGAGCAAGTTGGGCATCTTTCCGTTCTTGAACTGTGGTGTTTTTTTTTTTCCCTTTATTTAATTTCTTTCTGTCTTTCCCAAAAGCAAACACTCAGTATTCAGAACGGCAGAAATGGCCTGATGTTGTTTGTACGAAATGCCAAATTAAAGAGGGAGACAAGCCATTAGTAGGCTGGAACTGTTTACTGATATTTATGGGTTCTCAGATGCCATTTGTTATACCAGAGCAATCACAGCTGAAAGATACGTGCGGGATGTACAGTGTGTAGCATGATGTTATGCCAGTTCAGTTTTTGCACGTCTGGCAGAAAAACTGCAATGATCTGTTGCCAAAATGCTAACAAGGGCCTATGTGTATATCTTTTCCACTGAAATATTTTCTGAATCGCTAGCGATCCATGTGGCAGGCGCTGATTTCAGAATGCTTTGTTCATGCAAAATCCACTAAATCACAGTCTAAATTCCAAAGTCGTACACTCCATCATCCTTCACTGCTCTTTCATCATCTCAGCAAATGTAAATATTGCAACATTTCTTTCTAACCAGCTCCTGGATGGAGGAGTCCTCCAGGCAATCATTGAGTTATTTTTGAAATTGCTGTGCACATTTCTGTGAGAGCGTGTGATTTGGCTTCTGATATTTTGTGTAAAATCACTGATCTGTAAATGAGTGAAACCTTTTAGTAGTGGGATAAATGACCTCTGCTTGTTTTGAACCTTGGAGGACTGTAGGTCTTTCCTGGGGAGCGAGGCCCACTTCACGCTGGTAGGCCAGATTGCTTTTGTAGCAATTCCATTGTAGTTTTATGCAACATAAAGGCACCTTCAGGTTTAAAGAATTACACCATTATGCAAGATTCATGTGTAAAATTGCAATCTTATGAAATATCTTTTTACAGAAAATAATTACCAGTAGTTCAAGATAGAGCCTAATACTTCGTAGACACATGAGGTGCTTTGCATATGAAATTGTTATGTATTATGGCAAAGTCTAGCCTGATGTGTCCTGCAAAGGAGATGTTTATGAAGACCAGCTGGAGGAGCAGGTTTTTTTGACCACTCTTCAGTTTTCTACTTCTTTTTAACCTAAAACAAATAGTTTCCCAGTGGGTGAAAGTTTTGCCTCATTAATCCTTGGCAAAAGTCCACAAAGCAGTTGTAGGAGAGAGTGTCTTCTAGAAAACACTATCACAAAATGTCAAGTAAAATATATGCCCTCCCCATCTTTTACTTGGGATGTTAACTATCCTGTTGGGTCTTTCCATCCCTCCTACTCTCTCTTATATATGCGTATAAAAGAAGAGTATATGGTCACCTGTCATTTGCTTCCTGAATTATTTTTTGCAAGTATGCTTGCTATATGCTGCTGCTGCAATGACAACATATTAACTCTGAGATGATGAACTGCAGGACGGCTCTCTGGCAGTTGTGGCAGTTCTGAGCTCTAATGTGTTTTCTACTTGCGGTATCTTTGATGCTTCAGAAGTCATATGTTTTCAAAATTGACAGATACAGAGAAACAAATTTTATATTCTAATTAGAGATAAGAGCAGCGCTCAGGTCCTTTTGGACAATAGCCATGGCATGCTTTAATGAAAGTGCTATAACTTTCACTTAGTGCTCTTTTCAAATCAGTACGACCACCTTCCTGCAGGCAATAAATGTAAGCCAGAAAGCTCAATTGCTATTACTCCAAGCTGCAAATTAAAATGAAAAATTAAAAAATTTTACAAATTAAAATGGATTACTTTTATGTAGGAGAGTATTCAGATATCTGTGTTATTCTCAACTATGTTCAATTTGATTTGGATTGGTTTTAAAACTTTCGAGATTAATCACATTAGTATGCTTTTTAGGAGGGAAAAGACTTGGCTTCTAATTTATGCGTGATTGTCTCACAGCCAAAGAAAAAATTGGGTTTTGGTCTTTTATCAAGAACAGATAGCTCTTCTGCTTTCTTCTGCCTGTCTTCAGTCCCCTGTCTGCTGTGGGGGAAGAGGTGACATTCTGGTCCTGCGGTTTCTTTCAGTGTCTGTTACCGAATTTCTAAACACGTATCCTGTTGTTTTCTCTAGGTCTCTTTAGCAGCCATCCCATTTTCTTCGCAAGATTTACTTTCCCCTCACACCTTCTTGTGTTCCATTGAACCACTCTCCATTTTGCCCTATCTTCCTCCATCCCTGTTATTACTGTTTAAATCTGCAGCCGTTTGCCTCATAGTCTATGAACATTCATTTAAAAAGTTTAAAAAATCTGGTTTGCCTTCTCTTTCCCTTGATATACACACAGTATCATGAGGACTTCAATCTTTACTGCTTTGAAATACGATTTCTGCTCTATGATTATTTATGACTGGTCTGTAATTAAAAAGGACATAATTTGGGGGTTTAAATACTAAAAATAAAAATCTTTAAGATATAAAATCCCTTAAATACCTTAGGCTAATGCTGTGTACATTTTTTTGTGAAACTAAAATAGGTGGGTTGGGTTGTTTTACAAGTGTGAAATATAATAAGCTTCGCTAAACAGTGCAGGTTCTATCTTCTTATCTGGTTGAGTTTTGCAGGTAATTATGAGAGATGGTCAGACTTGTTCTGCTGAAATATTCTCATACTGTTTCACTTATCTTTCCTGTTTGCTTCAAGTGGTTGTTCCACCTGTCTGCCCCATAGTGCCTCACAGGCTGAGTATGAGTTGGGAGACAAAATAGTGTCCAAATTCAGTTTGGTTTCTGCAATAATAGTTTGTAATATCTACAGATGGTCTCTGGGAATGCTAACATTTGTGTTAATTTAAATGGAACACTCATGTCAGTAACACAAAATCACTGTCATTTTATGAATGTTTTTATTAACCATGAGGATTTGTTTGCCATCTTTGTTAGTTGTGCTTTATAAATTACTCTTTGCCTTGTTCAAGGCAGTGTAGTTGCTTAATTTGTGGATCTGTGAGATCCAAGATCCGTAGCTATCAGAAGAGATTTCCCAGATGGAAAAAGAGCCTACCTCTAAATAACGAAGGGGTAAACTTTGGTTTTCACCAGCTGGCTGTGAGTTGATATTGCAGGTTGGAACATTTGGCTGCCTTAGTCTTGCAGGCCAGCTGCTGGCACTGCTTTGGTGTAGTATCACTGCCTAGTTTTATCAGTCTGAGAAGTGGCAAAGCATTTCTGATTCTTCAGCTGGTTTTCTTGTTTGAACTTACAAGATGTGTGACCATTCTGACAAGTTTCAGTCTACATTGAAGCACTGATCATCATTTCTGTATGTAGCCATAAGCAGCCATGGTTTCTGTGTTTCTGGTGTTATCTGAAATGAAGAAAAGAAATGATAGACCTTCTAAATATTTTGAATGAAAACTGCACTAAAAATTGTTTAATAAATTTAACTTTAAAAAAACCTGGAATACATAATTTAATTCTATTTCAGAATTTTAACTACGTATTACAATACAAATCTTGGCTTCTTACAACAGGAAATAAAGTGCAACACTGGAACCCGTTTCTAGTGCATAAATCTTTACAGGATTGAGGTCTAAAAATACATACAAATAATGACAGTAATAAATGCTTTTGAAATTGCAGGCAAGTTATGAAATAAGTGTAGGTCTGTGTGATTAAAATACATTGTTGATAGAAATTAATGATAGTTTTATTATCTCTGTTGAAAGCATGCAGTTTATTTCCTTAGACGATGATAAACTCTTGGTTGTAAATGAATGACTAGAAAATGCTCATTTGCAGGCTTTCATTTAATAGCTACAACCATTGTCAGAGGATTATTGAAATGAAGGTGAGTAAAATGAGATTATAAGACTTAGAATACTAGCATTTTCCAGGGTTGAAGTCAGGGTCTGGAGCTGTGGAATTGCCATTGATGTTGGTGACTTTTGGATCACTTACAGATATATTCTTCTCTCAGAAATAATTTCCTTTGAAAACATACATAAGTTGTTCTCTTGTTAGTGTGTTGAAAAATATTTACTGTATCATTTACAGTGTTAATGATGTTAAAAAATTCGTCTTTATAGGGAAAAAATTGAAAATAACAGTTAAAAAGAAAAGAGAACAATCAGAGTGCTAATGAATGTGATTTAATTGGGAGTTACGGAGTCATCCAAAGACACTTTGAATGGAAAACAGTGTTTTGATAAATGGTCTTTTAAGCCTTTCTTAAAATACACTAAAACATTTACCTTAAATATAAATGTGATGTAGTTCTAAATAAGAACTTGAAATGGCTTCAGGGGAGGCTGCAAATTGGTAGAAAACATTAAGAAGTTTGACTGTCTAACAGAAGTGGTGTTCCATTTGCCAGCTTCTTGCACCAAATGAAAATACGTCACTGATTTGCAAAAAGGCTGTTTTGACCATAGGAGTAGGCTTTAGACTCATGTTATATATAATGCAGAACATTTGTGACGTAATTGTAGTATTTATAAGAAATGCTTAGTTATGAAAGAAATATGCATGGTTAATGTTGTAGTTTTTGCTGTGGAACTTAATTGGGGGGGGAAGTAGTTACATGTACCAGATGTTAACCAGTAAGATTATCTTGAATTTTGTTCTTCATGTAACTTTCTCTTAGAGACTGCATTATTTTAAATGTCTGGTATTTCAGATGGATTCTGTGTGGCCTGGAAATGGAGTTGGGACTCCATTTGCTTTTGTAAAATGTTTAGAATCATAGAATGGTTAGAGTTGAAAGGGATCTCAAAGATCATTGAGTTCCAACCCCCATGGGACACCTCCCACTAGACCAGGTTGCTCAAAGACCCATCCAGCCTGGCCTTGAACACCTCCAGGGATGGGGCATCCACAACTTTACTGGACAACCTGTTCCAGTGTCTCACCACCCTCACAGGAAAGAATTTCTTCCTAATATCTAATCTAAATCTCCCCTCTTCCAATTTAAAACTATTACCCCTTGTCCTATCACTACGCGTCCTGACAAAGAGTCCCTCTCCTGCTCTCCTGTAGGCTCCCTTCAGATACTGGAAGGCTGTTACAGAAGGTCTCCCCAGAGCCTCAGCCTGTCTTCATAGGAGAGATGCTCCATCCCTCTAATTATCTTTGTGGCCCTCCTCTGGACCTGTTCCAACAGTTTTATGTCCTTTCTAAGTTGAGGACTTCAGAGCTGGACACAGTACTTAATCTGGTTAGCAGATATTGTATGAACAGAAGCAAAAATACAATAAAGTCAATACCTGTATACCACCTTTAGTATTGACTTTGAGTACTTCATCATTAGTTTAACTGCAATCTACATCAGTTTATTACAGAGACGTTTATTTTAATGAGTTCTCTTAGAAGAGAAACACGGAGATCATCCACTTGAAGAACAGTCTGCTTGGTCTGAATAAAAAATATAATTTTATAGGGAGATTTTCTACTCTTCTGTAGGGAGTAGACAAAATTCTGGAGGCTGTAATGTTGTGTAAAGCCCAGTATCCTTGTCATACTATTTGTTAGGTTTAGCATCTAGCATTGATCAGATTTGTTCAGCACTTCATATGTTAGGTTTTAAACAGTGTTTATCTTTGCACACTGAGGGTGAGAAGAAGCTTTCAACTGCTTTCCTGTAGCAAAGCCTCTTGAGAAATAAAGAAGGAAGACAAAGTTTTGTGTCTGCTATTCATCTCCATCTCACTGTCCATGACTATTTTTCCCCCAGTTTCAAATTTTTTGGTCGTGGTTGCCCACAGTAACAACAGATTTTAGGTCATACTTTTCCATAAATAATGGTATTTCCTGACTTTATTAGTGCTTGGATTTATTTTCAGGCATTTGACTCAGCAGTACTGTGGCATGGGCATAATTATTTACAGTTTTACTGCTGCTCACAAATTTCTCTAAAAGCCATAGCAGAACTTGAAGATTTTTCTTCATAGAAAGAGTGCTTACAGATTATGTGCTGTAGCTAATGATACCACAATTTTAATTAATATTCTGCTTATGTTTACCAAAATGGAAATAAGTATTTTAAAATAATGATTTAAATTGTGCAGGTAATATCTAAGACAGATCTACAAAATTTCATCAGAACTTTTGTTCTTAACTCAAAGATTTAAAAAAGGCTCTGTCAAGTTTCTGGTAGCCCACGCTTTTATTA
Organism: Pedionomus torquatus; assembly: GCA_013398155.1. Lineage (NCBI taxonomy): Eukaryota > Metazoa > Chordata > Aves > Charadriiformes > Pedionomidae > Pedionomus > Pedionomus torquatus. Next base: position 636,584 of record VZRU01017880.1, on the reverse strand, counting down.
ATTGTCTACTTTTTTATTATTGTGTGGGCTTGCAATTAGCACTATCCCAGATAAGGTAAGCATCACATTCTGAATTCATGCTTGCAATTGCTTGGGAGATGTGAATGAAATGCTGCTATGCTGTCTGAGAAGTTTCCTAATATTACCTCCTTTGTGTAAAAGGTTCTAAAGGATATTTTTTTCAAATTTTGTTGAAAAAAAAAAAAAAGATGTAGTAATAAAGTAATACATTAATGTTAATAGATCTAAGTAAGTACTGAGAAAATTGAAGAGTATTTCTTAGTGTTTCTTCCAGTGCTTCCACTGAAGTCATGGAGATTTGATTTTGATTGCAAAGTATTCTTAATGAGTTGTGGCAGTCAACTGTTGGCTATATTCCAAAAGTCAGTTCTGAAGAAGAGGTAATGTAATTTTCTGGACGCATTCCTAAGTGAAAATACTACATTTAATGTTCAGTAGCATTCATTTAATCATCAGCCACCTGGAAATACCTGATGCTACCCTAGATTTTCAGAATGAATATGAACCCGAGTTCTAGTAAAGCAGAATAATCTCAATAGTAACCTTTTCAAACCTCCTTCGCTTTTGGACATTTAAGGAGTAGTCTTTTAATGCCAAATGTTCAAAGAGGTTATTTTAGGCCTCTGAATCAAAAGACTTTGTTTGGATATAGTTATTCCTCATCTGAGATTTGCAGCTGTGTCTGGATGTAAAATGCAATGTATGACACTGAAAAAATGGTTGTTCTTTTAAAATTGCCTCAAATATCTGTGCACCATAACAATGTTCTGTAAAGTCATCCCTAGCTGGGCAGAAATACGACTGGTGAGAACCAAGTCTGGCTGCTACTGGAAACTTAGGTTTTAACTAAATACAAAACTACAGTAGAGCAACAGTCTCCTGTAGAGAGACTGAAGAGCTCTTGGGTATGATCTACTCTGCACTCATATTTTCCTTTGCATTATAGCCCGTTGTTGTTTTTTTTTTCTGAAGACCAGTCTTGCTCTAGAGCAGTTATAGCATGAGCAGTGTGTAGCTGGATCCTACAGGAGGGAAATCAAGCTTTCACAGACTTCCTCAGCTTTCTCCCTGCTGGGGCCAGGTGTTTTCTGAGTCTCCTCCTCATGTCCCTAGGGCTGGCTCTGCTCTGGCTTCTGTGACACTCTCTTTTGATTCTGGGTGGAGCTAGTACTTTGTACTCTCTGCATAGATATTTGCACCGTTGTCTATATATAACAACTGAAATAAATTATACAGTACTTATTTACAGACTACTGCATGTGGTGAATTCACTTCAGTGGAGGCTTTGTCTTTTGCACCAGCAGTGCTACACGTATTGATACAGAAAGCTATGAAAGCCTGAAGTGAGAAAGTCCAAAATATGGAACCCAGTTGCTAGCTAGAAAGAAACATAATTCTTAAGATTTGAAAGAAATTCTAGATGCGCATTAGCCAATTATTGATTTAATTAGGTCCAGAATCCTGCTATAAATTAAATAATATTTACCTTCTATGTTCACATTTCTCAGGAAGATTGTGATTTTTTTTTCCTGTCTACATCTTTAAATTTAAAATTGGAGAATGGATCTGAAATTCATTTTCCAAATATAGGCTAATTAAACCTAACAACATTAAAATGAATCACTTCCTACACTGCAGAAACAAAGGCTTCAAGCATTTGCACCTGCCATTTAAAGTATACAATAATTATTTATCACTAACTTCTCTGTGAAGTTCATTTCTTGTGCATCTGCAATAAAATGTACAAATTCCTTTTGTAGACACAAAGATTCTGCCTTTTTTTTNACACAAAGATTTTGCCTTTTTTTTTTTTTTTTAAAGTACATAATTTAGTAGCAGGAAAATAAAAAGGTTATTTTGTTTTATAGCCTGCTTTATGGAGAAAAACGTGGATTCATTTTAGAACAGAGAGATAACTTTTGTATTTTTTGAAGAGGGTGATTTTTGAAGCCAAAAATCAGAGCCAAAACAGAGCCACTCACCTGGTCCCCACGATGGCATGGGGGAGAAAATCAGAAACGTCAAAGTGATAAAACTCATGGGTTGAAATAAATACAATTTAATAGATCAAAAGCTGAGTGCACAAGAAAAGCAAAATTAGGAATTCATTCACTGCTTGCCACTGGTAGGCAGGTTTCAGCCATTCCCGGGAGTGCAGGGCTCCATCATGCCTAACTGTGATTTGGGAAGACAAACACCAACACTAGCAATGGCCCCACTTCCTCCTCCACCTCCTCCCCCAGCATTTATTGCTGACCACACCATATGGTCTGGGGCATCCCTTTGGTCAGTTGGGGTCAGCTGTCCCCACTGTGTCCCCTCCCAACCTCTTATGCTCCCCCAGCCCGCTTGCTGGTGTGGAGGGGTGAGGAGCAGAAAAGGGGTTGGTGCTGCACAAGTGCTGCTGAGCAATAGCTGAAACATCCCTGTGTTATCACCACTGCACTCAACACAAACCCAAAGCATAGCAACATACAAGCTACTATGGAGAAAGTTAATTCCATTCCAGCCAAAACCAGTACACTGACAAAGAATAGAAGACTACAGAAGGCAGATTCCTAAAGTTGCTCTGTTCGTGTTTAAACGCCTAAATGGAACTGGTGACAACAGGTTTGTTACTACTTTACATTCAGCAGTTTGCATTGTTCTCAGTTAGTCACTGAAATCTTTTTCTAAACTGAGCCTGAAAACTTGAATTTGAGTTTCTGGTTTAGTGCTTTCCTCTGTGCTTCTAAGTTATTTCTGTTCCAGCATCTAGGTAATTTCAGTTAAAATAACATGAATTTCATGTTGGCAAAATAGACCTGAAAACTTTAGCAACAACTGTAATCGTGCTTCCATTTTGTTTTAAACTAGTACTTGCTTGTAGATAAATTCTGAAATTAGCAGTGTTGTTGAAATTACATGTATGGAATAGTATGCTTATTATAATCCGTATTTATGGTTTTTTCTTTTCCCCAACACTCAACTTTTTCATGAAGGTCCCGTAGGGGAATGCATAGTATCACACAACCATCTGTGAGTTGAGGGCTCAAGAGCTACTAAACAGTGATCTTAAAGTTCTCCATTCCTTTCCTCTGAAGTTATTATTGCTGATTTTTTTCAATGTGCTTCATATCACACTTGCTCATGGTATCTGCTTAGATCAACATTTAATGACATTTTTTCCGAACATTCTACAAGAATTTTTTATAATTATTTCATATCCATGCTGCTGTTCATCTGTTAAAAAAAAGTGGGGTTACATAAACAAATGCTGGTCATTTAAAAATAAGATAATAGCACTGAGTCACACCAATGGCACTTTCATGTGGAGGTGGTAATTCAGTATGTAACAGAACCCAATTTCCCTGAAATCAGCCTACTTCAATTTTCAGAGCTAAAAGCCTAGTGTTTGATTAATTATTTTGGGGTTCTTTTTTTCTTTTTTTTTTTTTTTTTCTATTTAAGGACTGTTTTTATTAATGCGCTCTTCAAACTGAGAGACAAAACATTGTCGCTTTCTCGATTGCTATAGTATTATAGGAAGTGTTGAGATCTGAGAGGACCAGCTGTAGCAGCTGTGTTCCCCCTTGAATCTGGAAGCTGAAAAACTTTCATCTCTGTTGCTGCCAGTCTCGGGCTGTGGCCTTCCCATAACTCAAACCAATTTCAAAGCAGTGTAAGCAACCTCGTTGGAATGCTTTTGGAAAACCACAGGAAGATTTTTTTTCTTTTTTTTTTTTTTTTTAAATAGTGCCTGTCCATTTTAAATGAATGTTTCCATTTTAAGGTAATCTGTGCATGAAGTCTGTTATGAACTGACAGTTCCATCCTACAGCCAGGTTAGGAATTTTGTTGCTGTTTTTTTTCTTTTTTAGTGAGGAGGAAAACACAGCACATGGCACGTAAGGACTGAGCTTAAGAGGCTTGTTTAAATCTTTTTAATAGTTGCATATAAGGGTTTACCTTTGAATCAGGTTGCACACTATTGCATTTAAGACAGAATTTTGCTATAAAGAGAAGATAATGTTCCTGAAAGGCATACAAATCATCTATAAGTTACTTTGACACAATGGGCAGAAATACATTAAATAATAGCAAAGCAGTGGGAGGACAGCTTTTGAGACCTCATGGTAAGACCACGCACTTACATGGGGGTTACTCGCTTCTTAATGTTTCTGACCTCAGAGAGAACCTCAGACTTTTTCACCTTTCTTGACTGACTCCAGCGAAGTGTGAAATAATAATAGTACGGGACTTTCCAGGAAGGGACAAATTCCTGCTGCTGGCCTTCATCAAAACGGAGAGAAAAGCATTTGTCTTTTCTTCTCAATCCTAAATCCGTGATTGCTGAGGTGACGAAGTACAGGAGAAAGCCTCTATCCCCCTTGCAGTGTAGTGACAAAGTGACTTACAGTCTTGCTGATAGGAATCTGTCAATAGGCAAGAAGCTGAGTGATAGCTAATCAGAATTCCAAGTCGGTAGCAAAAAATTGTTGAAACTAATAAAACTTTAATATATCAAAAGAAATGATCAGGCAAGGCAATGCCTTTCTGAATGCATTCACAAAGTAAACACTGGAAACCCCAGTCACAGAATTTGTATCGATGATAGAACCAGCGATGACTCTCTGCAGGTTATATAATTAAATGTTTTATGGTTTAATTTTGTCTAATAATTTGCAGCAATTTATCTCAAGATGGGATCTACATGAATTAGCTCTGTCTTTTCAGAGTAGACAATGAACATGTTCCCGTCTTACAAAGGACAGTCTAAGCTACTGTGGATTCATTGAGATGCTTCTGTTTTCAAAGCGAATTCTGTCTTCTAGCCTAGCCCTGACATTTCTTTGTTTGATCTGCCTCAGAGCACTGTTTTGGGGTGGGATGACCAAGGTATTACATTAAACATTACATATAAATACATATTAAACATTAGTGGGGTACCAGAAGGGTTTGTACTGTAAAGACCCCACGTTCTTCCATACAGGTTCAGCTAGTACTGCTCCAGTCATCACTTCTGTGTAATTGCAGCTGCATCCCATTGCTAGCAGCTCCTTTCAGATGCATAAAATTTCTCTTAAGCGGATAGCAAAAGCATTCTTGAGTGGCAGACTGTCACTGCTGACTCTCACTTTCTGGCTATTGACCCAATTAGTAGTCTCATGGTGAATTCCAAATTAAATGGTATTTTACAGCACTGGCACAGTGCTAGTAATCACTCTCTTAGGCCAGCAGGGAAAGGCATCATCCTCTTAATTTCTGGTGTCAGGGGAACTTTTAGAGTTTATGGATGATGATTTCTGTCTCTCTCTCATTTATGACTGGTAACTGAATGATTTATAGTTTATCATTTCATCTTCCTGTTCAGTAGAGGACTAATACAGAAGAAGTATATTTGGGGGGGTGTAGAAAACCAGAAGAATTTAAGCCTGAGGTTTCATTACTATTCTTTGAACCTTCTAAATGATTTGACCTTTATCCATAAAGCGATCGCTGTGGTCAACAAAGGCTAGTATTGATTTACAGCACGGCTAACCTGTCAATTCTAAGCTCAGCCTTTGACCTTTTGTTTTGTTGCTGGAAAAATTACGGTACATGCCGGAGTCATACTGTTTAATAGGGTATTTTCTATATTCAAAAGGCCAAAATGCTCATTTTAAATAAATCAACCAGTTTAATAATTTAGGTGGCAGGAGAAAGCAAATTGTCCATAATTAAGAAGTTCAGAGAACCTGACTGCCAGAAATATTTCTCAGAATTAAACAATGGGTATTTTAGGAGATGGCAAATGTGAGTGCCTCACAACAGGCAGCTGCCTTCTGTTATCACATGCATTTTTCTTCCTCCGAGTTTGTCTTTTAACTCACATCTGTACCAAGTGGAAAAAAAAAGAGAAGAAAAGTGGTAGACAAGATCCTGATTGTTGCATTTTTCATGTTTTAAGCTTCCTCCTTTTTAGTCTTGCTCACAAAAAGAAACTCGCAGGACTGAAAGAGAGTTTCATTCCCACTTCTTCATATGTAAAGTATATGTTTGTCCTCTTCTGTAGAGCAAGGTATACCACTTCACAGCAACTTTAATCTCAAACACATGAAAGACGCATTTTTTTTATTTTTTTTTTTTGTCAGGATGTCAGGGAGATAGTGTTTACATTGTTCAGTAATAATGGCTTATGTAAGTTAAATGTGCTGACTGACCATTTAATTGTGCAGATGGCTTCTTTTCTTTGGTTTGTCTTTATTTGGTTTGTTTGAAAATGTTTGTAAAAAGCAGTTAATGGAACTAATCTGAATGAATTATAGTCGTTGCCCATGTGCTCCCTTCCCCCCCCAAAAAAAAAGAAAAAAAAATTAGTTTTGTAGATTGAATACTAATTCTTTATTTTTGCAAAGTAGGTTACAGTATTATCATTGAGGGTATATGGATATATACCATTATGCATTTTATAATCGTTACAGTCTAAAAGCTTATTAACATTTGGTTTATGATTTTAGTCTAATGTTCCACATACAGTAATGGAAAGTACTTCTATTAAAATGTGAATAAAATTTCAAGGGAATGCAAAATGGAACTAAACATCATTTGGAGCAAAATTTAGCTTTTATATTTTGAAGAGAAAAACAAAATTGGAGTCTAGAGAAGGCAAAACCCTTAACGGTTAGGGTTCGTAACTAGTTTATATTCTCTGCTTCTGGAACAATAGAAAACAGAACTGTCCCTTGTCCCTGCCAGACACCGCTTTGAGTTTACATATGCTTCAGAAAAGCAAAAGGATTTCCTATGAGGAAAAGATAAGCAAGTTCCTTTTCATCCATTCCTCTGGATGTTTTTACGTGGTTTACATGAAATAAATTGCTCTTTTCTGTCTTCTTAGGTTGGTGGCAAACTTGCTACATGTCACAGGGAGCTGCTAGTACCTTCAGGTCTCTGAAGCGAAGAATATTCTTTTTATTGAACAATGATTCCGTCATTAATGCAGTGTTGTGAATATCTGGGCATCCTCCTTGCCCATCCATAGGTACAGATATCTTTGCAGCTTCGTTTTCATCTAGAACTCAGGCTAGGTCTGTATGATAGGGAATTAGATATGCTTGCAGGAACACACAGCTGTATCAAAGAATTTGTCAATACTAGCCTCCTTTTAATGATCATTCACTCTGAATTCCAAATTCAAATTGATGCTTGGATCTTGTTTCCATGACTACAATTGCAATTCCCTGAGATGGGTAATATTTGATGCCTATTTATGTCAGCAATCCATGTACTAGAAATATGTAGATAGGTAGAAATTAATATAGTTTTAGATTCTCCTTTATGCAAAGACTGGAACAGAATATCATGACAACCCAATATGTAACTAGCAGACATGATGCTAGAAAACAATGTGAGGATATGTAGTTCTGTGCAGTATTAATATACTGAACGGAGTCATATCTAGACTTGGCTGATTTGGTTAGGCAGGCAAACTCCCTCGTTCTACTTACCCCAGGGAAAACAGATGCCAATGCAGAGGAAGGGCTTTAATAATAGCAGTAGATTTGCCATCTGTCACCTTGCTGGACAAATAATCAAGGATTAAAGATTTAACGCCTGAGAGTGCCTTTTTTTTTTTTTTTTTTTTAATTTCTGTTCTGGATTTTGTATGTAAATCCCTATGAACACTATAGTAGAGTTTATTGTACTTGTATTTTCTTATGGAGAGCAACCTTCAGCAATCTTCTCCTGAGATCTCACCTTTTTTAAACAGCTTTGGAACACATGTAGTTATCAAGGCGTGCATCATAGCAGAGATATTGTTTGATTCTTTGCACTAGATACATCCCTCTTTGTTAGTTCCCTGGAAAGAAAAGCAGAAAGAAATTGAGTGATTGTTACTAAGTGTTGGTACAGAACATGCGATCTGAAAGCATTGTTTCAAGGAATCTGTAGATAACTTGAATTAAGTGCAAAGGTACGCTCAGAATTAAAACCCAAACACCTCTTCCTGCTCTGGTTTTCTACAACCTCTTTGTGTGATAAGTTTCAGAATTCTAACTTTCTGAAGGTGTAGACAATACATTTTGATATTGGGTGTTAAAGATGGTTCTTGCTTTTGGGCAGGGTGCTTGCCCCTCTAAAATTTATCAACTCTGCAATAAGTGGTTGCTGTAGTTCAGTCATTTCAATTGCTAGATAGAGAAGGAAAACAGGAGAAGAAACTGCACACAATGTGTGCTGTGTGTGTTACCATGCACAGTGCAGGTAGGTCTGTGATGTGAGATAGTAGATGGGTAAAGGAAAAAAAAAAAGCCAGAGGGAATATAAGCTTATAATGAAAGAATTAAATGGTAAGTGACGATGACAACCCATAAGCAGCCTAGCAAATTTTGAGTTCCGTCTAAATATTGCAGCAGCACAATTTTGATAAAATGGCTTTGTGACTTTGAGACTTTAGCTGGAAGCTTTACTGTTAAAGGGAGGCTATTTAGAAATCACAGAGTTAATTGTGAAAAAATATTATGAAGTAAAATAAATATTGATTAAACAAAATACAGATGCGGTAAGATGTTAAGGAGCCTCAAAGTTAAGTTTATCATAAAGAATAGCACTTCAAATATTGTTGTCTTAATAAAACTTTAAAAATGGTCTACACGTACACCCTTCAAGTATGTGACTAAACTCACGAGGGGACAAAGAGGGTGGAGTCTTTCTCTATATTTGACTGCAGTTGTGCAACAGGTTGTGGGACAGGTTCCAGTCTCAAAGAATAATGAGATTGAAATGATTTCATTTTCCAGTCTCAGCTAAGAAACGATTTGTTTTTCTGTGCTGGAGACACGATGATGTGCCATTGACTCTTTTTGACAGTGTTTAATTAAGTGAGTGTAAGAACCTCAGAAACAATTTTCCTATCATATTCTGTGTCATTTTAACATGGAAACCTCCCAAGTCACGTGCATAACTTTTTGCTAACTTTGGAGACACTTGGCATGGAGAAAATGTCATGGAAGTATAAGAAATGTATGCAGAACAGAACTGGAGCTGTGTCCTTCTAACTGAAAGAAAACATATTAGTTAGTGATGCTTACAATTTTGATATGCTTTTCCCAAGAGAAACAGGAATGGGAGTTCCTCATAATTCCTTTGGGGCCTTGTGTTGCCTTCAGCCTTGTCATAACCCTCACCCTTCAGTCAGTGACTGTTCTCCCTGGTCACCTGCGTAGTGAGCCAGGAGGTCTGACTATTCCTTGGTACAGAGCTGATCCAAATGATTTTTATCTTCTTTCTTTTCCTCTTTGGCTGTGTAGCATCAGAGTATTTTGAGAGACAGGCACCGAGCACTAAGCGAGGTAATACATAACCCACCCTTTTTGCCATTACCACATAGAGAGTGAGGGTTTGCAAACAAGATGGGAAGGGACTTCAAAAAGGGGTTTGCTTTTCCGAACTGTGTGAAATATCAACTACCTGATAAAGAGTCCTCTGATCACATTACCTAATCAATTCTTTGATGTTTCGGTGCTTCAGCATTTTGGTCTCCCTGGTCTTCGTCAGTGGTGCAAAACTTTTGCTAACAAATGGAAATGTTTTGACATATCTTAAGCTAGTGGATTTGTTATTATGCTATATAGGTAAAAAATCACAGGAGGCATGCGATGTTCAGTTGACTTTATACACTATGAATTTTATACCCCTCAAAGTTGATGACTTTACAGAGGATATTATCCCTCTTGCTTTTGAGGCAAAGTCCCTTTCTTTGCTTTCAAGGTATTATTTAGAAAGCAATTTACAGCTTATTAAGATTGATGGTATATTAACTGAACCAATATTTTCAGTTGTACAGTTGCATCATGAGGTGAGTACAATATAATTATAGTCTTAATTTGACTCAGATAAAGATAATATAAAAATTAGCTATTGTGCATGTTATTGGCCTCCCCTGATTTTATCAAATAGCTTTGAGAATATTTAGTTCACAAGTGAGTAGCTGGTTGTGAATTAGTCAGCATATTACTACTTCCCTTAGAACCAAGATTCTTTTTAGTAATAATATGTACAGGTTGTCTGTCTTCGAAAACTGGGATTACAGTCCTCATCTGGGATGTTCATTGAGAGGACAAATGGGCTGCTCTGCAGCTATAGCCTCATTTTACCTAGAATTTTATTTTCGCCATTTATTTTAATTACTGGGCTTTAAATTTACTGTGTGCAGAAGAATTAAGGACTGGGATTTTCAAAGGGCTCGACAGTGGCCTAATCTGTACTCAGTGAAGTTAGTGATAAAACACTCAAAGCTGGATTTGATAGGATTAAGCCGATTTACACCATCTGTGAATCTGGCCCCCATTAACTTCAGTGGTAGAAGATTTAACCAACATTGAGAGCTTTTGAAAACCCCATCCTAATTTGGTAGTAAATACTCTGACTGCATAAGCAGTAGATGTTAAAGAGGAGTTAAAAATAAATCAGGTATTTCCAAAGCATTAGTATAAGTTTCCCATTTGCCTTTGTACCCTACATCTTTTCTGTTTTATATATTGTGTAGATGATGATGTGTAGATTTTTACTATTTTTTTTTACTACTGTTCTTTTGCCATATCCAGTCACAAGCAATTTCAAACCACAGGTTTTGAAGCAGGTTAGTTTGGGTTTTTTTGTGGAGCCAAATATGCAAATAAATAAATGTTTGGGGTTTATGGTGTGTGTTTGTACATTTATTCTACTGCAAGAGTGGGGGGAGGAGGAAAACAGCATGATTTCTTTCTAAAAAACAGGTGTAGTGTTTAGTTACTTCATTATCATTTCAGCAGTAGGTAGTATTCCACAACTGCACAAAGCAAATCTGCTTTCTTTGTATATGTCTGCGGATTTCTGTGTGTATGAGGTTGTATATGTTTATGCATCTGTTAGATATAGCTTAGCTATTTTTATCTCTTTTCTGTGTCTGTTTATGTTTATCAGTCTACAAAGTTTGAGTGCATTTTACAGCAGTACTTAAAGGACAGGTGGCATGTCATAAGAAATCGAGTGAAAGTAATTTTGATTTTTTTGAATAATCCTAATTTCTTCAACTGAGGACTAAAGTAAAATGACATACTTAATTTCACTGTATTCCTTAAGAAATATTTGCTAAGTTGATTAGTAGTCAAGCAGTGTGGTTACTCCCGATATCACCCTTTGTACTCAAATATTTTGTGTTTGGGGTGGTGTAAAGTACATATTTTGAGTTATTTTTTAACTCACAAATATTTAGTGTTAAATTCAGCAGAGAGGGTTTCCCACATGTTTGGAGTCAACCACTGCCACTGCTAAAGCAGTTCAATACAGACAAGGAACAAAAATAATCTTCCAATTTAGCAATTTCTGAGCCTATTCATCAAGTTAGTGGGGCTTTTATGTTTTTGGATTTAGGATTAGAATTTATCCTGAGAATATTTGTCAATGACTGGAGGGGTCAAAGGGCCACCACCAGCAGATATATGAAAAATATGATGGTCATTGTTCTGCTTTCGCTTGGACCTGAGTTACTTGCCCAATAAAGAAGAAAGTACTTTGCTGTAGACAGCCTTCAGAAGACACGCGGCGTAAACAAAGCCTCTATCAACACTTCAATTCTCAAAGCGGTAATTGAGATATTAGAAACAAGACTCTGCTTGACTGTAACCAGAGTCAAATGAGTAAAACTACCTTCAGCTCCTTGAACACTTACTCATTAAGGGACTTGGAAAATGAGCTCTGGGTTTGCTCAAATGAGAAGCATAGATCTTTTTGCACCTTGAGCAAATTAACTTCTTTTGCTTACTTACTGTATTCTGTTCTAATCTTGATTTCTTCAGAGAAAGTTTGAAGGAATAGTAAAACTAGAAATTCTCAAAACAGATTATTTTTTTTTTCAGGTGCTATAGCACTGGTTTTTTCCAAGTTTACTATAGCTTTTAATAATAGAAATTTCCAAGTTATTGACACAGTAGAAATTGTGTATTTAAAATATATTTTGGCAAGTTAACTAAAATATAGGATAAGGTCCCAATTCAGTTCTTTGCATGTAGCTAAGAAAAAAAATGAACAGTGCTATGCTAAAATTTTTTCAACTGATTTTATTGGGTTGTACAGCAGTGTTTGAGTTCAGCAGTTCTATCAGACGATATCTGTTACCTTAAGATGTTATTAATATTACAAGTATTAATCATGAAATAATTTTCTCCTATTCTTATTTTATATTTTTAGTGTAAATTACTTAATTATGGTTAAAATTAAACACAGTTTAAGGAAAAAAACCCAGCATTTTGTATATCTGTGTGGTGGGGCACAGTTCAACCAGCAGTGATTTTTATCATATTGCTATATAATAATCCGTATTCTCATGGATATGACACTATTATTCTTGTGAGCACAGTACTGCAGTGATGAGGCATGTTCTTGCTTTCAAGACCGAAACGGGCATCTCTGAGGTGTTATGCTGAAGGCTTGATAGGACTATTTGATTCAGGGCTATGTTGTGGGTATCTCCTGCATAGTTTTTCTGAAAGACAAAGTCTAACATGCACAAAAGGCAGCTAAAGCTTTTACTCAAATATGATACTCCATATTTTTTCAGTCCTTTTGCTATATATTATGAATATAAGTAAAGTTTCAGTCCAAAAGTTTTTGTTGTAGGCTTTGGAATGGATCTGAAATTAAATTTCGTAACAGAAGATGCCCTTTTGAGGTCCAGTTGTTAATTGATGCTGAAGATGTCACACTGATAATTTGGAACATTTGTCTTCAGAAAAACACAATAAAACTGTCCTGATGTATTGCTTTTAATTAGGAGTAATAGAAAACTGGTCTAGGTAGCTACGTACTGGTTTATGTGTAGTTGCATCAAAATGGACACAAATTTTTCTTACCCAGTTCTTTTCTCCTTTCATTTGCTTATTGAAACTCAGCGTCATTTACAGCACATGAATAACACAAAGCAGTTAGATCATTAAACCCAAAATATTTTTACTGCTCTGCTGGTCTGATGGTGTTTTTGAAATGTCAAGTGTATCCTATATTTGTATAATGGTGCCTTCCATTTGCCTTAGACTCGGTCACTATGCATGGAACTGAGCTTCTTCAAGCAAAAGTCAATCAGGGGTATTTTCTGCCTCTCTGTAGTGACTGTAGAGAAACATGGAAAGCTTTCCTGACATTAGGGTTGTACACTGGAGCACTCTCTCCTGATACCTGGAGTTCTGGTAAAACCCCAGATCTACAGGCAGTCAAAGACAAAAATACTGTTCAAAAAGGAAAACCAAGTTCTGACAGGTGTTTCATAATTGATTCTTTCTCAGTGTATGGGTAGGTATGTGTGTAACCACACTTAATTTCAATGATGCTCAGGTAAACCATGGAACTATTATGATTATTGTATGTTTATGCTGATTTGTAAGCTAACTACTGCCTAAAAGCTTTGATTGCTTTTTTCTTGTGGAAAACACTGATTTTGACTCTTTTAGCTCTAGCTGCTCATTTTCACAGAACTTGCAGGAGTGTAATTATCTTCTATATGATCTCCTATCTGTAGGAGACCGTAGCCTGATCCTAAATGTGGTTGAAAGCAACTGTATTCCACAGTTATTAGAAGGAGACAGGTAATCTATCCATATAAACCTTGCTTCTTTAGGAAGGCTACTTCTGTTTGAAAGCATCACTCACACAACACTGATCTTTCAAATCTCATTATGTCCTGCAGGTATAATAGGTAGGAACTGTGTAGGAACTTGTTTTTACAGAGAGCATCCTGTAGGGTGGAAATTTTCCCTGCAGCAATGACAATATTTTAAGACTTTAAGTATTGAGCAGTTCTGCCTTGTATACGTTCTTGTAGTGCCTTTATACCATTGAAGTGTCTCCAAGTTATGCATTAGGCAAAATTACAGTGCTTTTCTTATCCCTTTTAGGGAAATAATGGTGTAACAAATACAGCAGTTCATTTGGTTATTCTTATGTATTCCTTTTTATCACATTAGGGATAAAGAAGAAATTGCCCAGCTAAAACATGTGTTGTGTTTGGATGAAGAAGGGCCTCATTGGACTTGCCCTCAAATCTTAGCAGGCAGCTCTGTTTGTCAAGAGCTAGCTTCTTTAGGTAACTTGGACCCTACCAGTCACATAAATATTTTCAGTTTAGGCATATTTCTCTAGTCCTATGTTTTTTCTTCATTATGCTACTGATGTTTTAGGACTTTGTAATCATGCACACACACATAGACTCACATGCACACACAAATCTGAAGTGGAAAGATTTATTCACTGTGATAGTGACTAAGAATATGAAGAAGGTCTTTGAAATTGTCATTCCTGCCAGTCTGCTATGTTACATATCTCTCTACAGAAAACTTGTTAAACCTTTCAATGTAGTGATTTTGCAAACTATTGTGAAACCTCTGAAATTAGCATTTAACAGATGTTAACTTGTTGACATATCTCCACATTCATCCAGAAAAAATGAAAAAAGCCTGTGTGAAAAGGAAAAAAAATAAAAATCGGCCTCCTGTCTCCAGATACTATCATGACAGACAAAACCAAGCTTACTTGGAGTCATTGCAAAGAATTGTGTGATGCAGTTCATGAAAATTGAGGGTGGCTCTATAAATGACTTATTTGTTATAAACATTTTGTCCTGGTTTGAGGTAAAACAAACCAATTTTCTGTTTTACAGATTTACTTTCTTAGCTAGGCCTCTTCTAACTAGCTAAACTCTGAAATTAACAGCACATTGTTCAGAGCTGTTCTGTCTCACAGTGATAAGACCTGATTATACCAAGGGATGGTATGCAGAGAGGCCCTTGTTTAGACTTATTGCTGGAAGAACCAAGGTCAGATAATTTTCAGCATTTGCCCGTTGGAGGGTCCCACCTTCAAGGAGGAGCGGACAGGACAGGTGACCCAGGACTGACCAACAGGGGTATTCCATCCCATCCACATCATGCCCCGTATAAAAGCTGAAGGATCAACAGGTCAATTCCCCTTCTGCCCCTTCGTCCTTTTCACCCCTTCTTTGATGGCTGACATCCAAGGAGGACTCTGCCTGTTTGTCTGCCTTGGATCCTGATCCGAGTGTTCCTGACTCCAGATCTGGAATCCGGCTCCTGTTGATCACCGAGTCCAGTTTGGGACTTTTCCTGAAGCCTGCTGGTGACGTGGTCGTCATCCTGGGAGCTTGATACGGTTTTGTATATACTGTATACTCCCTTTTTCCCTTTTTCCTAAATTTCCTTTTTATTATATTACTTATATTTTCATTAAAGTAGTTTAGTTTGTTCTAAACTCTTGAATCTCTTTAACTCCTTCCTCTCCTCTCTGACCAAAAGGGGGGAGGGGGGGACATCTGTCAATCAGGTTTTGGTAAATTTGGCTGAAACCTTGACACATTTATAGTTTTTGATTATTTATTTCAATTTATGGCTTAAAGGCAACAAGTCCATTTAAAGAAAATACCACAGAAGTCAGTTTCTGCATAAGACAATACCAAGATTTAATGCATTCTATGGCAGCATTTTGGGGATCAAGAGTTGTTAGATCATTCTTCTAATCCATACCTCCAGAAAGAACAAGCCTCAAGATATCATTCTGTTGTCTTCCTGACAGAAAACTCCAACTTTAGAAGAATTAAAGTTAAGCAAATCAAAAGCAGAGGTTTTGACACCTGAGAATATCATCCTACATAGTTTTGGCTGTAATAATAATAATAATTCTGCTCTTCGTACTTTGCATGCGAATCAGAGGAGGCATGCTTTGTAATAGGATGCAGGAGTTGCAAAATAACCTTTCTTGAACCATTGACATCAAGTCTGCTCCCAAATCTCTCAATAGATAACTATGTCCAAGCAAAACTTCTCAGCGGTGTTTAAGAAACTGAAATGTGTCTGATATATTACTGAGTTACCGGAAAGGAATTTTTGCATAAACAAGGACTGTTATCATGTCTCCCTTCTAGTTTTATCCATTATTTAGAGCACTGCTGCTCATTTTCCTCTGAGGACACATTGAGACTTTCTGGTTATCCTTTTCTTGTCTCCTTTTAACTGTAGTTAGCTGACATCTTTTCTGAAGTGTAATGGCAAAGCTCAATCTCTAGCTAAACCTCTGCTGGAGTAATTAATTAAATTGATAAGAAGTTTCAGGAGACGACCAAAGTTTTTTAATTTATGACAAAGTTGGATTAAATATGGATACATGCAGTGAATTCTTCAGTTGAGAGGGCAGTATGGACAGGGATCTAGGGAAGAGAGATGAAAGGTGCTTTGGTTTTTATAAAGCTAATGGAAATTTTCTGTTTATGTTGGTCTTTTTTCTATTCTTTTATGATCTATTACTTTTCAAATGTATATTCTTAATTAGTAGGTTCATAAATACATGTAAGCATATCTGAATAATATGAATAATATCATAGCTGTTAAGTGTTGCCACTTGCTCATGTCAGAATTTGTGGAAACTTATGATTTCTGGGTCATTCCCATCCATGAACATATGTGTGGGAAAATGCCTTTAGAACCTCTGTTTCTAAAAATGTTTCCCATTTTCTTCATTTTCTCAACTTCTAGTCTATTTCTAGTGTTGCTCACTCTGTGGTACAGATTCTGTGATGCTGTCCCTTAGGTCTTCTACATGTGGCATTGTTAGAAAAGGACATCTGCAGGTAACCCAAGCCCATTTTACGATGGGACGATAAAGAGTAGTTTTGTTCCTAAACCTGCAGAAACATAGTCAAATGACTTTTCATTATGCCCAGATTGCTGCTAGCTTTAAGACCAGAATGGTGGGAGTGAGGGAGAGTTTCCAGGAGCTGGGTTTGCTCAGCAGAATGCATCATTTAAACAATGTGGTAAACTAACATTAAGTAAGCTCATCCCATTGCCTCCTATTGCTTTATTTAATGGCATTCAAAAAGTAGTAAAAGCAAATATCTTCTGTCTTTTAATTAATCAGACCTTTCTGTTGCACCTGAATTTCTATGAATACTTAAGTCTTTCATAGCAAGGAATACTTTTAACACAAAGATAAGATATATCACTGCTCTGTTGCGAAATGTTTAATTTGACTGTCTGGGTAAATTGAAATACTGGAGATTAATACAGCATTAAAAATACAATGAAATGTGCATTTCCCAGTTGGTTAAATACAAGCAACTTGGAATTCTTAAGTTGGTATAATTAATCTGTTGTACATATTGCCTCTGTAGTACTCAGGTTATATAATTTCCCAGTAGAGTTTTTATGTAAAAATTATTGCTTTATAATTTAACTGTAAGTGCTCTCTGTAGAAAAATTAGAATGTAGTCTTGTAGTGTAAACAATGTAGATTACCGTTGTATAGGCTTAGTTCAGTCGTCTTTGTATTTCTGCACTATTCATAAATTGGTTGTGAAGCATATGACACTGAATTGCGCTTTTTGAAGTTAGTGGACAAAATTTTCTGAACAATAGTAATGTTTTCTCAGGGAACTTTTATTTTGGTTCACTAGAAACTGTCCACACAAAGTCATTGCTTTGTGAGTTCCCTTCTGACTAATGAACAGAGTTTTTCCTCTTTCTTCAGAAAGGCAAAATGCTGAACTGCTTTCCAAACTACCAAATTATAGTAAATATATTTTAGTGAGAGACGTATTTCCATTATTGGAGTGTAGTTAAAAATACGGGTAAAGTAGCCTTTCCTGAAGAAATAAAATTTCATACAAACCATATAGCTGTTTCATATTTAGCTATGCCGACAAGAACTGTAACCCAAACTGTTGACATTCTCCTTGTTACTGATTTTATTCTATTCTTTTCGACTTCCCTTAATCTGTTCATATACACAATTTAGTAAATAGTCTACACAGACACGCTGTAAATAGAACTGCAAAGCGGATGAATGACCTGGTTTTTAATCCTTATTACAGTTTAATTTGTTTTATTGGAGATGGTTTCTGACCTTGATTTTTTTTTTGTTTTGTTTTGTTTAGCTACATATTTAAAACCTTCTGGCATGAGCAACATATAAAATATATATTTTGTTTTATTAATTTATCACAGTGACAAGGAAGAGATGTGTGTACCTTGAACCGTTGGGTCAGTATAAAGCTATGTTCCTGGAAATGAAATACTGTAATTAGAATTCCTCGGAGACAGTTCTTTTTAACTTGACGTTACAAGAGAATGACTTCAAAGAGTTCTCCTACTTCAGCTGATAGTGGAGCAACTCCCTAAGGCGATCTCAGTTAGACAGCTCAGGGATGGTCATTCAGTAGTAGATAAGGGAGTCTGAGAAGTTAATGAGTAATTCTGCCATTTAAAAATGCATTGCATTTTCATTCATTGATGAGAATTAGAGCTTTGACATCTTAGTTAAAAGTTGAGTCGAAATAGGGAAATGATGCTGGTATTGTAGGAATGATCAGAGGTGATAATGTCATAGCTCTGGCAAGTAAGCATTTTAAAATTAACTGCCTTTTCCTTCCAAAGGCTCACAGAGGAGAGAAACTTGTTAGATTATCCCATCACCAATATAGTTACTTCCCAAAGGAGAGCAATTAAGTTAATGTTTAAATTATTTTAACATTGGTGCATCTTTCAGATCACAGGAGTGGCTTTCCACAAGCTAATTGCACATTACTTGGTAGTTTCACTGTCACCTCTTCCCTCTCCATTTTTTTTTTTTTTCTTTTTTAAATTTCAATTTGCTATGGTTTATTTGGTTCTCCTGCCTTTATGCAGAAAGCCTGTTTGGAGAATGACCACTTTCCAACACACCACTTTTGAGCTACAAAAAGCATGTCAGAGTGAGAGATGCTTTGTGCATGCAGCCCATAGCCTGTAACAGGCTGGTTAATGGGAGTGGAAAGCCATGTTTGGTGTGGGCTCGCTGGTGCTGAAGAGAGTGCCAGCACGTAAGGTGTAGATAAACTACCCAGTTCAGCCAGACTTGGACTGATGACCGTAGATGGGCCAGGGCTGAGGACTTGTACTTAGGTCAAGCCTAAACTGTATTCTTTCTCTCTTAGATGCTTTTGTTCAGACAGCAGGTTCCCTTTCTCTATGCTCCAACACGTATCAAAAAGTTGGTATGGAGTTGGAGTACTGTGTCCAGCTTTGAAGTCCTCTGTGCAAGAAGGCCATGGACGTGTTGGAATGGGTCCAGAGGAGGGCCACAAAGATGATTAAAGGGGATGGAGCACCTCTACTATGAAGACAGGCTAGAGAGTTGAGATTGTTCAACCTGGAGAAGAGGTTGAACAGTACCTAAAGGGGGGGGGGCTACAGTAGAGCTCAGTAGGGACTTTTTATCAGAGAGTGTAGTGATAGGCTGAGGGAGACTTAGATTGGATATCAGGAAGAAATTCTTTCCTGTGAGGGTGGTGAGATACTGGAACAGGTTGCCCAGAGAAGTTGTGGATGCCCCATCCCTGGGAGTGTTCAAGGCCAGGCTGGATGGGGCTTTGAGCAACCTGCTCTAGTGGAAGGTGTCCCTGCCCATGGCAGGGGGGTTGGAACTTGACGATCTTTAAGGTCCCTTCCAACCTAAACTGTTCTGATTCTATGGTATACTAAGTGCTAGTCAGTGACTGGGGCTGAGAAGGAGGAAAGGAAAGACTCTGGATAGAAGGGAGAGCTTTTGGGCTGCAACGGGTTTCACAGGAGGACCTGTCAGTGCTGCAGAGGCTGGCATGCAGCATGGGGAGTTAACCTGGAAAAACAAGTTATCTGGAGCTGTTTGTTTCGGGAGTACTGCTGTTTACCTGGGCAGTGTGTCCTCTGAAGCAGCCTGCCTTTCCCTGCAAGGCTGGTGTTGCTCATCCCCAGCTCCTCATCCTTCTGACAGCTGAATAGGGATGAGCTGCCTGCTGCTGCCAGCCTGGTGCAGGCCCACTAATAACAGGAACAGGAGTGGAGGGGGGAGGGAAAGGTTTTGTAACCCCGTGGGCTTCAGGGCATCTATTTACACAGCACGTAGCGCTGAGTCAGCCCAGCCTGGCTCATTTCTGGCCTTGCAGCGTCTGGAGGGCTCCATGCTCCGTAGCTAGCATTTAATAATGTATGCAAGTTCGGAGCTTCAGTTTGAAGTTCAAATCTCAGTGTGGCTGTGTGAGTGTAAATAAGACCACTAAACGTGTACAATCTAAGCAGAGTCTCTCTTTTCTGCCCTTGATACCCAGACAGGATAGTTCTCTTTCATGTTATCTGAGCGAAGAGGAAAGTTAGTATGTCTGCAAACTTCTGACCATTGCCCATTCCTTTAAGTCTTTCAGTATGTTTTCTTATTGCTACTCTTATATCTCCGTTTGTTGAGGCACTTTTGAGTTAATGTATGGAATGTTCTCTCCATAATACACCTAGCATTGTGTATAAGAGATTATAAAATCTTTATAGGATGGCACAGCAACTGTTTTGCATGGGTTTCTTAGAAATCTAGTGTAATTCCACCTTGTGTTAATGGGAAGGAAAATGCATACCTGCTAGTAGGTATTTCAAGTGGTAAAATTCTCTTGACGCTAGTATTATTCCGCTAAGCTGTTCCACAGAACTGTAGAATAGTAAACTGAGATCACGTCTGAATGACATGACAAATAAGTACCATTTATTCCTATTTTAAAAATACTGTAAATAATTGTGTTTTTCTAATGCACTGGCATATTTCCTAGAGCGTGGGTACTGCTTCTGCAGTATAGAAAAGTGTTGTCATACAAGGAAGGTAAAGTATCCTCTTAATTTAGAAGAAAGAGACTGCAGACTGTCCGCCTGTATTCTTTCGTTCTTCCTGACCCCCGGAGAATACACGCTGACTTCAGAATTCACAGAAATCAAATTATGTGTTACTTAGTTTTAGAGTGCCTTTCATCTGCGTATAAACGTAGACCAGAAATCGACCTCCTGTGTAACACAGGCCTTCGAATTTTACTCAGTAATTTCAACGTCCAACCTGCAATTTGGGGTTGAGCTGAAGCGTATCTTTAAGACAGACATCCAACCTTAATTAAAAGATTTAAAATGAAGAAGAATCTACTACATTCCTTGACTGTTGAGCGTTCTCTATCTTTTCTGTACTGAATTTGGCCAATTACAACTTCCAGAAACTGAATTTTCCTATTCTTTTTCCCATGTTAAAATGCACTTTTTTCCTTACTATAGAAGTATTCATCTTTTTAGATTCTTAATTAAGCACTAGTGGTTTAGGTTTGACATGCTGCAAACTTAGGATAATGTTAGAAAAAATAATTTATCAAATGTAGTACTTAACTGTATTTCGTTACATTGTTAATATCTTATGGTGCAAAATCAGTGTATTTCCTTATATGTTCATGCATCATAAATATATTTAAAAATCCAAATAGATAGATTCTTATGTTTACACTGTAAACTCAGTTTCAGAGTTGTAAACATTAAGATTAATCTTAAAACAAAGAAGCTTTTATTTTACAGACTGTGTTACATACTATTTCTTAATCTTATTTTTCCCTGGACTTGAGTATGGTCTTGCAAATTTATTGTGACAGTATGTTCCCACTGAGTTTCAGGTAAAGGGCAGATGATACAAATGTAGAAAATGTTTAGTTCAATAGAAGGCATTAGATTTAATATATAACTTTGACATATAGCATGACAGGAATCTTCCAACATACAAGACCGATTCATTAACCAATCTCTTCAGTATCTGAAAAGTATTGTTTATCAAGTATTATGTTCCTTCCACCTATTTTAGAATGACTGATTGGATTTTTAAACTAATCTAGTTGCTCTTTCATTTTAAAATCTGCTTGAAGTTTGCAGGAATTCTCGTGTCTGTAGCAGTTATTTTAGAAAGGAAAAACATTTATTCTTTCAATTAAGATGAACTCGCAATAAAATCTTGTTAGTGGCACTGCTCTGACAAATACATCCGCAGGCTGTCTTGGCAACAAGAGATGGAGATAGAGAAACATATCTTGTGACACAAATTTATTCAAGTGATCTTTTATTATTTTTTAAAAAGAAAACAGTAAGTTTTAGTTTTGCTTCATATTGTCATAGGAAAAGTGTTGTATTTTAAAATATGCAATTAAAACCCCCTAGAAATTCTTTCAAAATCTCTATTATCATTACTCTGGCTGTAGCATAATCTCTGAGGATTGCCATTTTAATGCTAATTCCAGAAGCAAATGGGGCCAGCTGACATGTGCAGTATCAAGACAAGAAGGTCAGTGTAGAAGCAAGAGACGCGGGAAACAGCAGGAGACTGCATTATTACTCATTACATATATTACGCTAGACCTTAGGGATTCTTGCTATGACCAGGGCATTGTTATGCTTGATACTAAACAAATGAAGCAAGAGCAGCCTGTGGCCTGAATGATATCAAAGCAGGAGCAAACTAAATATCTGTATAAATGGTCATTTTTGTTTGTTTTAATTTTTGTCTTTATTTACAAGTGTTAAACCAAAACAAACTGGCATGTATGCAGAAAAATGCCAGAATTCTTTTGCTGTCCCCTCTGCCTATGACTCTGATCTTTTGCCTTGATGAATGTCATTAGAGGAAGCATGGTGCAGTTGTTGGTTTATGAATTCCACCTGATGGTATACAGATTTGCATATACTCTTGTAAGCATATGTGCGGTAACAATCTTCTCAAATGCTATGTGATGCATCTGGCTGTTATACTCAAATGGAATTAGTTGAAGTAGAAATTATTTTATAGTGCATTGATTTATTTATATTTTTAAACACACCTCCTCCTGCCCCCCCCCATTGTCATTAGCCACAATTGTTTTCACCTGGGGATTCATCATAATTCAGATCTGTCTACTCTACACACAGGTCTGGCTTTCATAATGTTTAAGACTGGAAAGGATCAATAAACCATTCAGTCTCATTGGGACCCTGCATGTCATGTCTGTTAAATTTCACACAGTTATCTGTGTGCTAAGACTGGCAACTTTATACAAATAAAATTATTTTTTAGAACAGCTGAAAACAGCAGAGACTAGAACATTATCAATTTTTGAGGTCTATGCAAAAACGATTAGCTTGCGAAGATGATCTCAGCAGGTGTGTCCTCATGCACATGGAAAAGGGAGATGATTTGTTTCCTGCCTCCCTTCCTGCCAGTAAGACCTACAGTATACATCCCATCTGATTACACGTGGGGTGATTGTCGTGACTCTCTGTGGGCAAGCAGTGCACACACACTAGTATCTAAGAATAGTAATTCTTCTGTAGGTGGTGACTGACATGTGTTCCTTTTATTCTTGTTTTCTGTCTCCCAGAAATGGAAAAAGAATAATAAAATATGAAAACTGAAAGCAGTCAGAACAGAATACAGATGATCATTTTTATCTAGTGATCAAAACTTGCTGGGAACCGAATGAAGAATGAGATTTCCTTACAGTCTTTACAGAACCTAGTCCTTACAAAAGACTAGTTTCTGTCTTAAGACTTAGAAGTGACAACTACCTCTCTGTCTTGAGCTTTGCAAGCCAGAACTGCTAGGTTGCCTTTTACCACTGTGTAAAGGTGTAGACAGTTCTTCACTTGTACTTGAAATTTCTCTCTGTATACAACCAGTGATTGTTATTGTTGTATTGCTTGCTGCTTTTTTTTTTTTTTTTTTTTTTTTGGTCACCATATTATATTAGAAACACATGTAATGGCAGTTGTCTGCAAGCATTGCTGTATGACATGTTTTTCTTGATGTGGTTCTGGAAGTAGCATAACTATTTATTGGCTTAAAAGCTGGTCAATGCCTGCATGGCTGCTAGAGGGAACAGTCTGTTCTTACTTCAGCCCCAGCTACATGTTCCCATTCCTCCCCCTGCGTTGGCTCTGGTACCCGAGTTGTAGCACGGTGAGTCAAGTTTGCTCAGCTGCCTAAATCTACCATGGAAGAAAACTCCACTCTCATCTCTGTTTGGGTGGATGAGCCGCTCCCAAGTCCCTGCGAAGAGCACTGCAGCTGCCTTCTGGCCAGAAGTAGAGAAATTTGTAGTAACCCTTTCTCAGTGGTAGTGTAATGTTAGATTAGTTTCACTTGCTTGTGACCAGACTGTCTCCCAGAGCAGTGTTGTGCCAAGCTTAGTTCTGCTCTGGCATGGTGCCCTGCTGCTGCGGCTACACTTCTTCCACGTCCAACAGTAGCTTATTTGGAGGCTTGCAATCTGGATTGTTTTAGCTGTGCTGTATGAAGACGTTCCAAACTTCAGGTTTTATTCTTTTATTACCCAAAGTTGTATTTCAATCTCAGCGGTGCTCTTTTCGATTTGACTGTGTGAAATGTGCTTCGTTGATTTGTCGTCATTTAACCTGGTAGATTATTCTTTAGCAGTAGCCACGCTGCTTTTAGTTCTTCAATTATTTAAGTGCTCTACTAATTTCTCTGTTGTCTTCTTGCCTGCAACAGTGATTTTATGTTTAGATCATTGATTCAAAGAAAGCCAAAATGCCCCATGAACCAAATGCACAACCCAAAACAGTTGGAAATAGAAATGTACTACAAACGGGTCCTTTGGGACCTTAAAGCACTTCTGCTTGTTCTTTGTTAGCCAAGAAGTCATAAAAAAGAAAACATACAGTGCAGGTATTTAATAAACTCAAGTTCAGCTCTTAAATTGGAAATGAAAACCTGGGATATCAACGCAACACAGACCACTAACACCATCACAAAAATATATATTACAGATTGATTTGCTGGTCCTGCTGGTAGACATTATGGATATTTGTAGGCCCTAACTATTTATTGTTAGAACAATGAATTTACTTTACTTGTTTATAGTTTCCAAAGTTTGCCTATTTGGGGGTTTATTGTGCAGTAATATTTCCTTGGCTTGCTTACTTTTTTTCCCCTTCTTTCTTTTTTTTTAACAGTTGACTTCTTCTGATAATTTAAATTATTTTATACATAAAGGTAGAAAGAACAGAAAGCTGGAAGATTTAAAAATGTGCAGTAGCAAATGTCTGAAGAGAATCACTACATTTATGTCTCAGCGGTTCCACCTTTTTCTTAAGGAGTCTCATTTGTTTCACAGAAAATTGAATCTTATATTAAATGTATTGCATTCCGCATTTTTCCTAATTGCCATTGTAGATCATAATTAAAACTCAACATCTGTAAATATAAGTCACTTATTGAAAAATACTTATTTCCGCTGTTGCTGTAAATAGAACAATTTTGACAAGCGTACTAGCACATGCTGCTTATTAGAGATAATTTAAAATTGAGTGCAATTTTACTTCCAGCCACAGAAAAGTAAGAGCTTGATCTTACGCTGTACAGCGTCAAGCAGAGTTGAAGTTGTTTCATGTGTCATCATTTTGGACATAAAATCTGAAAGAAACGGGTCTTCAAATAAACCCATTATAATTGAGAAGTTCTGCTACTTCTATATCAGGTGATGCAGTTACTAGAAAATTCAATTTAGCTCCAGCAAATTCTTTAATATATTCCAGCTGACTGACTTTATCAGTGTAAATAGAAAATATGTTCCAGTTTTGTCCATTTCCTGCAAAATAATCTTATTGGCTTAAAGCCCAGTCAGAACACTCAGAATAGCCTTTTTGACATGCATCAAGTTTTATGGAGTGGTTCTGGGGTTCCTGGTACCAGAAACATGAGTAAGAGATTGCTGGGGGTTTTGATTTGCTAGCAGCAAAATCCGAGAAAAAGCAAGGAAACAGATAATTTGTATAGACAAAGTCTAATACTTTAAAAAGGAATCAGTGATCGGTGTATCTAATAAAAGTGTTTTTGCACAGTCGAAATGAGGTACTTAGAGTCTTATTTTATTATAAATCTTGGGCCATATTCTTAGCCTGAGCAAATAGAGGGAGATTTGCTGGCTTCAGTTAAGCTGTGCAGATATAAATAAGGTGAGATTTTAACTTTCTAGATCAAGTTAAATAGGAAGTCACTGTCTCTGTCCATACCTGTTAGTATACGTTTTCAAGTCTTTTACTCATACAGAGATTACAATGCACAAAGGTTTATTGTACGTATAGATGATGGTAGGTAAGTAAAAGAGACATAAAGGCATCTGTTAAACAAATCTGCCTTGAATCTTGTCACAACTGAATATGCTAAAAACTCTAGATGAAATCGTAGTTGTTTTGGGATTTGTAGGATAAACAGAATATGGATTTTTTTTTTTTTCTCTATGAAGAACTCTGGTCAGTCTTCCTCCAAATACATTGCTAAATTAAATCCTTAATAGACTAGAGATCATTTTTGCAATCATCAGTTGCACATCTAGTTTAGTACCGGATTAGGGTGGTGTAAAGTAGTTTAAGAGGAAGAAAAGTGGCAGAGTGAGTACTCTCCAGACTTGCTTCCTTGTGAGCACTGAGCTCTTCTTCCATGGTCTCCAAAGCAGAAGAGTTAGATGGCTCATCTCATGCTTGATTATCCTGATTTCCCTATCCATTGACAACTGTGTGATTGCGGACACGTTGGCTCATCTGTTCTTCAGTTCTCTATCTGTGTAAAGAACATATAAGTGTTTTCCTGACCACAGTGTTATTTTGAAGCCTTCAAGTACCATGATAAGCCAGATCAGAACAAGGTAATTACTTGATCACATACCATGAAGTTATGCATCCTCTGGATGTATATTGTGAAAATCCTATTCAGCTCTAACTACATGCTCAGGCATGAAGTCCTCTTCTGGGAAACTCTTTCTCTAAGGACTGAATAATACTCCTGGAATAATATTTCCCTTCCTTTTGTTCAGCATGAGATGAATTCAATTGTGTAGCCTTATTAAGATTTACCTGGAACTTTGGCACTTCAGTTTCTACCAGAGGATTGTAAATGTGAGAATCTGTTTAAACATCTCTGCAAAAGGTGCTTGGTCTTTTCAAAAAATCCCTTTTCTCGTTTAATGGGAAATAGAGATTCATGACACATTCTATTACAGCCTTATACGGTTTTGCACTAATTCTGTAGCTTTTAGTGACTGTCTTCAACATTATTGATGCTAGCATTTCAAAAGTTTCTTTTTTCCTCATTCTTGGGTTCAGATGGAAGAACAGTAATGTGGTTGCAGTGTCTCACTTTCATTGCCTTAATTTTTTTACTCTAAGGAATGATCTTTCTTGTAGAGCACTGACCTCGGGAGTACTTTTCAGTCCAAGACAGCTTCCACAGTTCCATTTTTTCTTTCTTTTTAAACATGTGAAAATATCTTTAGAAAGAAAACTACATTCTCCGATGCCATTCTTTCTCAATATGAAGTTCAACACTGGGAAAACTGCTCTGTCTTTGGTGGCTCCTTTCTGTTACTAAACAAGCATTCAACATTCCAACAATTCCCTTAATGTGAACCTTTCATTACCACCAGCTCAGAGGAAAATGGAACCATTAATTTTTGCTGTTCCAAACCTGCAACTATATAAAAAAAGTTTAATGGGCAAATAATTACCAATACTTAAAAAGGACCTATGGTTATGTATTAGGATCATATACCTGATTTTACAACTCAGTGCTAAAGCACCTAATTACCATCATAGGGTAAAAATGTTCAACCACCGAAAATCCAGTCTATATGTACACCAGTGATTAAGAGGTGTAATTTGTGTATCCCGTTAGGAACCTGTGGTATGCAGTTCTCTATGATGAGTTTTCTTAAAATGTTTTCAGCTGTGTTCAGTTTTGCTTGACGTCCTGTTGGGACAAGATGAGCATAGCTGAATATTTTTGTTATCTATTCTAATGTAATTTTTAAAACCACTTTTTAGCATTTCGCTACTTGCATCCCATGAAAGAATACTTTGATTTGAACAGATTTCCAGGTCACCTGGTTAGATAAAACTGAAAAGAGTTTGGGGAACGTCCAGTCAGTATGCAGTCCTACTCATTTAAGAGACAAACTCTGGTTTTGTTTGCTACTGGCTCTGTGAGGTGCTACATCCTTTCAAAACTGAAATCAGCATGTTTTTGATATGATTTCCAGTTTGTGACTTGCTTACATCTCTTTTTGTATTAACACTGTTGAAGCAAATACGTGCCTACCAGCTGTGTCTTTAAAAAGCAGTGGTATTGCAGAAGAAACAATGTCTGAGCTAAATCCCCAATATTTTTCATAGGCAAACCTTTTTTCCATATAATTTCTGTGGTTGCTGTTACTGTAAATTGTCCTTAGTTTTGAAAGCTTGCCTTTTAGGGATTAATCAAAGCATAACACTTGATGCCAGTTTACATACAGATAGTCATACACAAATATACATAGCATATTTAAATGTCTGTATATCTTTCAGCATAACCTCTATGTTTATAAACACATCTGAATCAGAACTGCTGTTTGTTTCAGTAACCAATTTTGAGCTTAATGTATATATTTTAAAAGCAAACATCTGGTTCTTTTGGAACAGAATACGAAAATGTACACAATTGAATGGAACAATGTTCCTAGTTTTTTTATGTCGAGTTACTTCGAGATCCACCTCTTGCACTATTTTCAATTTGTAGGGTAAAATATCTCTAGGATAATATTTCCTCATGCTATATTTCCCACCTACAGTGGAACTTAGATCTAAAGAACTTAAAGTTTATATCGTTGATTGAACAGAATCTGCAGCTGGCAGCAGGTCTCTATCTATGTGTATAAAGTCCACACAAGTGGGCTTCAAGCATCAATGCAGATGTTTGTCCTTCTTTAGCTCTCAGGGAGAAGAGGGACCTGAATCTTTCATATGAGTACAGAATTCAGAATGCTTATCCCCTGTGTTTTACAGCATATATGGCTCACTTGGATTATTGTATATGCTATTGTTCGATAGTGAAAGATCATAATGAGTTTTTATAACATTAGTCTTCATAGCATCAGCTGGGCCTCAAATCCAGAGGAAATTATTTTTCTTACATACTGGTTCCTACCATGTTCTATTTACATGTGTAGTTTCTAGCAGCATACGGCATTCCTTTGGACTATTCTGCTCCTTTGTGATCAAGAGATATAGCTGCCCAAGAATATTCTTAGGTGAGGTAAACAGTTAATGTATAAGACTTGTCTGTTCAATCTTGATAAAGTCTGTATAAAGCTGTATTGCAGGCTGAGGTTTGCCTTTCTGCGGTATGGGAAAGACAGGTATTTCTTCCAATCAAATTATTTTCTTTTATTTTTATAGGGAATCATCTGTGTCCCTGTGACTCATTTTGTGATGTTGAGGTTAGAGTTTGCAGTACGTTGTCAACAGGACAAACCATTCAAAACTGTAGCTAGTGGAAAAAGAAAATCCACTTACTAATGGTGTTTTTCTCCTCAATTTATTAGTAAAAGGTGTCCCCTTAGTTGTACAGTTTGTCACTATTTTGGGATTTCTTCGGGATAGAAAGTATCAGGACCACATCGGTTCTGTGATGTTAATTTGAACCCAGCTTCTTTGGAGCTTCATCGGTTCAGGTGTTGGAAGTCTGATACAGACTTGCAGTCATAGATGGCTTGAACCAACTAAGGAATGGTTTTTAATTTGCAAAGGAGAGACTCAAAAGATAACTGCTCTAATTATTGAAACCATTATTTTTCTTTTCCAAGTAATATGTGTTACCTTTGCATTAACTGTAATTCTAATGGCCCATATCCCAGTGCAAAGTCACCTGAGTCTTTTAGAAGTGCCCAAGTACTTGATTATTACAACTAGTAAAAGATGTTCTTTATTAAAATCCATAACTTTTTTTTTTCCTTCTGTGTGTGAGTGTTCTGTGTTTTTCAGACATCTTGTGAAGCCTTGCTGTCTCTTATGAGAATAGATGCTTAATGTAGAATCATAGGCATAATTTATGACCTGGAAAGAAGTAATTCTAACAAAGGGCTGAATCTTCAGTATTGAAGACACTGAAGTGAAAAGTAGCCCGATTTAAAGACAGCAGTATTGAGTTTTTGCCATTAGACTAGAAAGGCTGAATTGTTACTAAAAGCCATGGAGAGGGGGACTCAGGAATTTGTGGTGAAAGGAAATTGAAAAGAAACAGAACATTTGGATTCATGTTTCATGAAATAATGTGTGTGACAGAATAGGAAGGCAGTCTGAGGGAAAATTGACATAATTTTTTCCTACAACTGGGAAAGGCCAGATAAATATGTCATTGTTAACAAGTGAACTATTGTATACTGAGAGAAAAAGAGTCAAAACAATTTGTAAATATTAATTTGCATTGGCCTTAGAAGACTTTTTTTATAATGTACAAAAATGTACATTTTCTCTGTAGAGTCTTTATGAACCCATACTAATTGCAAATCTTTCTTTGGTGTTCTTTAGTTTTATAGGAGCAATTCTTTATTCAGCTTCCCTTATCTTAGTAATGAAGCTATAAAATTGAAGATTTCCCACTATATTGTGTTACAGCCACATGAGAAATAGAGAATTGGTTTAGTATTACATTTTTCAGATAGGAAGGAACATTAGGAGAAAAGAAAAGAAATTATTAGATCCTGCGTGTTAATTAAAAAGACAAAACCCCCAATCAACAAAGAATTGTGGAATTCTTTTCTTTTTTTTTTTTTTCTTCCCCACAACAAAAGAACAAAGCACATTCTTTAGTGGTGATGTTCGCAGAGTAATGGAGACTATTGGTTACAAAAGTAAGCGGGAACAAAGTCGTGCTTTGGTAAATGGAATAAACTCTCCAGGTAAATCAAATTACTGGAATATAAAATTCTTTGGAATAAATGGGCGCAGTATAACCTATATTAAAAATAAAACAAGAAAGTAATTCTGTTTTAGCAGAAAACCTAAAATTGGGAAGTGATCATTCAATAAGATGTCCTGAAGCTTACTTGAGAATGGCTTAGATCCCAGAACTCAAGTGTTCACAGTAGCCACATCAGGATCTTGAAATCTGTATTTCAGCAGTACAAGTGAAATATAGTTGTCATTTCAGCCGTTCCGTCATTGCTACATGGTAACACCAATATTTTATAATTATTTTGGTGATAATTCTCTGAAATACTTCTGTCCTTTTTTTGTGATTATTGAACTGCTTAGTTTTGTATATTTTTTTTAGCCATTTACATCAAACTGAGACAAGCAGTCTCAAAATGAGAGAAAACTAAGCACTTTCTTGGTATACTTCAGGTCATGGCTTTTATTAACCGTGTGCTTCAGAGAACTTATCAGGCATGATGCTGACTGTAGGCACATTGATGTGAGTGGAAGATTTTCCATGCTGAAGCTGCACACATTTTAGATGTCTAGAAATTGGAAGAAGAGGAAGAATTGAGAATATATTTGTACACTTATTGCATGGACATTTTTTACTTGAGCAGCATCTGGGTGAAAGGATTAAGTCTTTTGACTTTTCTCCAGACCAAAGGACATTCTTTTCTTCTTTTTTTCCTTTCAGCTACTTATTTTAATTTCTGATTAGAAAAGATGTCTGTATTCAGATAAAATAAGAAACATAGAGTTGAGGAGTTGTCTTAAAATAAACATGCAGATATCGAAGCAAGATTTCCTGTTTGCGAGTTTTTGCTGGCAGGCAATAGAAACAGAAGAGAACCTGGTTCTTTTCCCTGAAGTTAGACTCTGCAGAGCTTCTTGCTCTGAAACTATCTTCTCTGGCTTCTGTTGCTGTTTGCTTCAAGAAATCCTATAGATAAGCACTGTAAATACTTAATCCACCAGCCTTGCGGATGGCATGGTGCATTAGTACAGCTTGCGTGACGTAACATTGTTTATGTAGTTGGTTTTATACTGTTGGCCTTGATGGCTTTAAAGCATAAGTCCCCTGCCCGTATACTTATTTTATTTTCAGATCTGACGTCCATTCCTGTGTGACACTTTTCTGCTGCTGTATAGGAGAGTGGAGATACTAAAGCAGTGAAGAACTGATACTTGAATGTTGCTGCAGAGAAAGAGTGGCATAGAGGAGAAACAAGAAAGAGACACAGAAAATGAAAGTAACAGCAGGGATGTATTGCAAAAGTTTTTTAATTGTGTCATTTGTCAAGTAAATTCCATTGGTCAAGTAATTTGGAACCTCAGTCTGAGGGCATGAGGGAGGCAATGCTGCTGTTCTTGATGAAAGAATTTGTGGATACCAAAATCCCTGTCCTGTACATCCGTGTCGTTATGTGCAGAGGCAGTATGCCTTTCCTCAAGAAAGGAGCAGAAAGGCTTATATTATTTTTAATGAACTTTGGGAGCCCTTTATAGAACGTTAACAAATGTCTGATGGCTACTGTGTTCTTATAAACAGGATTGGGGTTTTTTAAATCCTTGTGCTTTAGTCCATAAACTGTTGATATTTCCAGCCTCTCGGCCAAAGTAATGCTCAAGAGGATATTGTGTCCACAGTTTCCAAAGAGCTAGATATCACCCAGTTGTATCCAGGAATTTCCTTTTAAAAGTATGTTAAAATCTCTAGGAATGTTTCCTGAGCAACCTGAAAGAAGTTTATGTTGGCTACTGGGTTAAGATATACCAAAGCATGTTAACTTGGTTACTTCTACTCGTGCTTTCAAAATCACAGTTGATAACGCACAGACTTTTTTTTCTGAGATCCAAGGTATCATTGTGGATAGGAGTCACAATTATAGAATTGTATGATGTTGTGAATAGCCATTGAAGAACTGGAAATATTAACATGAAAAATACCGGAAAACCATAGGAATTTTACCTCTTCCTTTCTTCTCTTCCTTTTTGTGTTAAGTCTTAAGAGAACAGAGTGCAGACTTGCTCAAGAAGGACAGCAAAGACTGATTCTTGGATTGTATTTAAATATAGTACTCCCATGGATTTAGCTTGCTAGGCTGCACAGCTCATCAAATCACTTTTGGGCTGTCTTTTCCCCAAAAATAATCTCTTTAGTTCATTATTCAAATTGAGTAACTCTTTTTTTTTTTTTTTAATTCATTGTTGTGATAACATCTTCACCAAAAACTTTCCTCACAGAAAAATTATTGTTAAAATTATTGTTGAAATAAAGGGTTTGTTCAGTGTAGTAAGGTGTTCACATTTGAAAAGCGCTCTCTCACCAAATCAAGGATCAGCATGGTGGTATGTCGTAGTAAGAATATGCGTAGAAGGAAAACTCAGTACTTTTCGGAGCATTTCATACCCTTGTGTTTACTTGGAACTTACTGGTAAATATTCTTTCATTAAATACAAGATACTTAAATAACAATGTGTAGACTATAGATTAAAATTAACCTCTTTTACACATTTTTAGGCTATTGCATATAAAGTCAGTATTTGCAGTATTTTCATTTCTATTTGGTTTTCATTAGTATGGGATTTTTTTAATGTCTTGGTTATAAATGGAATGTTGATTTTAAAATCCAAATGTTAGACAGATTTACTATTATGTCCAAAAAATAGATGTACAGGACATGAAAGATATATAACCTTTGCCCCAAGTATACTTTATCTGTAACTGAAGGCTTACTGTGCCTAATGCCCTGAGTTGATGTAGCCAAGACTAAAGAATCGAATCAGGAGAATGTTAGTTATATTTTATGGAAATTTAAAGTTGAGTTCTTTTGCTTTGGTTAGTGCTAGACCCGACAGCTATGTTGCTGTGCAGTAGTTTGATACCTATTTCATTACCTCACTTTAAAATGATGCTGTACACCAAATCTGTGATTTCAAGAATTGAAGGAAAAATTCAGGCATACCTTATTTAAAAAAAAAAAAAAAAAAAAAAGAAAAAAAAAAAAGAGAGAGAACTGAAGGGAAAGGAAGGTACTAGACAATGCTGTATGTACAGCCAGTTCTCTGTGGGAAGAGTGAAAACAGTGTTGATTAGGAAGAAGTAGATGGCCGTTGATTGGAAGCGGACAGAATGAAAGAAATGTCCTAAGCTAATTAATAGCCTCAACCACAGCTGTTGCTGCTTTTTTATTGGAAATTTTCACATGAAAACCTGGTTTGCAAGCTGGAGTTTGGAATAACTTTTCTTTACATTGGATCCTGACTTCCCTGCAAAAAGCAATTAAAACCATATGTATCACTTTTTTGGATGCAAACTTCCCTTTGTCCCACACAGACCTGGGAGCATTACGGGTAACATAAGAGCTGAATTATGAAAATAGTTACAGAATAAAGTTACTCTTCCAATGCATTTTACAGAGTAATTTTTTCACCAGATGCATTTGCTTGCGTAGGTTGTTTTTTTTTTTTTTTTTTTTTTTTGGTTTTTTTGTGTGGTTGATTTTATTTAAAAAAAAAAAAAAAAACAAAACAAAAAACAGAACAGCAACATAGAAATCTTGGTACCATACTTCCCCTTTGACATTCCTAAGAGCAGTTATTGACCTTAAATGGTTTTAACATTTTATCAAATGCCAGTCCTAAAACACAGGTTCGGTTATTTAACACCTACTGAGCAATTAGGCAAATGTATACTGATTTGTGTGGCTATGAAAACCACACGAGTGGAAGCCAATCATATCGATCGCTTCAGCCAATTATACTTGTACAACACATGGTTATCCTGTTTTATTCACTAATATGCAGTAAAGAAAGCTGGCAGCTAAGAGTTGTTTTACGATGAAAGCCTTCTTTACTTGCTAGGCTGCTATCACTGCTGTGAAGGACAAGTCTGGTAACATATTTAACAATCTTTTCAAGGCTACAACTTGGAGTTACTGAGACGAGAAAGAAATGTTGGCACAATTAGTGTTTGGTTGAGAAGTAGCAGTTCCCGGCCAAATAAAATGTTTCAGATTAAAGTTTGGATTCGGCAATATATTTTGAAAGGAAAACTGTTGACAAGGCTACAAATATTGTGAAGGGCTGCAGTGTGACAGGCTTGATCTGGAATGGAAGTTCTATTTGTCTCTGAGATTTCTGTTATTTTGAAATTCTCATCCCTTAATACCTCAGAAACTAAAACCAGCCTATAGTACTAGCTTTAGCCAGATGAAGTGTCATGGACTTACTTAACAGGACATCGGTTTCGTTTCATTCTGATGGAGAGGCAAAACTAGGCCTTTGCTAAACAGAATTGCAAAGGAGTTAAATCACTGTGCAGATGCAAATGAATTTGGTTTGAGATTTAGCTAAAAGTGAAACACTTCCTGCAGTCATGGGGATTAATTCCATTGTCCATTGTCATTTAGACTCCCTTTTTTCTTCTGCTGCAGGGTTCGTCATTTTATAAATCATTCTGTGGGGCTAAAATGTTTTCAGCTCCTTTGAGCTACAGTATTAGGAAAGAGTTCCATCCTACCCTCCTCTAAAAGGTCAAGCTTGTTGTTTATTATGAGTGAAAAGGTTTTTCTTTTTTTTTTTTCTTTCCTCCCTCTCCTTTAACTTCTAATTCCATTCTTTTTTGCAGTGCCACCGACTAGCTTTGCTTCTCTGAAATGGCCAGCAAGAGTACTGTTAAAATTTATGTGGCTTAACCTCTTCTCTGTGAAAATAGCCAGCAAAGCTAATATCCCCAAGCCCTTTCTGAGCCTGCATGCTCTATCCTGGCTAAAATAATGTGTTTTAGTAATACTTGGCAAAACATGGGTGGGAGAGGGGGAGGGAATCATACGATCTTAATTTAGAAATAGCATCTCTGGAAAAGCTGATCTTGAGAGTTGTTTAAAATTCTTATATCTGTATTTTATGCAGGGCTGCAAACACCTG
>VZRU01017880.1:492990-601011 GCA_013398155.1 Pedionomus torquatus | reverse complement strand
AAAAAAAAAAAAAAAAAAAAAGAAAACCAGCTTAAGATTCTCTTTTAACATATTTTCTTAATGCTTTGTGTATGTGGAATATATTAGGTCTATGTTACCCAGCATTTCTCCATTATGAAATCTCAGTTCATTAAGTCTTATCTGCAGCCTTTGAATAAAATACAGTCTTCCGTTTTTTTTTAATAGCAAGGCAGGTTACTCTTTATCAGCTACTAGACCTTGCAGATGTTTCCCTTGTAGCCATATATAAAATGGCTGATGTGGCATGAATCGCCACATGATAAATAACCTTCAAATGCCAGAATCATATTTTAGATTTCACTTCAACTCCGAAATTCATACACATCTTTCTATATATGACAATTCAGGGTTAGAGAAACAAATGACTCATTAAAAAAATATTCAGAAATAGTTACAGTGTTTTAATAAGGTATGCATGAAAGTAAGATGGATAGGCTATGAATTGTTATATTGCACCAAAAAGGACAAAACCCTGTAAGAAAGACTTGTTTCGATCTTCATGGTGGTGCTAGTATCTTCAATATTCAAAAGCATAAAATAACAAGTAGAACTGATAATATGTGCCAGTGCAACCTGTGCTGTGCACGAAGAAGAATGGGCTCTTAACATTCCTGAAGTTAGGTGCATGCCGAGTTCCTTGTTATCTCAGGGCTTCAGTAGTGGCTTTGTGACTGTTGCTAAATCCCAAAGCTAACAGATAGATGGTGGCACAGGAAAATGGTAGTAGGAATGCTTTTTGTTCCAAATTATATGGAAGAGCTGCCTTTAAGAATCTGGTTCTTCTTTACAGGTCTTTCCCTAACAGCAGTGAGCAAAATTACTGTATATAAATACTGCTGGATTTATAAATCAGATGTCTTTACAACAAATAAATGTGCTTTCTTGATTCCCTTCACGGTATTTTTTCCTCTAGGTTGCAGATCCTTATTAGCAGTGTAGGTTTCATAGAAGAGTTCTCAGCTTCCTTTCATTTCATTATGGTTGAGTATGTGCCAAGCAGGAGAATGAGGCAAGGATTAGGCTAATTTATTGTGCCCATTAGAATCCAAATTCAGATTAATTTCAGTGTTTCACAGCTGCATTGACTTTTGGGGATAAAAAACAGAGGGAGAAATCGTGTGCGTGGAAGTGAGTGATTTTTTTTTTTTTTTCAGTAGATGAGATCTAAAGCAAGCTTCCCACCTTTCAAGGATGTGATGCTATATTTTCATATCAAACTGCAAGCATTTTCTCCAGCGACTGGGTTTGCCTGTGTCATCGAAGTGGGCACCTACTGAAAACTTGCTGGAATAGTGGAATAGTCTGTCAATGTTGGGAGCGCAACTTGAGAGAAGGAAGGAGAGGAGAGGAGGAATCCTGAAGTGCAGGCCAAAGGGAACAAAGCTGCTGCTGACCTCTACAACTTGTTTTAAAACTTGGCTTTATGTAAGATGCTAAGTAGAGTACTGCCAGTTAAAATAAGAGGAAGGTGAAGGCAGCTGCTGTGCTGAGACTTGCACCACAGATTGACTCATTGCTGGAAAGGAACTATGAAAAAATCGGTGCCAGAATCTGCTCAGAAACCAGAAGACCATGCGGAAGGCAGGAGTTGTGAGAATGCTTTAGAGTGTAAAGGTTTGGGAACTTGATCCAAGAAGCACAGCAAAGAAATCTAGAGGAGTGCTAAAGGCAAGCTAGCCCAGAGGTGTCTGAGCTGTCCATAGAAAAAGGCATCAGGAACCACAACTATTGGGAAGGCTTCCAGGAGGGAAAAGGACTTTGCCAGAAGCCAAAAAGATTACTTTATAAGAGATTTTTATTAAACTTTTTCTTTCCAGTGAACTAAGCAGCCAAGCACTGGCAAGTTGATCCAGGATGTGCCAGATCCTGAGGCAGATTCAAAACAAAAATCAGTTGAATTTACTTTATTTTAAGGATTTGCTTAGGAAACGGAACTTTTCTTTCATTTTGGGTTTTGTCTTAGTTTTGCTTTTTTAAACTGGGAAAAAAAATGCATTTGTTACTTCTTTAGGCAGGGGCTGAAGTAACATTTTGATGCATAAAAGCATTTGCCCATGTTTTACTGCAGAGAAATGCATAGGAAGAACATTCCTAATACTTTCTAAATGTAAAAGTATGCAATAAGGAAACCAACCAAAATAATTTGAGGCAGTTTTTTTCCCTCTCTTCTTTCAAGTAGTCTGTAGCAAGTGCTGCTTAACTTTTCAGAGGGATAGCTAGCTGTCTTGCAAAATTACTGGGGTGCCTCTGGCATTGTGATCTGTTCTCTGTTACATGTAGTTGTGTATCACTATCAGTTTGTGTGCTGCAGTGGAGATTGCATTGATCTGACGGCACTCTCAAGAACCACACCCCGATTCTGAAGAATCCAAAACCACATCTGGGATGGCAAAAGCCACTAGATAATCTTTATGTAATTTGAGGGGTGGAATATCTTTCTAAGAAATAATGTGCTTGATGACCGTCAGATCACAGTAACCTTACTTTAAGACAAGATAATAGAAACAAAGCTCTACTTATTCTAGCAAAATAAAAAGATAAGCATGTGTTTACAAAATTAGAACTGTTATTACCAAAAAAAAAAAAAGTTAACAAGATGTAATTAGAGCACAATTCGATTCCCAAACACCAAACAAAATTGGGTACTACTAATCTTTCTCAACAGGGAGCACTGATAACATCAGTCAAGCACACACACTGGAGACCAACTTCTCAGACCAACCTCCTTCCATGATTACTGGCTTCTAGTTGTGTTTCTGATACATGAGATAGGCACTGGCAACAAATAAGCCTTTGAAATTAATCTGGGCACTCTGCTTCTGTCTCTGCAACTTTGGTGACATCATTACTTACGAATTCTGTGTGGTGTTGAAAATGCAATTGAAATGTTAGTACAGTCATCTTAGATGGAGTTAATTTTGATGTTTACATTTCATATCTTCATTTGAACTTACTTCTCCTTCCACTTCTTAAGTAAATGGAATAGAGAGTGCTCACCATGGGAGTGGCACACCTTTTATCAGGCAAAGCACTTACCGCATTGGCATCTCTGTCAAAGTGCTTTAAATCTCACCTGTTGTAAGAAATATTAACTATGCTAACTCTTGATAAGCTTCCAATCGTCATTGTGCCCCGGCATTTGAGAAAGATCAGAATGGGAAAAACTGGTAACACGGAGAGCGGTGTTTCAAACGGTGAAGCAGACAGGCACTTGCAGAGTTCCAGTCAGTTTAGGAGGCTTCATCTCAACAACTGCTTTACCGATTCATGCAAATGCAGAAATCCACTGTCTGTTCTATTAAATAGGAATTATACCAGCAAAAGCACATGGCCTGTTTTTCTTTTGAAAAGATTGAAGTAGTGCTTAGAAACTTCAGAGTGAGTTGAAAACATTTTGGCTTTCGGATTATAGCGTCTAAGCTGGTAATCACCAAGTGTGTATTACACTTCATGGTATTTGTCATGTGAACACTGAGAAGTTGGAATAATGTAAGGTATCTGTGCTTCACTCTACATTCTAGTAGTCTTTATTTTCAGTTTATAGCCTAGGGATATATGAGTGCCAGTACCCTCAATATCAGATGCGTATAGCTCTTCCTCTCTTTTCTTTTTTCACCCGTATCTCCCTAGTAGAAGTGATTGAGTTTTACTTGAGTCTTACTCCATGCAAAAAAGAGACTAACCCCTAGATTTGAGAAAGCGGCTTGTGAGGTAGCTGATAAAATTTTGATGGCAGCATATATTTTTAATTATTATTTTTACATGCAATATTTTGTTTGCTTTTTGTTTTGTTTCGGTTTGGTTTTTTTTTTCAGTTTTAGTTCAACAAGGAATCAGCCATGCAGCTGAAAAAGAACAGCCCAAACTCTCTCGTCTCCTATGAAACTGTCCCTCATTTCAAAAGGTTACATTAAGCCTACTACAAAGCTCAGCGAAATTCTTTCCTGTGAGGGTGGTGAGGCACTGGAACAGGTTGCCCAGAGAAGTTGTGGATGCCCCATCCCTGGAAGTGCTCAAGGCCAGGCTGGATGGGGCTTTGAGCAGCCTGGTCTAGTGGGAGGTGTCTCTGTCCATGGCAGGGGGGTTGGAACTCGATCTTTAAGGTCCCTTCCAACTTTAACCATTCTACGATTCTATGAATTAGAGTTTAGGAAAAGGAAAACCCTTATATAAAAAAGGGGTTGGACTATATGATCTTTAAAGGTCCCTTTCAACCCAAATTATTCTATGATTGTATGAATTATTCATGAATGTCTAACAGTGGGGTCAGTACATTGCAAAACTGAGCCCTTGATAGAGTGTTTCAAAATGCAATTGCATTGTTTTAAACTTTTCCTGTGTTTGCCACAGAAGCTCTAAGATAACCATTTTTGCCCGTGAAAGTGGGATAAAAACAGCAACTAATGATCTAGTTAGCTGAAACCTTCAAACTGTGCATGCTCTGTACAAGAAACTTTCTTTTAGGAAAAGTACCTCAGAGGAAATGTAGCTCCTGTGACCCACTGGAAACTAGTAATGTCAAGCCATGTATAAACTAATATTTTTTGTAGATTCTTTCATATGAGATGTCCTTTTGGGTTAATTGGGGTGCTAGCTTTGGTTTCTTCTTGAGCTTTCTGCAACAGATGGGACAGTAAGTATAATAGGAGGGTATGCTCTGGATTTCTGTGGATTAAATGCCTCTTGCATAGTGGCAGAGAGAAGGATGGGGCTGGATTTTGCTGCCCCTCAAGATCCCTCACAGTCCTGTTTTTCTGTTACCAGGATAACACATGTCACAGTGTAATTTCCAGATGGCTTTTGAAGTTGGAGGTAACAAAGTGTTCACTAAATGCATCTCGTATTGGTCGAAGAGAGCCCAAACTGTTTTCTGTTGTCAGCAGCAGTGGAAAACCCATCCATGTAATTAATACTATAGGGCTATTTTGTCATGATACTTGTTCCTGAATGGCTCTGAGTTCTAATTAATTTTGTTGCAAAGGTTTTCGTATATACTTTGTCAGCGGTAGATTTTGGAATTCCTTGAATATATTCTTATATGGAATGGAGAAGATATAAAAATGTGTTATTTATGTAAGTGCAGCCAGAGAAAGGGCAGGTATGAGCACACCCACAGATATTATATCATTATATTCAGAGAAAGAAATCTTAACTGTAGGTTTAAAAGTTGGAGATAAAGCTTCCATTGACTTCAGTGGGTAAGAATTTCACTCAGAGAAAATCAGAAACATGCCTTACATGAACCGAAATCAAGATGTACGTCCACTACCCTACAGAAAGAGGTTATTTAAAATATCTATGCACGTATTTCAAAGGCTTGCCAGTTCAGCTTTGTTAAAGGAACCTGTATGTGTGTTGACCCTATGTTTGTTTGTTTCATGGAAAACTCATGCAGCTGCTTTTCATAACTGTGCTCACATCTGCTGTTGCTATGTCATTTTTAGCCTGATTTCCGAAGGAAATGGGGTTTATGTGATTACACTATGTGTGCCTGGGTGTGCATACGTGCATCCACATGCATGTAAGTGTTTCCCACAATGACAGATTTTTAAACTAGCCAAATCTGAGAGAGGATCCGGTTTCTCAGATGCTCTGTTCCTACCAATTTCCTAAAGTGTAGGCAACTAGGTAAGAAAGCCAAAGAGTGACAGACCTTGGAGCAAGTTCTGTGCCTGAGTTCAGCCCTTGCAAGACAGCAGAGAACACAGCTGTTGCAAATGATCTAACTACTGAAAAGCTGCAATTTAAGTTGCTACCTTCTTAGATACTGGAGTAATTGGTTATGAGATACAAATCTGCAAGAGATCAGGCTTTATTAATTGACTGTTCATAAAATTCTGTTTTCTAATGAATCGTCTTCTTAAATAAGACAAAAAACAAACAAACAAACCTGGTCATTTTTTCAGGAGTAGTAATTGTAGGCTATTTTACAGGAGAGGAAATTTTAGATTTAAGAGAGGAAGAAAACATGAAGGGTTGGTAGTAACTTTTATTGGCAAGAGCTTTTGATGGTATTGCATGTGAAAGCCGTAAGTTACTTCTGCAGTTCATCCTAAGGAAAGGTGAAAAAAACCTTTATGCTATATAAAAACCCCATGAATTCTCTATGTAGCACATTGCACCATAGAAGAAAAATCAAGCTTCATAAAACTCTCTTGAGTTATTTCTCAGTTGTATGATAATATTTCTCATCTCTTCCTTTGCTTGATTGAATTCCTCTCATAGAGAAACTCTCATCCACCTATGTGGAACTAGAAAATAAAGGAAAATTAGAAGCAGTAAATTGTAGAAACCTTTACAAGTTGCCTGATACAGCTTTTCCATAAATTTGCTATAGGAAAAATGTGATTGAGGTATATAAAGAGGTATGTATTATGCTGGGGTGTATACCTGTGGATATATATGTGTGTACATGCATATGTAGAAAGACTGAGTGAATACCTCAGAGCAGGAGAAGATCTCTCTTACTGGAAAGGGAATTTGTAGCCCACTAAATACTAAAAACCCTCTTTTTCCAGCCCTAATGGGCTGTGAAATATTATACTTTAAACCTGTCACTGTTCCAGCACTGAATATTGCTTGTCCTGTGCCTTAGGGAAGTGTAATTGGGAGTATGTGCATGGGGGTGTTTTGGGGATAAAGAATTAAGTGGAAATTCCAAAATGGAGAGAAAGAACGGAAATATTTCCCAGTGGAAGTGGCGGTGTGTATATTCTTATTTATAAGAAGTAATTGAAGATGTTCAAATGTTTAAAAGGTAGGAATGTTAGAAATGGCCTTAGGGAAAATGGATTAGTGGGCACAGAAGTATAGAAGAGGTAAACGGTGAACAGGCAGGACATGATGAATTATACTTACTATACAGTTACAGGCCTCATTACAGGGTTTTTAGATTTATTGCATGAATTTGAAATATATTTGTCTTTAAAGCAATAAAAAATAA
The DNA here is from genome assembly GCA_013398155.1 of Pedionomus torquatus. Lineage (NCBI taxonomy): Eukaryota > Metazoa > Chordata > Aves > Charadriiformes > Pedionomidae > Pedionomus > Pedionomus torquatus. Next base: position 594,047 of record VZRU01017880.1, on the reverse strand, counting down.
ATGCAGATCCTGTGGGGCAGATGTGACGCCTTATTTAGGCACATCTTATCTAGGACATTATTGGTTCTGCCCAGCAAAAGGCTTGAATGTTTTTTGTGATTAAATTTACAAAAGTAACCTTACCCCTACAAGAGTCTGTTTTTCTCTCAATAACATGTATAATGCTTTAAGAGAGACAGTTTCTATACATGCACACAGAAGTTTCTCAGAGGAAGATTTCACGCATGTACTCTGATATAGAAGTATTCTTTTGAAAGCCAAGGGGAAAAGTCATTTTAAAGCATGTCATAGTTTAGCTGGAATGCCTCACGGTGTAAGCTCAAAATAACTGCAGAGCATCATCTGAATGTAGTTCAAGCAGTGGGAAAGAAAGAATATTAGCAGTCCTGCATCTCTCATTTATCTGAACTCCAGCAAATGGACACTTCATTTGATATCTTGACATTTCTTTGTTTTTATGTATTTGGCTGGTATATATCCAGGAAGACACAATGCAGTTTCTTTGAACTCTGTTGCTGAACATCTGTAAAAGCTTACTTGGCACATGGTAGCAATTTTAAGCTGTGTATATGGCGAAGATGTGTATGTGTCTCTCTACAGAAGTTAAACTGGTGAATCTACCACATTTGTCTAAAACATTTCATTTATCCAGCTGTTTTTAAACAGTGTATCACATTTAAAATTTTGTATTGAAAATATTTTTTTTATGCTAAACATACTTTCAAAAATAATAGTAAAAAAAGGCCCTACCTTAGCTGTAGAGTTTTGGATTAAGTTTTATATGTGTACATATATATCTCCATATAGGTCATTCACCAAAGACCCTGAGACTCAATTTACTTTCATTTATAAGTGTGATCTACCACCGTACCATTTTTATTAAAAGTGAGAATATTTTTGGCTTACTAGCACAGAATGGAGGACAACAAAAATACCAATTTTCCTCCAAATTTAAACTCTGTGTCTTTTTTCTTTTTTTTTTTTTTTTTTTTTTTTAAACATAGCCCACTCATGATCCTTCTTCCTCCCAGAAACAAATGAAGAAATGCTTTTCATGAAAACACACAGATACTATCTGAAAATCTATTTCCTATTTTGCTAAGCTAATGTGTGTGCTTTGGGACTCACTTGCTATTTAAGGGGACTTGACATAAAATCTATAGGCTTTGGGCAGATACAAGGGACTCTATATGGTTGTCTGTAGATTTCCTTCATACTTGCTATTGGTTTATTTATTTTAAAATGTAAGAAATACAAATTTTAAGTTGTGTACATAGTATAGAGGACTGTCAGCTGTACTGCGACTTAGTTTTGTGATGGAGCACAGGTTACCAGCCTACAGTTGCTGTTTGGGGTTTGCCTCAGTTTACAGACCAGAGGAGAACTATGGGAATAACTTGAAAGTGGAAAAGGAGGCCTGTGAGAGCAACTGATGAAAGGGGACACAGAGATGACCCACAGGCCAAAGGATGGAGCACAGACAGAGAACAGGGGTGAAACTCCTCTGCTTAGAGGCTGGATTCAGTGTTTGACACTAAACGTTAATTTGGCTTAGGTTGAAGATGCAGTTCTGTATTTTGTGCCATAAACATCTTTTGAGTAGTTGATTAAACTGTTAGAAAAATCAATCTACCTTCTTTAAAGTCCTCCTTAAACCCTACATTTATTGCTACTCATCAGGCATTTGTTTGGAAATGGAGTTTTGGTCTTTGATATGTTTGACAAATGGATCACACATTTTGATTATAACTGGTACTAATTTGTAACTGCAAAGCTAATGGTGAAACACACAGCTAAAATGCTTGGTGCTTACAGAATTTACTTATATTTTAATGGAAGGTCCACGAATGAATGCAGAATGTTATATTTCTGTTGATGTTTACAGAAATAGCTATATTTTGCAGTCATCCATTATGCAGATTCATATTTCATGTGGGAAGATCTGCAAGGACTTTACTGACAGCTTAGAAATTTGCCTTATTAATTCTGTAGGAGAATCACCAGAAAATACTGTGCTTAAACTGAGTGTAAAATGCAATACTTTTTATACTTCTTCCCTGTGGGGGAAAATACAGTGCAGGTCCTTGATGTCAATGTTTTGAGAGTCCAGTATTTGCATTAGGAAATACTTCATATCTCCTAGTGGGAATAATTAAACTGGATTCCTGCAGTGTGAATAGATGCCGTAGCTTTTATTGCGCTCCATTTTTCCATGTGTAATTGAACAGCTTTGTACTAAGAGAACAAAGGTTAGATGTGTGAAAGTTTATCTGGATACTAGGTTTGAATTAGAGGAAACCCCAATTCTTCCTACTTTTTCCAGGTTGTCTGAAGCTTGTATGCAAAAGACATGCTAATTTCTTCCTCCAACGCTGCTAGCAGCACTGAGTTCTTTTTCATTTTTTAACCAGCAATTTTTGGCCTCAGATCCTAGATATCTGAGAAACATACAGGTGAATGAAGGCATAGTTAAAAGTTACTTCAGGACCATCACACAACGTACTTTGAGAAAAAAAATTCATGGCAGACAATATTTGCTTTTTTATGATCATGCAATCTAATGTGTAGCACAGCTGAAAATCTCCAGGGAGCAAATGAGCTGTGTCCTTTGCACAAAGAGGTTTAGCAGATGCACTGTTACTTTTAAGGAGATATTATTATTATATTAGGCTGCAAATGTTTTTGATGTCTCTAAAATAAGCTTTGAAGAGCTCCAGCTTCCTGTGCGGTGATATGGTCAGTAGCATGATGTGGTGCAAGGAGTCTTGTGTTCCAAATCATCTGCCTATAATACCAGTCCTTGCCAAAAAGAGAGGGGTAGGTTTGGTTTTGTTAGGTGGTGTGGGGTTTTTTGAAGTGGACTTAATGTCACCAGAGGTTGTAATTTCTGCAAATTAATAGTAAGACTGAACCTTTGTATATTGTTTCGGAAGAGTTTATGTTGTCTTTGTTCTGATTCCACACCTAAAAAATTTACAAAAGGCCTGATTCATCTGGTTGTTACAGCATTCCCGTACAACACAGTGTGTGAATTTTCTTTATGTTAGTAATTTGAACTATGGAGAAAATTATGAGAGGCCAGTGGCTGTAAAACTTTTTACCAAAAATGAGGTTAAAAGCAGCAAAAATTTAAGTGCCCATAAAAGAATAAATCAGATTACAATGAAGTGCAGAAACTGAACTTCAGATTTGCAGTTCTGCATTTGGTTCTGTGGAGAGGTTGAACGTGTGCTTGTCAGATCTCAGAGGCTCAAGTAGGTACAGGTACCCTCCATCACTCTTTCTGAATGCAGTGACCCTCTGCATTTCTGCGGTGGGGTGGGGGGCAGGTGGCCCTCCATCCCTGGGGTTTTCCCTACCATCCCTTGGATCAGTCCTGGCTGTTGGGAATCCTCTCTCCAGGCCCTGGCAAGACAGGGCTGGCCCGGCCCCAGCAGGGGAAGACCCCTGGGCCTCTGACTGTGTTCAGATGCTCTGAACCCAGCAGTCAGAACGTTGAAGAAAAAAGATGTCCAGGGAGCAGTAAATTTGTAGTTCTGTCAAGTTACTTCTGTGATGAAAGGTACATCTGAGGAGATCAGCTTTTCCCTTCTTCCAGCTGTCCTTGGGTCAAGAGATGAGCCTGGAGGTGCAGGTATGGTTGATTTCTATCTGAGCCAGGACGTGGTATGGTTGGTTTCTATCTGAGCCATGTGTGGGTGCCATGAAGTCAGGGAAACAAACTGCTTGTTCATGTTCTCACTTCAAGCAGCAAAACTTCTAAATGCCCAGTATTTCATGTTTATGTTTTCATCGGGTCAGGATCGTTTTGCGTGTTTGGATTTCAGCCAAGTGACAGTGCTGGTGGCATTACTGCATTGCTTTTAGTAGAAGCCATTAGATGTGGTAATACCCCAAACCCTTAAGTGGTATTTGATGCATTTTTCCTAGCAAATAGTAATTGAGAATTTTTATTTAGGCTTTTCAAACCTATGCTTTTGAGAGATACCGCTGTTTCCGTTCTGCTTGGAAATTGAGGCAGAGAAATGAGACCCGCATTGTTCGAGGTGTCAGAAAAAGCTGAGTCAAACCAGCCAGGTCTTCTGAGCCCCAGTCCAGTACCCCTCGGATCAGAGCCCCTTGCCACCCCACCCCTGCCACGCTGGATGCCGGCAGTGAAACCCTTTGTTTGACATGGAGCGCTCCAGGCCCTGGGGGTTTGCACACTAATCCTTTGTGTGACAACACTCAAATCTCAGGCTTAGAGGCATGGGGGTGATGAGTGTGTTATAAGTGCTTGGATAGATAAAAATAAAATAAACTGTTAAAATGGCTCCATTTTTTAACTTGTAAGAAAGTCTCAACAAGACAAGATATTACCAGTGCTAAGAACAGCTCTGAAAGGATGTCAAGATAGTGCTACTATCAACATGAGCGTTTGTGGTGATCCTTCAAAAAAAAAATAAGCTGAGAAACAATTTTTATTCATTCTGTCCCCTTGGGACATGCTGACTAGTGATGACTTGTCTGGCTCAGCTATGTGTGGTCTAATACACTTTATTTGCCAAGATCAGTCAACACTCATTAGAAGTAAACTTCAGCACTTAGTTCAGATTCAGTAAATAGGTTTATTAGTTTAGGTGAAATACTCTTAAGTCTTCAGCCTCACCCAGATGACACAGTAATCTGGGTGTAACAAGGAGAGAAACTATTCATAAATCCTTCTATTATTCTAGTGTCACTGAAATGGAGTTCAGTTTTATAAATAACCAGTTTGGCTATCTTCCATGGAGATTCTGCTGTTACAGACCCAAGATTCGCTGATTTTATCTAGGTGTGATTTTAATTTTAGCACAGAAAATTATTTAATTGTGATTACTACTGTCTAATAAAAACCTAAATGTAGACTAGAGTTTCTAATAGTCCTTCCATACTAGAACTAATAAAAATAATTAATTTGTAGAATATAAACAATGTCTCAGTGATGACAAAATAGTTCAACACGAAATTTTATTTATTGTGTTAAATACACATTGCACTCATTACACATATGAATGTATTTGTACTTGAGCTACAAGCTTGTTTCAGGAAGCGGTTTTTAACCATTTCAAAATCAGAGTAGGCAACACCAAAGGAAACACAATAAAGAACAGTTGTCTTTTTTGTGGAGTTGTTTTTTTTGTAATGCTTGGAAATTTGGTAACATCTACCAGTGTACCCAAATGTAAAATCATAAATAGTTATTCAGTGCAATAAATAAGAAATTATATTTCATCTTTAACTTTGAATTTTCTTTATTGGTATAAGTTTGGTGATTTTTAAGTAATTGGCCTAAAGTAATTGGCATTACTTTAAAATTTGTTCTTTTCCCTGTACTTTTCTTTAGAAAAAAGCATCCAACAGTTTCTTGCAATCAGAGAGCTTGTAGCAGTGTTACACAATTACAGCCATGAGGAGTCATGGTAATTAGCTGAAAAATGTTCTTAGGTAGATTACGTAGAAGCTGACCTGTGCATGAGGTGTTTAAAATTATTTTTAAAAATCAACAACAAACCACCCCCAAAAAATCCCATTTGAAAATCAGCTTTGAAACAGATTCTTGTTTTAGCTGTACTGCAGTTGTTATGACTCCAAGGCAGCCTCTGAAATCGAGGCACGAAGCCACTGTCAGGATCTCAGGAGGTACTGGGACTTCCAGTGGATTGTGTGCAGACAGGCAGTGAACATGTACATATTTGTTTGCATGTGTATATATAAATAGGTGCTGTGAGATTTAAGCATATGGAACTGTTCTTAGTTTGGAGGGTTTGTATATGAAAAAGGGACGGAAGGCACAGAGAAAGATTTCCTTAGTCCATGGTCTGAATTGCATCATATCTTTCAAAGCGTGGATTAGGACTTTTTATCTTGTCACCAAAAATTATCATCATTTAGGCAATTTGAATACATGAAAACCCATGGAGAGTATAATGCTTGTGTGTAGTCCAGCTCTATGAATATATGGAAGTGCTGTCCGTTTTCTTCCTGTAGCTTCTTGTAGCAATTCCTGAACTTTAATGATACAACTTGAATTCAAGTTAATAAAATTACTTATAAATTTAAAGTACAGCAATAATTAGAGAACACATAGTATCAACTTTGAGGAGCTTGTTGAAGAATGTGAATTTAATTTGAGCATACATTAAATGGTAGCCTAGACCTAGGTATAGCGGCAGCCTCATTATCCAATAAAAATTAGTGATGTAGAGTCCTCATATATTTTGCCCCAGGAATCTAGCAGCCATTTACTGTACAGGATTTGAGAGCATAAGAGCAAATGAAAAGATGAGATTCCAATTATGGTACTTTTCATTTAAATCAGCATCTTTTATTAACCTCTTGCTCCCATTAGAACAGGTGAATGGAAGTTTTCAGATCCATATCACATAAATGAATACAGTGCTTTTTATGTTAGAAACAGACAATAGAAAGTCTCACTTGTACAGTTTCAGTATGATTTAAATCTATTGCAGGTTTTCATTTCAGAATTTAATGTAGCTATAACAAATACACTGACACATCTTGTTACTACCTTCTCAGGTTAATATATTGATAGTGCAGTCAAGGAAAACGTGTCTGTCTTTGTGATAAAAATAGGACCTTAAGCATAGAAAGCTATGAATACGTTGAATTGCTTAACATATGGGCATGGTCTTTTGGCAGTATGGGGAGGATGGAAGGATTTTCATTAACATAAAGCCATTTTGGCTTTTGAAGGGCTCAGTGATCTAAATCCTCTCAGTATTTATCTACGTTTCAGTATTTACATCTAGATCTAGGTCATGTTCTACATCTATCTGAGGTTTTCCTTTATGTTTCTGATGTTTTATGACCTTTAGCTATATGGTAAGCCATGCGTTTCTTCAGATGGGAAACCGGGACTAGAGAAAGTAAAGGTGTGTTTATACTACAGAGGCAATCAGCTGGTTCTGTTCCCGGATTTGTAAATGCTGACAAGTAGGTTTGTTACCTCAGGTGCTGGGTTGTGTGGCTTCACTGGTTTCAGACCTTTGGTGGGATCCCCACATCAATGGTACCACACCATGGGGACATGCTAACTTGACTGTAGCTACTCTGCAGTCTGTCTGCAGGAGACAGATACACCCAGAGGGACGCACGCAAGTTGTCTAGGATACATATAATGGAACAGGAATGGCATTTAGATGATGCCCTAGCAAACTGGTGTTCTTAGTGGACGGTAATCCTGCATGATCCATTTCTAATATTGCAAGCTTTCAGACAAAGTTATGAAACAACAATAAATTAACCTGACTGAGTCCTTGTACTCTTATTTTGGTAGTGATAAATAAATATTTATTGATTAAAATAGTTTTGAAGAACTCATTCTTTGGAAGCAGCAATAGAGTAGTCAGTGTTGCTGCAGCATCGTGTGCATACTGGTAAATTCCACTGTGTGTACATCCAGTTGTTTCTGTGAATACAGCATCAAAAATACAGGCCAAGTCATAGTATGTTCTATTAAAAGCTACAAGTGCTACTTAATAAATTAAATGCTGATATGTTTCTTAAGGGACAAAATTTTGACAGCATCATGGTAAAAAAAAAGATGATTTTCAAACCCAAATGCTTAAAGCATCTTGAAGCCTAAGACTGCTGCATGCTAACTTACTCCAATAATATGGCTAACTTTTTGTGAAGCATAGACCTCACAAAGAAGGAAAGTATGGAGCTGTCAATACTAGTTTTTTATCATTTACCTAAATGAAAAATGTAGTGTTTGAGACACAGTTGAGAAAGACGACATTAGTTTCTCCACGAATCACAACTAGGAGATACAAACTTAATTGCTGACTCTTAAGTGTGAGAGGTAACCTGTGTGTGCCACCAGCTTATGTACTATGGGTGTCAGTGCTAATACCCATTCCTTCTTACTTTTGTTTGGGAGTAAATGTAAGTATTTTTAAGAAGCCATTCCTGAAATATACACGCATATTTGTTGAATTTATTCATATAGAAAAAGCTGGTTTCATCTGTTCTCAGAGAAACGCAGATCTGACAGCTGGAGTTGTGGCCAGGGCAAAGCAGAGAAACACACTATTCAGTGGTTACCTTAACCATGCATAAGAAGTTAAACTATGGTACCACAACATGTTTTTTGAGTGGTGGAGGGGGGAAAGAGTATGCCTCAGGCTTACTTTTGTTACTAGGCAATGAATAAATTGTTCTCTATTTTGCCCTTCTCCCCTCCATTCTCTTGGAAATATTTGAAAGTGTGAAAAAATGACAGAGCTCTTCTAGTGTAGATCATCGCATAGAAATGAAATGGTTTTTCTAACTTGTTGATTACATGTAAGAGAGATGGTCAGTGTCTCAAGAACCTGTCTTGTATGGCTGATTCTTGACACACTGCTTTAGGGAGAAGTGTAGCCCAAAGGATTTTACATTTTCGCCTTAGTTGCCCGTAGAGCTGAGCTAGAAAGCAAGGGTGAGCCTAACCTGTGGTTGAGGGTTTGTGTGTTGTGGGAAGCAAGTGGGAACTGACTCTCATCCAGACAGGTAACGCTATGAAGTGCTGAAAAATAGTGAATTTATTCTTTCCATCTGTAACTCACAGTAATTATGTATTTGTTATTGTTATATAGTTGTCAGATGTTTTGTATTACTTTATTCTAAATGAGGATAAATAAAACACATTCTTGAGGTTGATAGGAAGAACAGTTTCATGGTTAGCAAACATGAACCCTGTTCATGGTTAGCAAACATACAGGAATATGCATACATACTAGTGCATATATTATTGTAAAATAATTACATATTCTGTTCTCTATCAGTATTCAGAAACCTTAGGGAAAGGCAGTTCCTCTAGTGCTTCTTCTGTCTAACCTGATGCCGAGCAGATGGCTTTTAGCGTGATTTGTAAAAAGACATCTGAAAAAATATGGTTGATATTTAGTTGCAGTTTATTCCACCCATGGTTGTTTATTCCCTTTCTGACACATGATATTTAGAAAGCAGTACACATAGGCAGTAGTTATGGAATCATCTGAAAGAAATGATCAGTGGTGCTGTTAGGAACTGGTAATGGAAGGAATTGTAAATTGCCAGCAAGGTTTTGTGCAGCAGGTACACACCTTGCAAGATACTCAGTTGTGTGTGAACTATTAAATAGATACCATATTTCTTTAAAAATGCTGATAAATTTATTGGTTATTTCCAGTTGGTTCTCTTAGTGCAGATCCATAAGCATCTGAATTTTGTGAGAAAGGAGGCAGAGGGCAACTGGTCCGGATCCCAGACTCATTGACTTTGAGTCACTCTTCCATCCCTACTAATAGGGTTAGAAGTTATGGAGTCCTTGAGGCAGGTGATAGCAGCATGCTGTCCTTGTGTGACATGGATGCCTCTTGGAAATCCAGATCTTCTCTCTCAGTTTCTCCTGGCTCCTGGATACACTGGTAGAAGATCTTCTGCCCAGATATTTCTCAGTGTTGGTAAAGAAAAACAGTTTGGATTCCACTACTGCCCACAGTATATTCTCTGAAGTTGGCATAATTTCTGTTCCAATCCCTCCCTTTCTGATACAGATTACACTACTCTTTTTGATTGAAACATCTGTCATTGCTTATATGGAGAAATTCTGTGATATTCTAGCTTTTAATAGCTGCTCATCTAAGCTCTCCATCACCTTTACCTGGTTCTGTGTCTCCTTTCCTTGTCGTGTTTCTTTATGACATAGAAAAATCTTGATCACTCTGTAGTACCGTAACTGACGATCAGTGCCAGTATACGTCCATGAAAAAGAATTGCTAGGGCTTGATTCTTTATTTGTTTTGCTTTGTGTTTGAGGATAAGTGGCGCAGTTTTAGAAATAAGTATTTAAATGTTAATGTTAAGCATTAAAAAATGGGATCTAATAGCAGAAAGGCTCAATAATGGGTTTGGGCTACAATGTAAAATAATTGTAATTAATTAATTATCAATTAAAAAAACAACAACAACAATAACCCAACTTGGTAGAATCTCTCTAAACAAACAAGTAATGGAGAAGAGCTCCCACAGGTATACAGAGCTGGGAGTAACAGTGGGGTGAGAAGAACAAGACAAGAGGAGGGCAGGGGGTTATTATATTTGGAAAACAGATTTCATGAAATGTCGTTTCGGTGGGTGTAGTTCTACAACAGTCTCTGGTGAAGACACAGGACATCGCTCATGATGACCTACCTTTGTCCCCGTAAAGTGCAGTTTCTGGTTTCATTGATGGGGACCAGTAAGTGCCGTAGTAATAGCAGTTGCAGACAAAAGTATTTTGTCCTGTTAGTGCTGAGATTGTTTGACTTTCATCTTTGTGTAGAAATATAAAAGATTTTCTCTTGTGTATCTATCCTGCTTTGGAAACTTCTTCAACAACTTTTAATTTAATAAATGTCATAGTGTGCACTTTTCTAGTTTGCAAACAGTGAACGTTTGTTTTTCACATGATGATGCTTTATTAATACATTCTCTCCTTTAAAACCTGATCTTTTCTTGTACCGTCAACGGAAGAACATAGTCTTCTACTAGAAAAATCTGTTGAAAATTCCCATGATATTTGTTTATGTGTGTGCGAATGTGTATAAAACAGTGCATTTTAAATAGAAGTCATTATGAAACAGGAATTCTTTGTTTTCTTTCATTTTGTGTGGTCAACTGAAAAAGAACATCTGTACCATCATCCTCACTGCAATTTTCCACCCTGGCAATTACCCACATGAGCAAAGATCATGTGCTGTTTTAGAGAGCAGGGTATAATTGTGCAGGGTTTCTGTTAATCTGGGTAATTTAGTGGAAAAACTCTGATTAGGCTAAGCTTGCCAAAAGGTAGTAAGGGACACATTTAGATGGCTTACCTGTAATTTAGATTTCTTTTAAGCTAGGTCCAAATTGATGTTTTTGTGTACATAAAAAGACATTAGAAAAAGATGTATTATTCATATGTACCACTTTCTAATGGAAGCTGAAACTTTTGTTATGCATAATGCATTCTCACTGAGGCAGATGCGTCCAGTATTTTGAAAATGTCAAATATAGTTAAGTATTAAAAAATTAGTTGGAATTTTGCTTCATTTAGCAATATATTTTAAAAATATATTCAGCATTGTGAATTGTATTGAAAATGCATTATCCAGTTAGCAATTGAATAAAATATTTATCTGACATGCTGACATAAAGATGCAAAATCATTGTACTATAATTCTTTTTATAGAGGTCATAAAGTGAGGTCAAACTGAAATTCCCATTCATTCATGGCCACAGAACAAGGTTACTAGAAGGTCACCTCTTCTGAACAAATAAAGCAGTTACAGTAGAAAACAATGCAAGCTGCTCAGTTGAATCTTTAGCTTTAAGTGTTTATTCTTTGAGCAACTGCAGAGAATTACAGCAATTGTTGAACATTGTTTTGTGCATTGCAAGCTAGTGTAAAGAAACTAATACTAGTATTGTTACAGTCATTGTGAGGATTAGTGCTTGGGAGGGTATTGGTAAGGCCTGATCTATCCTTTTAGGCACTCTGTCTTTCATTTTCCAAGACCTTTGAGACACCTATGTCTGAAACATCAGTTGCAAACCTTGCTTTTTGTGAAGCTGGAGATGCTTCTGCTATCGAAAGGTCTGAATCCACTTTCAAAAATCTTGTAGTTTGCTGTTCTGTGGGTGCCATTCAGCCATTATCAACTGATTGGGGGAACAGATCTGCCCTGACGTTGGTGAATCTTTTAAGTGCAAGGATATAAAGCCTCTGAAGAGTGTTGGAAAATGAGCCAATAAATGAAATCAAGCACAGGTGCAATCAGGAATAATAACTGGAGAGCAACAGAAGTACGAAAGAAAACCACAGCAGATGGACCTCTCCTTCCTCTTCGCTGGCACTCTCCTGCAGGGGTTTAAGACAACTCCAACTTTCAAGGGTTGTTCCATTTGTCTGTTCAAATGTACTCTTCCCCCAAAATCATCTTTTCAGATGAGTCACGCAAAAATGCTACTCCCAGAAGGTAAAGACAGAGGACAGAAGTGGCCTGAGGTGGATACTATTGATTATTCGCTCACCCTCAGTATGCACCAGGTCGTGTTTTCAGCAGTGCCAAGTTACTCTGTCTGTCCTTCCCTCCGCCTCCCTCTGTGCTGAATACTACCTACGCTTAGGTTTTTTTGTTGTATTTTTCTTGGTAATGATATTTTGATTGACAAGTTTTCTTTTTTCGGACCATGGGTTTCTTTTCCCAGTAAATTATGTGGTCACTCATGTTGTACTATATGACCTTTGACTACCTCGACATTTTAGTATTTTGACCATTCCTTCTGCAGTCACTCTGTACTGCAATAAAAGACTCCAAGTCACAAGATAGTCAAGAGCGATGTGTTGTCCTGACTCAGTTAAATTAATATCTGAAAATTCTGCTGACGTTACCCAATTCATAATTCATACAATGGCTAGGGTTGGAAGGGACCTTAAAGATCGTCAAGTTCCAGTTTAGGAAGCATGTCTGTTGTGGACTCTGACTTCTGCGGGTTTTCTCCAATCCCAATGCTTAGGGACCTAATTTTCAGCGGTGCTCCTCAGCTAGAGCTTCAGTAGTTCAGTGATGAATAGGTCTGAAAATCAAACTCCTTGTGTGCATTCTGCTGAGCGTTGACCTTCTATAAAATACGTGATGAGGTCTTCCCAGCTAATCTTGCAGAAGTGCCTAAGAAACAGATTTTGCTCAGTTCGTGACCTGTTCAAAATCCAGTATGGTTTCTATCATGTAAAGATACATAGGGATGCATATGTTTCTTGCTGTGTCACTTTATTCCTGCCATTGTAGAAAACAGCGATAAACCTTTTGTTTTCCAACTTCCAGGGAAAGCTTTCATTTTATAGTTGCTGAGTGGGGCACCAGTGTTTCCACTGCACTCTTCCTAATGACATTTAGGTCTTTTCCCTGACTACCATCATTTAATTTATTACTAGTATGTATACATGCTTGAATAGTTCAGATTTCATTTCCTAGATAGTAATTTGCACTTCAGGCATTTAATTTCATTTGCTGTTGTGTTGTATGTTTTATAGTTTCTGACTGGCTTTTACTTCAACAAAAAAGCTGCCAGCATGAAATAATTGGTATGGGAAAAGGCTGCACACATGGATTATGTATAAAGGGACTTAATTGATTAGCTTTGCAAAAGATCCAGGCTTTGCTTGATGTACATTTGCCCCAGTTCAGTCAATGATACCAAAATTTTATGGATGGTTCAGCACATCACAAAAATGCCTTCTGTTTTCTCATGAGAGTGGATGCTCAGCCTTCTTGGGTACAGACCGGCTAAACTGTGCTTTGTAATTGAAATATAGGGTAAAAACCCAAAGTTTTGTGGGTTTTGCCCTTAGGTGTTTGGTTTTAGGTTTCATATACCAAAGATACTGTCTTTTCTGTGCAACTCTTTGCATTTTTCATTACAAGACAGTTGAATGTCAAATTGAATTAGAATGTCCATAGGGTTGCATAACAGCATTGCTTTAACTTTTCAATACAGCCTTTTCTGTATGCATTTTATTATATAATATTCAACATTCACTTTGAATTGTATGAAAAATTTAGATGACAACCTAATATAGGATACTGATAATTTTTCAGTAACAGAGTAAAGGAAAGTCAAAACTGGCTTATGTGGTTAATAAAAATTCACTTCTAAAATAAGTGTTTCGTAAAACTACCTAAAGGGAAAGTGCTGCAAAACATTTCTGCAGAAGCTTTTGAAATTAAAGACATATTTTTTCAGTTTAGACTTGTCAAATGATTCACATAGTACTTCCCCCCCACCTTTTGTTTCTGCCCAATGCTTGAGAAGAGAGTTATGAATGTAAATAAATACAAATCAATAGGAACACTATTTTATTATTTCACTGGGAATTTCTGTACAATTTGAGAGCAATTTGCTACAAGTTGAACAGACAATTAAGTTTAACCTTGATCTTAAGCCAGCTAGGTTGGCTTACACTCTATTAGCAAGGGATTTAAATTTACTCGGACACATTTTAATTGGCATTTATGCAACATGTACTCACAGATGCTGAATTCATTGAGAAATCCTGAGTGCCATCTGTTTAACTCTGTTTCCTCTCTATTAAAGTATAATAAAATAAGGCCAGATTCTTCTGTCTTGCTAATATATTTATCTTTTCAAATACAGTATTTTAATTACCATATCAATAATGTGTTATTTTGCACTAGATATTAATTTGTGGTTAAATAAAAGTAACTTTATTTTCTTTGCTCTTTTCATAGCTTCTTCCTCAAAAACATTTCATTCAGAGTTATGAGGCCTAACTTTTACATCTGACATAAAATATCTTTACAAATACTAGATGTTTGTGTCAATGTTTGATGAACGTGCGTGCTACTAATAATGACTCAAATGTAAAAATAATTAAAGTCACTAATTTTGTATTTCTGAAGAATTTGGCTGCCTTTAAAAACATGATTGATTGTTATTGATTGGCCGTGTTGCCTAAGGTAAACAAGTACAAATTCTAGGCACATTTTATTTTATGATAGCGCATGCACGTGCAGGTACGTGCAGGAAACTTGAAGAAAAAAGGCTAGGGTTGATGGAGCAGCTGGACAGTGTGGATAAACTTGTCAAATTCCAACTATTTCATGTCAAATGATCAAGCAGGAAGCCACTTTTTGCCATGGAATTGTAAAGAATGTTTAGAATATGTGGCTTAGGTTTCTAGGTAGGTAGACAGCCTTAAATATGAACATTTAATAAAAAGATAACATTCCTACTTTTTTAATTACAAAATTTTCTTATTAGTTTCTCTGTTGCATTTTCGTATGTTTTCTATTCTATTTTAGATCAGCTTGTAGAGTACTTTGGATCTGTATTATAGGAAAACATAAAACTTGCAGAGGGTAAGGAGATTTGAATGTGAAGTAGTGAGTACCATGAGTTACTATGATGAAAGATATATAGTAAATATAAACATGAAATCACATGCCTTCTTCATATCCACATTGGTTTTTCCCCCCCTGTCTCTCTCTCTCTTTTTGCTCTCTTCTCCCAAGGTTTTCCTTGCAGGATAAACTGGCTGATATGTAAATGTAATTGTTAAGGTTATAAAGATAATTTGTGACATTTTCCTCTTTTACCTGTGCAAGATGTTCACCTCTGATAGTGCGTTTGCAGTACTGTCTTTAGGTAAAACTTGTTACAACAGTGCCTCAGCTTTCATCATTTCTCTATGGTGGGTTATATTGAAATAATAGTAATTCCCTTGCATGCTATACAATTAGCCTTGCTAGATGATATTGGATCTAGAGATTCAGTTTCAAAGGAAAGGTTAAGACACCATGAATATCTTTTTCCTTTGAAGTACACTGTTGAGACTTCATCTGGGGACGAAAGGTATAGGCTTCTAGGGCAGCAGGGACTAAAAGAAGAACACCCATCTCAAGTACGGGCAAATCAGATTGTTTCCATCTCTCTGCAAATAATGCCCTCTAAAATACTGGCGCTTCAAAGAGCTGAAGAGTTAATCAGATAGATGTTGATGGATATAGCAGGTTCAGTGTCCAATCACACCGGAGGAAAAAAACTCCCAATCCCTTCTGGAATAAAAAAAAAAAAAACAAAAAAACAAAAAACAAAAAAAAAAAAAAAAAAAAAAAAAAAAAAAAAAAAAAAAAAAACCAAAAAAAAAACAACCACCAAACCTATAAAATATTTTGCACATAATAGGATTTCCTCAATACTTATTTCTTTACTTGTTAGTAGCACTGCTAAGATAAGTGTATTCCCCCTTGGAACGTATCTTTTTAATTATCCATCTGTTTTTCCCTTACCTTTTATTATTCTGTCTGAATTGGTGGTTCTGTGTGCTTCAAATGGTATGTAGATTAATTTCTGTTCTGGAAGTCTTAAATTATTTATACCGTTTGGGAATAATGTGCATTTCCATTGTTTACAGCTCTGGTGTTTCTGATTATGTAGCATCAGTCTTGTTTTGCTGAGAGTGTCCTCTGTTGATTAACTCTCTAGATAGTTTGATAATGGCCTATATCCAAATGATGTATATACAAATCCCAATTGTTTCCATGAACCTTGGCAGAATTTAGTGAGGTATTCATTACTCGTTTTTTAGATTAATATGTATAGAGTTACTACTTTGCTCTTTAAAAAAATTCCTCTGAGAGATCAGATAGTTTTGTCTGTTGTACAGTTTTACATGCTAAAATAACAAAGGCTACCTAGGCATTTTTCATACAGACTTAGAGTGAAAACGGACGTTTGACACAGAAATGGGAATAAACACTAGTGGCACTGCTTCCTTCTGTTTAGTCATAAAAGCACTCACTTTTTTTTTTACCTTCTTAATGTTACATTCTTAAGGGTTCCCATTTTAGACCAGGTGCATTGATTCAATGGATTTGTTGATATATAATACTATTATTTCTGTGGCTTTAGTAAGAACACAGCAGATATACTCCTTCCCCTCAATGAATCCAAAATATGCAAATATATTTTAACATTTAGCTGTAGTGCACATGTATTGCCTTTTTTGGTACTACATAAAAAACTCTGTGTATTTCAGTTCTGAGATGAGTACCTCATTGCTGTAAAGCAAACAAAAAACACAGCACAGAAAACCGAGTATTTGCACGTACCTTTCAGGTTGTGTAAATGTTAGAGGAGTGTTTGCTATTGAAAAGCATTTTCTCCTTGAAGTAACTATAGTGCCTCAGTCTGAAAGTTCAGGAAAGCTCTGAGTAATCTCTTGAGTAAGCTGCTGAAAGATGCCAGTCAATTTCATTTAGACATATAAGCAACAACAAAGCACTTTCTTTAGCGAATATGGGGGTTTTTTTTGTTTTTTTTTTTTTTTTTTTTACATTCACATATATAAATGAACATGGTGACTTTGAAGATTCTTATTTGCTGGTTTGTGTTGTTTTCATGAGAAAACTTTCTCCTAGCCCTCTTGCTCCAGGCTGGTTTTGTAGTCACTGGCC
The DNA here is from genome assembly GCA_013398155.1 of Pedionomus torquatus. NCBI lineage: Eukaryota > Metazoa > Chordata > Aves > Charadriiformes > Pedionomidae > Pedionomus > Pedionomus torquatus. The sequence goes on along the minus strand of VZRU01017880.1, from coordinate 577,038 downwards.
AAAATCTTATAAATGGGTACATACACTGAATGAAAATGTGTAATATGGACTTAAAATTTATAATTATTGACAGTATGCATGCAACATCTCTTACCCTGTAGTAAATTAGTGCATGTGTGAGGAAAGGCATGGTGGTGTTGAAAGAACTGACAAACAGGTCATGGTGTTTGGACAAACAGGCTAAAAGAAATGGGGAGAGGAAAAGAGAAGACTGTTATAGTGAATATTAATAAGTAATTTTTGTGATATTAGATGTTTTTAGTTCAACCATATCAGTGTTATGCATACAGTAAGTGGTTGCAAGTAACACAGCCTGATAGAGGGGTATTTATGGAGAGAAACAGTTGGCCTGAGAAACTGTGCACGTTTCATGAGGTCTGTGGTTTGATCTGTTGCCTGAACATCCATTGGAACCTGGTGTTCATCTTCTGATCCAGATCCACTCTCGCCTCCCAGATAATCCCAGTTCTTGCATTCCAGGCCTCATTCAAGATACAAATCAAAACCAGGTTGTTGGAGAAGATCTGGAGATTTCCTTCACGTTGCAGTCCTAATCCAAACTCAAGTAATAAATGCCTCCATAGAGGAACTTCTGTTCTGCTTTTGTGTTTGGTTTTTGCTCTGTTTGGAAGCAAACTGAAGAGAAGCAGGAGAATCCAAAATTAACTTTTCACTTATTATACCTTTTGTGTTTACTAGAGGCCCACATAAATATGCAAATCAGACACCTAGCAAATAAACTGTCATTCTGATATGCGTGGTACAGCTTCTCTGTGCTAACTTGGTAGGGTCGGAAAACAGAAGTTGGAATTCTTCCTGATGGTATATTGCTGAATCCAACCTTGTTTTGCATTAAAGACACAAATAGTCATGAGTAAATAACCTCCATAGTGCTATTCACTGGTAAGTTTTAAATTGTCTAACAGTGAAAGCAAACAGCACCAAAGCAGATGGAGTTTTGGTTTACTAGAAAGTTCTGTAACAGCAAAAATGTATTCTCACAGTATATTGGGAAAAATAATAATGTAAGGACTTTGGCAGTCCAGATAGTCATTTGGGGTTGTTTTTTTCCCCAGTTTAGGGGAATGATTAGAAGATACCAGTAACTTTTATCTTGCAAATTCACAGCTTCTCAGCATCTTATTTACCAAAATTAGTTGCAATGTATTTGTTTTTTAAAACTGCTAAAAAACGTATGTCTTTAGTTTCCATGCATCTATTGACAATCTAGATCAAGTCTTGTAATGTTGTCAAGGTTAATTTTTGTGCTTAAAAACACCCAAAAGAACTAGTCCACTGAACTCACTTGGAAACTTATATTCAGAGTTCACAGAGATCTGATCTTGCACAATAATACATTTGGGTTTTCTATCTATAACAGTTCTTAATGAAAATCTAAGAGTCTTGTGGTTTACCAGGAAATTAACCTGTCTGGGCTGTGTAGCACTGATAGGAATTGAATTAACGGAGTTGGTAGCTCTTTGTAGAGTGTGTCATGGACCTCCATGATTTCAAATGGCAAAGGAAATCAAGCAGAGATACTTCTAGAGCGTAACAGTACCCCAACTTACATGGAGTCAGGAAAAAGTATGGTCCAGATTTTGTCCGAACTTAAGTTTCATCCTTAGGAGTTAGAAATAGAAGGAACAAAGGAAAAAAAGCCAACAGTCAGTAACTAAAATTACATGGTATGATTTCTTTATGGCCGTTGTTTCCTGGGAAGTTTTTAAGGAGTTGCACTGGACAGTGGTTTCTCACAGAGTGTAAAACGAAGGTGGAAGCAATTTTTCCACCAAATGCTGTCACTGCCATGATACGTTTAGGCTTTCACAGCCATTCCTGTTACCCTGCTTTGTCTTGTTTACAGTAAGTTCCTATTTCAAACAGACTAAGCTAATGTTAGAGTCATCCACTTTCTTTTTCCTTGGTGGTGTGTGCAGATGGTTTGCCTTGCATGCCATGAAGTCCCTACCAGCCCACGGTGCCTTGCAGTGCTGTGAAGTTGGGCAGTGATGGATGCCAGCATCTCTTTTGTTGCTCTTATTAAAGATGCTATCTTTAGCCGCAGCACTGAAGTTATGCAACTTAATGTTCTGCATGTGTTAAAATATTAATGAAAACACAGGGTTGAAAACAATGAATGTGACCCAGTATAAAAGGAAGCGTTTAATCAAAATTAAAATCTTCAGTAATGAAATCTGGCTGGCTTGGTGTGCACTTGTGTTCCTGCTGAGCATCACCCTCTGCTTCCCTTTGTTAATTCTGAATCAGACTTCTGGCTGCTGTTTTACCACATGGGGTGATCCAAAAACTTCATGCACTCCTTCCTGCCAGCAATAAGGCAGACTCTGCTAACAGGCAGTGTTTCTCTGATTTTTACTCAGTAGCACTTATTGCACATTAAATACTAACATATTCATCAGTTGGCATGTTGCCTTTGAATATCTCATAGAGATTGAAGCCAGAGTAAGAGTCTAAATGCAGAAGTACTTGTCTGCATCGTTTTATTGTCTTTTGCCGTTAATGATAACATATAAATCTCCAGGAGCTGCAATTCAGAGTTCCAGCTTGGTGAATTTGGTAATGTCCATTTGCTTACAAAACCATTTTTCATTGTTGGTGTTACTCGCTTTGCTACTTTTTGTAATGCTCTAAGTAGAATCTTGGGATATTTGAAGTCTTCAGATAGTTGTCTAAATGAAGAACTGTCATCGTAAATCATGAAGACATCTGTCTAGAGGTTTTTCAAATTCTGAGCAATAAAAAAATTGAGTGTATGGTATTGCTCTGTGCTGCTTTATACTGAGAAAGCAGAATTATTCATATCTTGGAATATACCTGAAACAGAACAAACATTTGCGTGAACTGTTTGGGATCTAATACAACACGGTTAATTGAATTAGATGAAGGCTATATTTCTCTATGACCTCTGTATAAGGATGTCTGCCATTTCCCCCTGAGGTGATTTTCTGGAATGTTCTCTAAAACCAGAAGAAGTAATTTGACAAGTATATAATACTTGGCATAAATGTAACTTTGAAAAAGTTTGCTTGTTTCCACTCTGTCAGTTTAGATCTTGAACATTTTAGAAGGTAAAGAAACAAAATACCATTACCATAAGAATGATATATTCATGCATTTGGACATGCAGGGTATAATTAAGGAAACATCCATTATCTAACGAAGGTATATCCTGCTGTATAACAGTCCTGAGAGGTGAGAAAAGATGGTGGAGTTTTGTGGTCTGTTGTTCCTTTCAACAGAATAAAATTGTATATAATGGCAACAGAACAATAGAAGGGAACAGAAGTATATGTAATGGTTCAACAACATTTTTAAGCAATGTGGCTTTGTTATGAAGTCTCCTGCCAACAAATGCTGTTTTTAGCTCTGCTGTTACTTAGAATTAGCCACTCAGCTGTATGAAGTGCCTACATCTTGCACCTTCTGACTGATATTTCAGGCTTGACCTCAGATATAATGGTGGAATATAATTTTCCAGAATATTAAAGAAGTGACTTAGCTGTTTGAGTGTGATAATGATACTGTATATTCTCTGATATTAAAATGTCATATTTTTCAACCACTTTAACAGCATAATGGGGAAGGAAATAGGGTCCTTTCAAAAAACATTGATTGTAGTGGTACGCTTATAACACACAAAAATTTGAATGCTAAGCAGAAGGACACAGCTAAAATTATTGCCTTGAGGCAGGACCTTAGCAAAATCGTAGCTTTATACATATGTAGATTTAGGGCTATGCTGCAGAAACATTATTATTGCAGGAGTATGAATCTTTATTGCTTTGAAAATGTCTCCTTTGCCATGTTTTTGCCTTCTTCAGGGTGAAAGGGTGATTATAAGCAATTGTACAAGCATCGGCCTTTTAAATCTTACCTGTTCTACAGAAACAGTGCTGACATAGTTTCATTGACAAGTCTATGGAATAGTTGCATCTCCTCTTTTGACAAGACAAGTTAAGATAAATAGGATTTCTTCAAGTTTGGTCTAAGAAGGGATTTTCTGGCTTAGAAACTGTGGGGAAGAGTCAGTTTTTCAAATCTTAAACCAGCGTAGCTTGTTATTTGGCAGCAACATCTTTTTAATCAATTGCAATCCAGCTCCATTTGCCGGTGCCATATATCCCAGCTTCAAGCTATCATTGAAAACTGCTTGAATGTTTGCTTCTGTCATTGCTTCCTGTATTCCCTCCTTTACTTTTCTCCCTGGAATGCTGAATTACAGGACACTGGCATTCCTGGGTCGGTTTGTGTCTTTTTTCATAAAAAGCAAAGCCATTTTGCTGATGAAATAAGATTTGATAAGTAGTTAAGGAAAACATCAGCATTTTGGTGAGGGGTCTTCTCGCCTTTTCTCTTTCATTGTTTGGTCTTTATATCTCTTGTGTCATTTCAGTTGCCTCTTTATGCTTTAATTTGGAGGGCGAAGATAAAGTCTCACTGAAGCATCTAAATCTAATTCGTTTTCTCAGTTATAATCTGCTTTGAGGGAGGGCTATTGCAGCTAACAGTTCATTGCAAACTGGACATCAGGACCATTACTTGGAGCGTACAGAAAAAAAGGAAACCTTTATTTACAGAACACACCCAAATCCTTGGATTTAAAGATATAAACCCTTCTTTGCCAAGGGAAAACTAATTTGTGATCTCCCACAGATGCAGTTCTTCTGTGAGCAATGCATAAAACCTCTTGGTTTGTGTCCCTAAGTTTGGAAATGTGCTGTGTTAGTCACTCTAAAAATGTTGTCTGTAATTAAGTGTGACTCAACTAAGCCCAAAACTCTAGAAAGAAATGTACAATAAAAAATAGTAATAGTAATGGAAAAGAAAATAACTAAATATTTAGAACATGTGAAGGGAAACTGTCTCTGCAGTCTGTACAAATTAATCTACTCTTTCAGAAGGTAAATTCTGACTTAGAGATAGTATGTGTGTTCTCCCAGACTATAATATATGGAAAATGTTGAGAGGGATCATATTTTGTTCACAGTCAATCAAATTAATAATTAGGTCCGTTCTCCTGATCTATTTTCAATTTTCAATCAACCTGAGGGACACTCAGAGTCGCATGCCTGAGGCATCACAGAGTCTTCAGGGTTTAATTAGGATTCCCAGTGCTCCAGCATGTTCCCTTAGGCCTGACAGTTTACCTTCTCAAGAGAGTTAAAATTGCTTTTTATGGGATTTATCAGATTTGGTCATTTAATTGATTCCCAATTCATCATCTAATTCATTTACACTTCCCTCTTCACACATGGAAATACTGTTATGGGATGACAGCTATGTTGCCCAGCAAGATTCTTGGCAATACTTAAAGCCCAAATCTTCAACTAGTGAAATAAAATCAGACAGATTGGAAGTGGTTTCTATAAATTTTTGTTGTCTTAATTTTTTTTATCATCAGTAACTTTCAGCCAATGGTTTTTACAGTAGTCATTTTTGGAACCTGCTCCTTAAGCATGTGTTTCTATTAAAAATTGTAAGTTTCTTAATGACTGAATGAAAAATAAGGAATAACAATAAATATATTTATTTTCACGTCTTTATATGAATTCATTATTTTATTGCCAAATGCCTCAATATGTAATTGTTTTTGCCGTGTAGTGTATTGCTGGATTCAAGCATATTGCTTGTATTTCTCATCAGCACCTTTTAAAAGATGTGATCCAAAAGGATCAGCACTCCTTGGTTTCTTTCTATGTTAATGGTTTAGAGGCACACAGGTGTTACCTTTGCTCACATGTATTGCTTAATATAACAAGGAATGACACTTTTTTCCAGAGAAGGTAACTATTGACCTTCAGTAGATAATAAGATCCCACTTTTGTGGTGCTGTACAAAAAGAAATCAGTCAAATATATTACTCTTCAGAGAGAATACATTTTAAAGCAACTTAAAGGTTACAGTAATTGAGGCAGTACATTTTGTTAACATTTTAGAAGTGTGATCTCATTTCGCTGCTGCTGCAGTACATTTTGTTAACGTTTTAGAAGTGTGATCTCATTTCACTGTTGCTGTTTCACAAGTCTAACTGCGGTGCACCTTACGAACGGGCTCTTTACGTGAGCAGCTCTTCTATCTGGAAACCAACTCAATGCGAAGTCTTACACTCTGTAGTCAGGGAAGTCCAGTGGTGAAGGAGGGCTGGCTTTGTGAGAGAGTTAAACTGTTAGGCCACCTGTAGTTTTGAAGCTCAGAAAAGGCTAGAAGAAGATTAGAGATCTCACTACTGAACTGATGGGCATCTGCTTGCCCATAGAAGACTCTTTAGTCCGGCTGAGAAAGGTGTAGTGAGATCCAATAGCTGAAGGTCAGAGTGCTTCAAGGCAGGAATCAGATGAGAACTGCAAATGATGAAAGTGAGGAGCCCTGAGGCAGGCTGGCTGCTAGATGAAATTAATCACTACCTGTTGGAGACTCTCTAATAGTGTAGACATCTTTTGAAACATACCATATTGCTGGACTCGGTCACTGCATAAAATTATTGCCTGTATTACATGAATGATCTTGTTAGAGGAACATAACAGTAATTTCTGACTATTTATGGCCCTACTCCTTCTGTTCCATTTCATGACTATGTACTGTAGTTAACACCAGCGTTAACCTGTTTTTAACACCTTCAGAAAGGAAATTGTCTTTTTCAGGGAACTAGTTTTCGCTCGAACTTCACATTGCCTGTATGGAAACTTTTTGGGGGTTGTCTTCAGAAAAGAATATTTCTCCAAGTTTTTGGTCAGGCCAGATAACATTCTTGAAGAGTTTAATAAGGTCTAAAAATACATTTTAGTAACACATATTCTTTTAAATCTGCTCAAGTGTGCATTTTTTATGGTTTTTGAACATAATTCAGTGCCATAACACTTCCCTGTTAGTGGCACGCATATATTAAAAATGATATTCTGACATCTGTATAAATCTCATGCCAGCAAAGTCTTTAACCCATAGTTCTGGCTGATGTTTGTCATTAAAGTTAAGCACCTGTTTTGAAGCACCATTCCAACTGACAAACACCTTACAGGATATTTTAATGCCAAAAATGTCTGCTGCATGTCTGTAAGTTTGAATTACAACAAGTTCAATAGGTGGCAGGGGAAAGGTATCATTGCTGGTCCTAAATTACAGGAACTGTTCTGCTTTTGAGGTAACAGCTAGATCCTGACTAAGAAATATTTAGTTTGTCTTTGATTATGGGCTCATGGGATTGGAATGTTCATATAATCCCATTTGTAATTTTTCCGATCTTACAACATTTTGCAGCAAGTGCAGAGTGTTGTTGTTTTGTTCCTCATATTAGATGAAGACTTTCTTTGTGATACTGTTGTTTCATTAGGGGAAAGAAAGAGAAACATTGAAATACTAGGTATAAATCTACAAGAATTAAAATAATAGAATTGGTGGGTAATAAGTTGAAATCTATTACATAGGGATTTTGTAACAAAATTAGAGAAGCAGGGCAGTGGGACTTTAGTTAGGGTTGCATTGATCAGCTTTAGCACATACTTTGTTGTTAGCACATTTGTGTTTGCTGGGAGGAAATTTGCTCATTAGTTGACGTCTGGTTATTTTCTCAGTCAATGTGAGGAGCAAGGATTTCTTCTGTTTACTTCACTTTTCCCCACTTTTGAGGCATGTGCTAGCATACAAATAAACATTTAAATTATGTTCATGCTGAAAGAGTGGAAATTGTTAGGATCTCTTTGTTGTCTTAGTTTTGTGACACCGACTCCCTGATCTGTCTCCAACAAGGTGCGCTGCAAAATACTGTGTTTTGTCCAGGGCAATGAAGGAAAGTTAGCAGGAAGGACGTCTGGATTGATCTCTTTTAGAAGAATTGAAAAGGATTAAGATTGCCTTAATCTGATTATGAACCTGTGCCCCAAACATCTTCATTTACCTTTCTTCCTCTGTTCACTGTGTGACCATGGCTGTAATATCTTGGTTGATTAGGGATCCTGGATATATTTTGGTGAACTGCTTTGAACTGATTTAGCATGAAGAGTCTAGCCAGTCTGACTTGAAGAGACCTGTAATCAGAATTTCTAGGAGATTTTCTTATATCCAGTTCTTAAATGATACCACCTGTTAAAGCATGATAGCCACGATGTATGATGGTAATTAGTGTGTTCCTTACAAATTCAGTCTTTTCACTTATCAACTAAAGCTTTCTGGTTGGTTTCTTTTTTCTTGTGTTTTGCTTTGATTTACCTTGATGTCTTAGAACTAGATCAAAGTTACTTAATGATAAACTCCGACTATAATCTGTCATAAATATCTGCAGTGCGTATATGCAAAAAAAACCTCCCTGACTACCTCCCATTTTACCCAGTAATGACTCACTACTCTTTTTTTCATAATAGCTAATGAAGAACTTAAGGAAAAAAAACACCAGGTGCCGGGTGTTACATTTTGAAAAACACTGATTAGGGTTTACACAAAAAGTACTGTTTCTGCTTATGTCGCTTGGCAATAAAAAATAATCCTCAAGTGATTGCTAGTGCCTTTCTGCTCTAGGAAAGCTTCTCTGGGGAAAGTGCAATTGTTTTATTGATTGAATAGTACACAATATTAAATAGTTGTATAAGTGGTTGACTTTTAAGTGGAGTTGTAAAAGTTGTTCTTGAACCTGATTAGTTCAGCAAGCGTAGCATAGAAGTGGTTTAAGCACAAACAGTTAGTTTGACTGTTCAGACTTCCCACAGCAGGATCATGGAGTTGTCCTTGCAATGTAAGGACAATAATTAAGATCATTATTCATGGTATTTTAGAAAATGCTAGGTTAGAGTAAGATTTTAGAAAAACTTACCCACAGTATGTCAGAAACATAGGGGGAGAGGTGTATACCTATAAAGATTCTACACAGCATTTGTTAAAAGAATTAAAAAAGGCAAGCATAAGAACAGGCTAGACTGGATTACAAAGTATACTTCTAATATATCTTCAAAAGGAAGTGTATTCTCAATTTACAGTGAGCCATGACTATGAAAGACAGAAAAGAAGAAAATGATTTTTTCTTTTTGAGTAAGAGAATAAAATTTCTAAATTTATACCTTCATGCAAGATTGCCAGGGCCTGAGGCAAAAACCAGAGCATCTATCTACTTTACAGCTGCAAAAATAATTACATGATGACTATCTGAGGAGTAATCTCTAATGGATTACATTTTGTTAGCATTTCATTATGTAATGTTATAGCAAAAATAATTCATAGTAAATGAAAAAAAAATAAAAAAAAATATTGTTTTGATGTATCTATGGCCTGGACCTTTGATGTCCTCCTAAGGCATTCTGTTAAGCATTGGTTAATTTGTGAAAGGTCTTCATTTACAGACAAGGTACTATGCTTGTAAAGCTGATATAAGACTAAAGAGTGTGGAAACTACTGAAGAAATTTGTTTTTATTGTACAGGTACTGGACTTCCTTGTTGCTTCAAAGGTGCTAAAAGCCATCTGAGGTGCTATCTGATAGATTTCCTCTTAGATTTGCAAGGTCTGTCAGATTTGAAAAGTACTTAGAGTTTATTAAGATCATTTCACTTGATTTTTTTTTTGTTTTTATACTTAAGGGCACTTCTTTTTATATATCTCTTAGCTTTATCCAAGTGGTGTGATCTTCAGTAGTATTAAGAGGCTTCTTACTCATGGTCAAAACACTACACTCTTTTTATTGTGTTGCAATAGAACTGTGGCGTAGCAAATAAACTCTTCTGCACTTTCATGTCCTGTTGGCACTGGAAACTAGATATAGGGGGTTTCTTAGTAACTTGGTGCAACTGCTGTTTCTTCTTTTTTTTTTTGTTTTTTAGTTTGGAGAAGTGAAAAAAAGAAGTAATAATATGGCCAATAGCTCCAAGCCAGATGAAGCCTCTTTTAAAGTAAATTGAAAAAAAAATCTTTGACTTCAGCAGAAGCAGTGTCAGCCTAGCCACTTATGCTGCATGATTTACTGTATCTGAATGGCATCAGGGCTACTTGGAAACATAAGAAGTTGCATCAGGTTATTAATGCCATATTCAGTGTAAACAGAATAAGTATATATAAGGCTTTCAGTGTATGTGCGTAGTCTTTTAACACTCCCATAACCAAAATAAGTTGATGTATCTAATTTTGGTGCATAGTTATTTAGGGGAATATATTAAGGGAGTTGTAAGAGAATGCAGGTTAAACTTTATTAAGATTTGTTGAAAGCAGAAGTGAAGCTAAAGGACTGGTCTTTCGACTTACCTTTCTAAAAATTACATCATTCCCCTTTTCTGAAAACATAGTAAAATCTATAGATGTAACCTGTATTAATCTTATAGCTGAAAACATTTTCAGTTTTCCTTAGTCCATAGAATGAACATATCCACATGTTTTGCTTTTTAGAGAGAGAATTTTTTTGTTCTTAGATGGAACTTTCTCGGGTTTTTGTACACCAAGCAATAGGTGCATGGTTGTGGTTGTGTTTTTGTTGAAATAAACTTTCTAGACTAGGTCTGTTTGAGTGACTTAGGTCATCCAAGAGGACATGTTCATCCAATAGCATCTTATTGCTGTAGATTAGATGACCTCCAGAGGTTCCTTCCAACCTAAATTGCTCTGTAGTTTCTCTGTTAAGTCGTATAATTCTCTTGTATTAGTTTGTATTGTTAAAGTGATAGAAACATTTTATGCTTGATTATCCTCTTTCAGTGTATCAGTATATCCTGATTTCAGGGAATCCAGAAATCTCAGTAGTTAAACTGAAGTCTTTGAAACGTGAGGGCTTCAGTGTGGAAGAGGATTGGTCAATTCAGATAATGTCTGGCGAGATCCGCAATACACTTTAGTCTTGGTGGCACATAGCTGTTCCTGCTTACTTCCAGATATTATATCCTGTTTCTAGAACAGTGATAAAATATTCTGTATTTATTGCTTTTGATTCCCATCTATACTTCTATATGAATCTGAAACTTTCCCTGTTTTGTATTATGTTGTAATGAGTCAAGCTGGACACATGGTCCTATGACTATAGCTACTGAATGGTGAGGTGTAAGAATGTAAGGTGGATGTACTTGGGAAAAAAAAAAAAAAAAAAAAACAACAGAAGATGATCCTACTGATTATTGACAGGGCTATTTGCCAAGAATCTTCCAAAACAAAGAACTATTAAATTGGTTTTGCTCCCTCCATTTTAGATTACCATTGAATAAAGGTGATGGAAGAGAGGTATATACTTGTGTCCCAAAGTAGATCACCCATTTGCCCTCAGTCCATTTTTAAAAGTCTTAACAGTATGAAAGACCTTACACAGAGGAATGCTTTGGTGGCAGTGCTGTACCTGCCAATCTGTAAGCACACCCACATTCCTTAATATCTAACAACAAATCACACCTTGATTTGATGTAGTATTATTAAAAACCAAAGGACTGTTCAGTAGTGAATGTCTATATATCTGTGATCTATGGCTTGGGAGACAGTTGTGGGTTTTTTTTTTACTACAGATTCTTGGCACTATTTGCTGTTGACACAAGATTACTGCAGTTAGCAAGAGTGACAGATAGGTTCATCAAAATCCTACGAGTCATTTGGTTGTAACGTACTTTTCCATTACTGTATCCTTTGTTCAGTGTGGATGGAGTAACAGCAGTGGAGAGGACTAGAATGTTGTATTTGTTATCATTTGAGTTATTTATTTTTAGATTAAACCTAATGCCACTCACTTGGCAAGATCTAGGAATGCCATTATTCTGTTAAACTGTGTCCCTGTGTAGTGGTCTGCTGAGCACAGTACAATGTCTCTCCTCTACCAAAAAGAAAAATAATCGCACAGCTATTGATAAAATATCTAGTGGGTAATTGGAGGGAACTGAAGTTTCCTAGGTCTGGGCTTGGCCAAATGATAAGAAACAACTGATTCTAGTAATGAGGCCGCAATACAAATGTTTCTTTCTATGAAAAAATTCACTTCTTCCAAATGAAGGAAGCGGTCCTGGTTTAGGCTAAGGGATGACTCCCAGAGATCAGGAAAATATTTTAATTATTTTTTTGTTGTTGTTGTAAAAGACACAAGCCAGATTGCAAACATGAGTTTGGCTAAGACTGAACAAATGTTTGGCATCTTAAAATGTCATCAAAGAACTGGGAAGTGAAGTTTAGTTAGTTTGTTCATTTTTGCCATAAACTCAAGGATGGGTGCAATTCATGTGGCAAGTGGCCAATCTTTAACCATAAACCTTTGAGTTACTGCCAGATTGACCCTGTGTCTAAGAAAAAGAGGGGCAGAAAGCAATCTCTGCTATGCTTCTCACCAGGTAACATTCTACCTGAGAAGAAGACATTGTACCTTCTTCAGCTGTGATAGGAGTCCTGTGCTCACACTGTAGGCAGATACTGTGCCAATACTGCTAGTGAGGCAGCTCTTCGGTGCACACAGTCCTATGTCTGTGTCAACATTTCACCTCTGTCAATGTTAGTCACTTGGCTTCTATGTTGGAAGTTAAATATGCATTGTACATTGGGTTACTGTGTGGAAGTACCAGAGACCGTCAGCAGATGCCAAATGAAATCAATTAACTGAATTGTTCATTAATATAAAGTATGACACCAGTGACCATTAAAAGCCAAAATAAAATACTTTTCTTTTGGTGTATTGTTGGGAAATTTTTTACTTAATTTTCTTTATTCTTTCAGTTCTACGGGATGACTTCAGACAAAATCCATCAGATGTAATGGTAGCTGTGGGCGAACCTGCAGTGATGGAGTGCCAGCCGCCAAGAGGTCACCCAGAACCCACTATATCATGGAAAAAAGATGGGACCCCTCTAGATGACAAAGATGAAAGAATTACAGTAAGTATAAAAAGTTTCTCAAAGAACTTAAAAATCAACTAATCTAAAATGCCTAGTCTTTTGAGCATGTAGGCATCCAGCCATGCTGTACTTCCTGGGATCTATCCTTTGCTTGCCTCGGAGGCAAGGCTTGTTTGCATTTAGCTTAGAATGCATCCTCTAGTCTGGTACTACCTCATTGCAGATTCTGCATTTGCTTGTTAAAGAGGACCATGCAAAACTTATGTTATTTTCTTCCTCGGAGGAATTAAAAGCTTGTGGAAATGAAATTCATTGTATTTGTCACTGTGCTGTAATTTTCTTGCGTTTTATCCACCTGCAAGTTTCTGCAACCTGTAATATCTGCCCTCTTTGGAAGGAGGAACTACTAGTAATCTTGGTGAGACCTTTCTGTTGAAAAGAACCCGTGCAGAAAAATCGTGCATTGAATTAGAAAGGATAAGAAGGTTTTGGAGATACAGTTGCATTTCTTTAGAGACATGATGGCTTATCCTACCCTCTCAAATTAAGCTGTTTTCTCCTTAGAGGTGTTGGCATACTCATTTGTATCTGTAGTTGGCTGAATACAGTGCAGAGTTGTTGAAGAGTAAGAATAAAGCAGTTTCTCAAATCGGAAAACTATCCTTCTTTTAATTTTTGACATGTGAAACAATAAGCTAGTGAGCCTACATGGCTTGCAGAAATGTCATTGAAAAATGAGTTGGAAATCATTTATAGGCTGCCAACATGGTGATACAAAACATCTTTCCATATGGTAAGAAACTGTATCAACTGAAAACACATGCCATATAGGATCCTTTTGGTATTGGGAAGATCATGAGCGTAAAATATATACCTCAATCATATGCTGAAATGATGGAAATTTTTAATGGAAGAACACTTAAACCCCAGCAACTTAAGTAAAAAAATACCATTTAAATACCATTTAAATTGCCTGTTGTTTTTTACAAACAAGACAAAGCTCATGCATTCTGTAGTTGTGGCATATGCATACATTTAAATGTTTAAGTACCCTACTGAACCTATACTGATTGCTGGCTATTAACTCAATTCCTCCAATCATACTTGCTAAGAACTTGCAATTTCCTTTTCAAATCTCCTTCCCACTGTGACAAGTCAATTGACCTGAGATAAAGAGAAGATTCCAGTGGTACTGTGGGTTGTTTTTTTTCAGGAAATGCTTTCTAAACTTGCATTTTCTATTGCTATAGTTTAATCTCTTGAAGGATTTTCAGGTGTTGCCCATTAAATACATTTCTTCCGTTATACATGAAAACTGCTCTTCTCCCAGCTGCTGGAACAAAGACGTACCCAGAACAAAAGCAACTCTCGCTAATGGGCAGTGCCACCTGTATGTATTAAAACCAGACTTACAATGGAATAAAGACCCTCATTTTGTTTTTCTTCTCTGGTGATTGTATCAAATGCTCACCTACGTAGTATTCTTTCAGCATGACATATGGTGAAATTATTTTGTGTTACCAGCTTCTGCTTCCAAAAAAAAACAAATGAGTTTTGTTGTAGGTGTAGATATACACTTGTTTCACATGGCCAAATGAGTATTTGTTTTCAGAGGTGTAAATGAACAATGCTGTGATAGCTAGCTCAACTGCATTCATTTACGTCATATTTGCCCGGCATTGTCTTAAGCAGCACTGTTAATATCACGGCTGCTTTCTTACACAGGCAAGAGACCAAAGCTACATTGTAATGCAGATTTGCATCAATTTACAGCTGTAGCAGGATCTTGCCAAGTGGATAAATATGCCTTCAGATGTACGTCTTAACAGCTTTGCAGTAACCATCTGTATTATCTTGCTGGTGGCTGGGAGACAAGGGGAAATTGGGACCTGGAATGGACAACACCCTAAAGGACAGATAGGCAAAAAATAATTAATTTTGAAACCTGATTTAGAATTATTCAATTTCTGTTACCTCCTTTAGGTCATTTTGATTTCAGCTTTGCAACAGGAACATAAAGAATTAAGAGAGTACAACAGCTGGAATAAGGATGAAGTTGTTTGGTTCTAAGGGATAGATTTCATTTTTACATTAAATCAACCTTTTTAAAATATATATATATATATATGTTTTTTCATTTAAGTGCCTATATTTTAAATGAACATCTACATTTCATGTGACGGGAAAATTATCATTGGGTCAGTGGTATGAAATTTCAGGTAATACAGTATACAGGTGTTACCTTCCTTTTTTTAAGCCATGAAACTACTAGATCAGGAGACGTCAAACTGTATGTGTTGGTGTTCAATATATGCACACCAGGTCAAGGACCCCACTTTGTGACACCAGTACCAGTGGGAATTTAATCAATGAAAATGCTTTAGTGACTCCACTTCTAAAGCCTATCCAGTTGTGTTCATTCCTAAAGGCTTGTTGATCTTTAACTCGTTGCCATTTTAAGAGTTCTGTAAGTGTCCAAGGCTGTTTAAAGCATTTCATATTAGTGTTTTCCATTCTGACAAGAGGTTTTAAAAAATACTAAGAGTGTACCTTTTTTTTTTTTTGAATAGAGGATGATGCTTGACACCTCTTTTTTGGCAGATATCTATACTTTCTCTAAAAAGATGGCACATCCATGGAGCAACCTTGCTTTTAATATATGGAAGTTTTTTTTCTCATCTGCAATGATAATGTTGTTGTTTGAGTCAGCAGAACTGGGCTTTACAGACTGAGTATAAAGGGTGCTGGAGGTGGTGGCTTGGTTTCTGACAGAGAGTTTGAAGCAAGAGATGTAGATAAATAGCAGTTAAATAAGATCCAAGTTAAGGCACAACTTCCTCTGGAATGCAATAAAAAGAAAATATTATTTTGTCCTGGTAGGTTTAAGGAAATTGATATGTTTATGTAGGTGAGATAATAAAAATCAAAGTAGTCTTTGCATATTTTTGGTCCACTTGTAGGGCAAATAAATTTGCTTTGAAGAGAAATAAATTTATATATCTTTCAGATTATAAGCAGTAGTGAATGGAACAAATAAGAAATGAAAGTAAGGATATGGGTGCAGCTATCTGTGATGGGGATTATAGGAACAGACATTTTCTTTGAGTGCAGCTCTCTCAGTACTGCTCAGTTTTAGTCAGGCTTGCTTTAGGCTCTTCAGTGTACTCAAGTCCACTGGGTGCTTATGATGAAGAATCATCATCAAAACATTTTTTTTTCCCTCTCTGCTCTTGAGTCTGTTGTCTATAAACAGTTTTCTCAGTGCATTGGAGCTAAACGTGATTTTTCTCATGTGTATTCTTCACACCACAGTATGAAAGCATATGCTTGATGTGGCTAATCCCTCTCCATATATTTATTACAAATTAAGCAGGAATGACAGTCTTGCATGTGAAGCAAATACTTCTCTTTAACTTAATTTGTTGAACTGTAAAGCAATTATCATGAGGCCAGAGCAGAACTAGTGTGATTCTGTGCTCATCTAGTTAATTTTTCTCCTGGGGTTACTGTGAAATCAAGAATCCCTTCTATAATATATTTAGCTGAAAAGGAGTGTTTCGGTGCAGTCCAGTGAATTGCTCTAATTTCTCACTGCAAACAGCATAAATAACAAAACAGATTTTTCCGATTTCTGAAACGTTCCATCTGCACTAGGAGAGGCTGGGCCACTTTCCTCTTGGAGCAGAGACATGGTAGGGAAAGAAAATAGAAAGCCTTGTCTGCAAGAGAGTGATAAGGGAGCTTGCTGGGGTGGGGAAGTCTCTCGATCTGGTTCCAGCCCTTGGTGGTGTTTACGCCCTTGGAATCACTATCTTGCCAGGTGAAGTTCATAGACCAACAAATTGCTTGGAGCGAGGATCTCGGCCAGGACTCCAGGCTTCGAGGTGTCCTCACCGGGAACAGGCCTGCTGCCAACCCCATCAGTCTAGCCATCTCCTTTGCATGGCAGCCCAAGCGTCATTAGGATGTAGCCACGTGTTTCAGGCACTTGTCTTGGTGCCGAAAGCTATGGGTTTGCATTCCCTCAGGCTTAGGAGGAAGTGCAGTCAGTCTCCAAGTTTCTGCTGACTGCTGTAATCACTGGGCTTGGTCTTTCAAAACTTATTTTGTCTAGGTAGAGTTGGCAGGAGTATCAGTGGCTGTGAGTGTCATTAGCAATTACTTGCTTGGGCACTCATAGGAATTGTAGTGCATGTTGGTTGCTTGAAAACCTGTGAATTCCTCCAGCGTGTCTCCATTCACTTCTCAGCTATCTTCCTGATGTACCCCAAAAAACTCCCACTACTTTTCAAATGGCGTCCCCACTGCCTTTCTACTACACACTGCTGCAATGAAATTCCCACTTTATTCCCAACCTGCCCTTGGTTCCGCCCAGCCTTTTTCTCCCATCCATGTAGCCTCACTGTTTCATCTGATTAGTGCTAACTGCTTGTGTAGAGGTAACGATTTGAAAGCTCAGACAAGCAAAACCTCCTGCTGTATGCTGTAACGTAAAGACACTCTCCCTTTGGCTCTGTTGATGTAAATGGCTGGTATGCCATGATTTGTAATGAATGTGGTGTTGTCTGTCTGCATTAGGTTTACTCAGAGCCTCCCTTAAGGAACTGTATTCTTGCTCCATCTTCTTTGTGAATCCCAAATGCAATTGCCTGTACATAGGATGCTGACATCAGTAATGTAACCAAGATGGTGGGGCCTTTGAGTGTATCTTTAAGCAAAAACTGGCAATAATTACAGACTCTCAGGAGCGGAAATCGTTCAAAGATGACTTTGTGGATCTCCCATCTAGACAGGGCAACCTCCATATGCTTTTGAATATCTCTTTCAATTTGCCTCATATTTCAGGGGTGATGCCTGCATAATTAACTAAGCCTCAATAAAATCCGGATGCTGTCAGCGTGCTTGTAATTATCAATACTTTCCAGTGGGAGAACATATACATACCTTGCATAAGCTCTAGAGCAAGCTGATATCTGAGCCAGGTTTGGAGGTCAGGATTTCACAGCCATTTCTGTTTCTGCCCTGTGACCAGTAGTAGCCCGTGCTTCAGAAAGCTTTCTAATTGTTCATGTGAAATCATAGTGTAGGTGGTAGAAGAAAAAAGCTATGCATACTGAACACGAAATTTTAATAGGTAAAATCTCTTACATATACATGAAAATGGATGCTGGTACCTAAAAAAGAAATCCTTTGTAATTGAATACAAAAAGCAGAGCCTTTGCATTGAAACTTTGGAGCAGCCCTGTAATTGCAATTTCCCTCTCTTTCGTATTAACTCTTATCTATCATTTATCCTGAATCATCCTCATTTGATTTTTAAAAGAAAAACTTGAGAAGCCATTTATCTTTCCTTGTTCAAGTTTCTTAGCTTTTAAGATCAAAGTTACAGGATGAATAATGCATACAGGTTTTCATTCCTTTTTTGTGTGTCTGTCTTGTGACATCAACAGTTTCAAATGACTTACACTCTTATTTTAGATAAGTTGTAACTTGAATTCTTGATTCCTGTTTTGTTTCCTGGCCTTTAAATAGTACATCACAAATACGAAGCATTTATCGTGTCTCATACAATGCTATTTTTACATGAGTGAGTGATGAAAATGTTTTCTACAAAATGTGAAAACAAAGTCTCTGATCTTCTGCTGTGACAGGAAAACCTCTTAAAGGTACCATCTGTAGAAAAATGTTTTATTTATTTGCCCTTAATTTTTTGTTAATGAATTGTCAAAGAGAACTTGATTCATTCATTGCGAATGGTGGAAACAATTCACAGCCTTATTGTGCTTTGGCAAGTTTAAAACTACATAAGGAATCCCAACCTGATCTCGGTGATAACAAGAAAGAAAAAAATAAATGGAAGAAATACTATGCCTATCAGTTAAAAAGGCAAAGAGAAAGGTTTGTTTGTATTGGAGGGAACACTGGAAAAAGCAGAAATTAATTCCCTATTTACAAAAGGGACCTCTCCTTCCAAAGTTAAATTGCAGTGGGAAAAATTGCACAGGGGAGATGAGTGAAGAAAAAGGAAACAAAAATTGATCAATTTTTTTACTCTGTGTGCTGTGCAGGAGTAACAGTCTTAACCCTTTAAAACAGTGATGCTCCTGACACAAATCATACTGTTACAGTGCCACTCCAAATTAAGTCAGGATGCTTATCCTTATTTCTTTCCCCTTTGTTTCTTTTTTTTTTCTTTTTTAGCCTCCTTTCTTTTTTTCACTTACTTATTAATCGTTTAGCTCTTCACATCTTAATGTCTCTAAATTATGTATTTTTGATACACAGCAAAAGAATGCAAATTCCTGTAGAAGATCTAATGCTAATGGTAACATAGACTGTCCTATGAAGAGCTGTGTGAAAGATCATGGCCTAGATACACAGCACACAAAGCAGTGGGGGTGAGAGGAAGGGGGGTGGTGCAAGTACCTACAGTTCAGGGTTTTATTTCATTTTAATTGTTTTTCTTTTTTGGGGCAGATTAAAGGGCAAGCAGCAATTTCCTATATGCCCCAGGAGGGTTAGAAAGCGAAGTGTATTTTTTCTTCTGATTCCCAATACATATTTGTTGCCCCACAGCAATTTCCTTTTTTCCCAGTTCTTTTTCTTCATTCTGTCTCTTTTTCTCATTCCCTGAGAAGGTTTGCTTCCCACTCTACCTTTCTTTTTCCTTTGTTTGGCTTCCTCGAGGATCAAGAGTAGTTTTTGTTAATGATTTATATTTCTTCTGGTATTAATATTGCTTCCCCTGGTGACATAACTGGAGCTGCTGTGAGTTAACTTGGCACCCCAAGGGGAAAAAAATTTAAAAGATCATGAAAAATAATTTGGAACTGCACAGCTGTCCCAGGGGATAGTGAGAATGGCTCTAAATCCTGCTGTTTTTTGCTCTTAGTTTTTAGAAAATATGACATTGTTTTTCTGTGTTCAAGCTTAAAGATCTGTTTCAAGGTCCCCGTTGCTCCTGCTGGAGTCTCTCTTCTCTCCAGATTCAGCAAATCATCGAAAATGTGTCTTCTGCATTGTCTCCCTTGTTTTCTGTTCTGACCATGGCATGTAATTCTGTTGTCTTCTGCATTACCATCATCACCTTTCCCATCTTCCTCCTCCATTCTCTCTGCATGCCTGCCTTTTCCCCTGCTGTGTTTAAACCACTCGAGTTCCCGCATCTGCACAACCACTTTCTGTGTTAAGACAAAGACTTACCAGGTTATCTTCTGCTGTGCTGCTACTTCCTGTGTAACTTTTTTATTATCACAGGCTTATCTGGGGTTTGTTCACTGGTATGTTCACTGGTATGTTAAGCTTTGATTAGCATTTGTCACATTATTTTATACATTGTGGATTTTCTGGTGGAGTCCTAAAAAACATTACCACCTTCTACAGAGGAACTTGCTCATCTTGGAAGGCTGTGAAAAACCTGAACAATGGGCTGGGCTAACAGAAAGAAGAGAAAATATTGGACATGCTTTTATTTTTGTATTCATTTTCTTCTTTCTCTTCTTCCATCCTATTTGGAGTCTTAACGTGCTGGTATCAGTTTTCAGACTCAGCTCATTGAGATGAAACCTTTCATCTCTTAACACATCCACGTGTAGTATCCAGTCCTGACCACAGCTGTTAATAGTGACAGCTTGTATTTCTACAATTGAAAATCCTAACCTATTACAAGATTCTCTCCTCGCAGCTTTCTGCGAGGGGTTTGCCATTTTAAAGAGCATAGCTACGCAGACTTTGTCAGGCAGATGTGAGCTCATTCAGTTCCCTCTTTGAATCGACCAGAAGCCATATGGCAGCGGTTAATGTGGCGCCAAGCCTGAGCTTATAAGCCCTGCTGAGAGACAGGCTAGATCGCTCCGGCGTGGTATTGTACTAATATGGCCACACAGCTTCTGTTGCGCTGAGGGTAAGGGCAGAATGAGCTTGTGTTGGCTTGAGGTCTCCATGCCCCAAGCCAAAGCGAATGGCCTGAAAACACCCATGTGGACATTCCCTTCCTTCTCGATAGCGCTTACAGTAAATTGTCCTGAATACTTCTTTGCAGGACAAAGTGCTTTCTCCATTGGTGGGATAGTCACTGCAAGTAAATGGTGAGGAAAAACCCTGTTAGCCAGTTAGTTTAAATTGTTGAGTCATGCTCAATGCCTAAAGTTATTCTAATCAGTTTATATAGCTCATTATTAAACCTGAATCTTCTATACAAGGCTGCTAGATAAACTTTAGATCAGAGTAAACCATGCATTGGTTCACGCTTGATGTGATGTTTCTTTTCAGTAGGCATTTCTAACAGGTAATACTGGTTTGTGGAATTAGTAGAATGGGAAGGAGCATCATGGTGCAGGGCTGAAGGCTGTCCCAGTGTAAACATTGATGGTCTGGGAAGACACCAGATTCCACAGGCTTGTGCTGGCTATCACAGAGACTAGATTTTGCATTTAAGACCAAACTGACCTCCTGTGTTCCCAAGGATGTGCTTGGTAATAGTGTAGCCTACTATACAATGTTATGAGATCCAAATGTTCACACGAACTAAACTATTGGAATTAAAATTCATCATAATATAGTGTTAGATTAAAGATTTCCTATGGTCATTTAATTGTTGACATTTAAAACCAAGTTATTGTTGATCATATTGTCCCTGTGGCTAAAAGATCTGTTCCTTCTGTTCTTTTTCTCAACTTTCAAAAATGTTCTTTGCATCAGCGATGTGCATTGCTTCCTCTATTTTGTCGTTTCGCCACTTAAAATGTTTCACGTTAGACTATGTAACTAGTAACTATGGTTTCTCAGTATTGTTTCACCCAGCAGTAGTGAAAATTACTTCTTTAATGTTAACTAAGTATGTATTTTTCTGTGCTGAATTTTGTTTTACACTCACTTCTACTTTTGAATATAAAAGTAAAGAGGAATTAAATTCTTTTGCAGATACTCTGTGGACTTAAAGGAATTTGAAAACTCCACATTGAGTCAAAACTCTCCACAGATTTCTTTTGTCCCTAGTCATGAACTGATGACCTAGATAGTAAAAGAAAATAAATGCCTGCAGCAAATACAGTATGTGTTGGATATCTGAGTTTTGAGACTACCACAGGCCTAGGCATTAGGATTTAGACTATCAGGATTTTCTTGTTAAAATGGCTTATTGAGAGTTTTGAACCTCTGGGACCATCTGAAATTACAGAAATGGAGTCTGGGAAGCCTCTCCTTAAAAAATAATAAAAAAACAGGTGGTCATTATCTTAGGCTAGGTTATTTGATCTATCCAGAGAGTGTAGGACTTTATGATTTGAATGGTTAGGAGCAAAGGTGATTTATTATGCTGAGAAAGTAAATTCTTTGTTTTGTTTGGCTGGCAATCTAGTTGTTCGGGCTTTTTGGGATGGGTAAAGGAGATGAAGGAAGGATGTGGGAGGGAAATTATTTCTTCATTCATTTTATTCTCTTAATGAAAAAGAAACATTTTTGTTTGGTTGGTTTTTCCAAGCAGTCAGGAAAGGAGCCTTTGCTTATATTATGCACATAAAAGATGAAGATTTGGTTTAGAAAGTTAATTCTTCTCCTCTCCTCCCTTTGTCAGCTGTATGGAAATCCTATATGTAGAATGTGGATATCCTCCTCTAAGTTAAAAATCTGTTTCTGGAGACACTGTTCACCCCACCCCCTTAGGGACTACTGTGCTGTGTGCCTTCTCTAATTGCTCATCATGAGCAAAAACAATGAAAAGCAAAGCAATATTTGAAGAATCAGACTTTTAAAGCCTTTTATGAGCCTGATGCACTGAGCATTAGGACTCACACTGGGAAGGCTACACACTGTACAGGCAGAAAACGTGGTCTGAGTAGAGTTCAGTCCACTGGACGTGAGACTTAGGATCCCTACAGATCAAATGTGCAAAATAGCATTAGAAATACTCTGCATTCCAAGGTTCTTTCATGCAGACTCCTGGAACTGTGAGCCTTTTACTTTTTTTTTTTTTTTTACTGTATTTACACTTACTTGATATACATATGCAGAGATATTTCCATTAGTAAAGCATGAAAGATCTTTTAACACACAAATATCCTACAGAAATCAATGCATTATTTGTGGCAAGTCTGTATCATTGAAGCAATGCAGGTCCTCACTGTGTTCACTGTTTTTCAAACACTGAAACGCATCTGGGGGGAGGGAAAGAAAAAAAATAAAAGTGCATTTTTCTTGAACGTGTCTAGTGGACCTTATAAATTTGATTGTTCTTGGCATTTTTGATATTCCTAGTTGCTTGCACGCCACAGCAGCCACATGTTGTCACTTAAAATCTAAATATCAGATAACTGCTAACTGAGACTTTATTGTGTATCATGCTTTTTTTAGGAATTAGTTTTGTAAAGTAAAAGTGACACTAACTCTAAAAGCATGTTTAATAAAACCTCAACAATCTATGTGCTGAGTTTGCACATATTATATTCTCATAATCAAAGAAAAATGTAGAATAAAAATAGAAGAGAAGAACAGTGCCCATTTTTGGAGCCTTGAACAGATGTAAGTGATTAGAGCTTCGTTTGGTTTGCTTTGATTTTTTGGTCTACTTTTTGAAAGTTCTGTCAACTTCATTTTTGCTTATTTCACTTTGTTTGGATAGTTTTGCCTTACTGAGTTTCCTGTGATGCTTCTGGTTATATGAAAAGTCTAGTCCAAATCACAGCACTTTAAAAATAATAATTTTTCAGTTCTTGGGTTTCCTCAACCCAACAGAGTACTTCTCTCTCTCCAGGTAATAATATACCCAAAATTACTTACTGCCAAGTTCAGATATTCACCACGTGCAGTAGTGTGGGACTAACACAGACATTGCAGGGTGTTATTCCAGATGCCTGTGCAATATTATGCAGGACCAAGTCTGCCTTCTTATGGCTGCCCTCCTTAACAGGGAAAGAGAAAAAAAGCTATTTTATTTTATTTGCTTATCTAGCTGTAGGACAATTCTTGCTAATACTTGCATTGAGCAATTTATTGATTTTTTTTTTCCTCCTGAAAAATCATTACCTAACTAGAACCTATTTGGCACATGGTCACATAAAGATGGTTCTTTTATTTAACATGGAAGTATGGGTGATTAGTTATACTTGGATCTAATTGTGCTTCTTTTCTTGTAACTCAACAGCTCTGCTTTTGCCTCAACAGCTCTGCTGCTGTTAGTTGTCTGCTTGCCTCTACTAGGCCTCCTGGTTCTAGCTGCAGGTTGAGAATAAATTACACAGAAATAAGAGGGGGAAAGTGAGTAAATGCATCTCCCTATAAGTTTACGAGAGAAAAAACCCACAAACCTTCCAGGGAAAATAATGTTGCTAAAAAAGTAAAACTTGAGAAAGTGAAATGCTTTGCTGGTATATATCTTGGAATTTTTTTTAGTGCTACATGGAATATGTTTAGTTTTTAAGTTAGCTGTAGAGATGTATGCCCAAGTAACTTTGCTGGCCCTCACAAAGCATGAAGTTTGGTTCCTTGAACAAAATGATTATGACTCAAGATCTCTTAACTGTAAGTTTTTGTATTTTGCATCAATGCTTTTCCAAGTGGCTGTGCTATTCAGTGTGCCAGGATTTTGAAAGCGAAAGTTGTTGACATGATGGCTTGGGCTTCCCTTTACCACGTCCCACATTTCAGACTCTGCAGATCTTGCTCTTCCCATTCATCTGAAATTATTTGTCTCTTAGAACTACTTTGATGTTCAGCTTGAGATTTTCTCTTGGACTTAGACCTGATGCAAATCAAGAAGGAAAAAAAATTGCTTGTTCACGGTAAAGTGTTACCATAGAAGCTGCAGGTATCTGACCAAAGCTATTTTATGGTTCACGGTAGGTATTCCAGACTCCGGGAATGAGTGGTTCTGCTCTCTGGTAGAACTATACACTGAATAGAATTAAAGATAAGTTGTTTTTTACTTTGAGACTATCCAGTCATTGCAACATGATTTTTAAAAGTGAGCTGCAAAATATTTTCCTACAGAGAAAATTATTGTACAATAAAGGAAAGATTGCCTTGAGGCAGAAAGTCTGCAAGCTAAGCAAAGCAGATTGCTGGGCTGCTGCAATCTTCCTGTGTGATTTTGGGCAAGCCTTGAAGTTGTTCAGTACCTCTTATTCAGCACTTCATGAGTCGTGGAACTGAGTTCATTCATACACGTAAAGCAGCCTGACACTATTGCAACAAAGCTGTGTTGTGCCACTTTGCTGAAGTGCAAACTGTTATTACATCCTAAATCAAGAACAGGATCCTTTTTGTAGGCAAAACGGTAGAGTAATCTTCTAACTTACTTATTCAGGCCATGCTCCACTCTGGGTGTTTATGACTGTATAACACTTGTAGGATCTAACCCAGCTACGAATATTTTGAGGTTTTCTTTAATTTAAGTAAGACATCTCTTTTACCATTCAAGTTATATGCTGAAGTGCCAAATTGATTTTGAGTTATCGTCCCTTGTATTCAAGGATCTCAAAAGTTTATTAATAAACTAGGGGTGTCTTTATAGTAGGTACTTTACATAATTGTAACTCTTGGGAAATCTGCTTTCACAATAACTTTGGTTATATGTTTCATGAAAATATACTTTGCACACATCCTGAACTCTCAGTGTGAAATTCTGGCATTACTGTAATTATGGTGAGGTTACCATTGTCTATTGGTATAATACCATTGAGACTGGTATTTCACCTTTTAAAAGACAGTCTATTGCATAATTTATAGCAGGGGAGAATCCCCTTTTAGAAGGGCCTAATGAATTGACATTGTTCATCTTTTTGTTCCTGCTATTGTAACTGCCTCACTTTTTGTTGTTATTGGCTTGTTTGTCATTAAGTTCCTTTCCTTTTGCCTGCTGGATTTTTATGGACGTATTCCATATTAATTCTCTTTTTTGCTCATTTTCTGCTAAGAAAATTTCTCTTATATGTCTTGCTGGTATCTTTTGCGTTTGTCATTCTTAAATTTATTAAGAATGACCCAACTAGAGCTGACAGTTGTTACTCTGCTTATCCAAAATCAAAGTGTTTGCTGGTATAGGAGGTCATCTATTGTCTCTATTATTCTTGAAGCTAACAAATGTAGGTAGTTCTAATGTGTTTTGCAGTAGGAGGAAAAACCTTAATTTTAGCAGTGTGGAAATTTTAAGTAGGACATGGGGAAATAATATTTTAAATATGCAAAATTAAGAGTAGCTGGAGTAACCAGAGTAAATAAACCTGTGAGCCTGCTTTGCTAATTATTTCCGATTCAAAAATACAAGGTAACCTTTGAAAATGTTCACTTTTAGTATTATAAATGCTGGTGAACTGTGTTCTCCCTGCATTAACCACCTTAACAAAGGCCATTTCTTCTACTGCTGTAAATACAAAGTTCAAGAAAAAGGCAGTTCTTCATCTTTGAAACATAGACAGTTCTTAGACTGTAGTGTCAGTTTTACTATGCTGCCCTGTCAATGAGTCTCAAATTCACCTTGAGGGATCACCCCCAGGGATGCCAGCTGAACCTTTGACCCTTCTGTTCTGACTGTCACCAAGGTTAACACGTCATTACAGCTTGTGATGTTTGGGATACCTGTTTATTTGGAGCCTTTATCAACCTACGCTGTTTCAGACAACTTAAACAGAAGCCTTAGTCTCTCATTGATTGTTATAGGAGCATGTTTTGATGATTGTTGAGAAAGGATTATGTTTCATCCCAATTTTGTGTTAAAATAGATGTGAAAACTTAAAATTTACAGCTTTATCTCTGTTTTTTTCTATATTATTGATACAATAACTATATGGCTATGAACAAAAGTAAGAAGATGAGGAAACATTTTCTTTTTAAATTCAAAAGTGGGCAGATTCACACCTGAACTGTTGCTTACAGTGCTGCAAAGCTACATGGTGAAAAGAAGTATGTGGTGACAGACAAAAGGACATCAATAATATTGGTTTTCTGGGATAAGTTCTAGCTACTGGCAGGTTAAGAACACTTTGTTTCTTTGGGATTGTCTTACTGAGATACCGTGATGGATAATTAGCCGGTTGCAATTAAAATGGGGGTTGGTTTGCTGACCCAGAAAATTATGTTTGCAAATACTGTTCTAGTCTGTGGGACTGATATCTAGCGAAAGTAACTCTTACATAGCAGGTCTGTTGACATGGATTTTTCAAATATGTATTAAAATGCTGTTTTAATAGGTCACACCCTACAAATGTGCTCTTAGCAGAGTTCATCTGTTTTTTTCCAAGATATCCTCTGACAAAACACATAGGCCTTTGTTTGACCCAATCTACTTCTGGATACTGTTAATAATCATCAGTTTTGCATTCATGAAATAATAAAAGGAAAAGATACAAAAATATGTTTTATTCTCTCTCCGCATATTCTGATTGGAAAATTGATACTAGCTAATGTTGTAAAGTTTTTTAAAGTAAAGTTGACCTATTTATTCAGCTGCAGTGGACATTGCCAATGTAATTTTTGATTCTGCTAGTGGAGGAGATTATTTTTAATCCCAAGCAACACATAGTCTACTATGTTTTACCTTTGTATACTTTCCTCCGTACTTTCTACAAAATGCAGTCTTCAAAACTGGTCTACAAGCATTACACCTAAGTACTGATCTGCAGCATTCAGACTAGATGTGAAATTATTCTATGTCCACTTGACATTCAGTTGAGAGAGTTGAGATTTTGATGGGGCAGAATTGTATCTTTTTCTGTCCTCTGTATAGACACTTTGAACACAGACTTATAGGTAACAAGCCTTATATCACTCCTTTCAGTTAGATCTGTGTCATTTTCCTTTGCTTAGAGTTGTCTGAAAACTTGTAATAGTCAGTGTAACATTTACACTCATTCCAGTTAGGTGTGATCCAGTCGTTTTTGCCTTTGGAAGTATTTGAAGAGTAGTTGACAGTGCCACAAAGACCTTTCTGAAAAGTATTGTATATTTAACCACATGATGATACAGAAAAAGAAGCAACACTTCAAACACTCTAATATCTACTTGCCTAGCTGACTAATTTAGCATCTAATTTTTCTTTCTGATGGAATCCCATATGTATACCTTCTTCCAGATCCCCACTTAATGAGCTTCTGGTCATCCACTTCTCAAGGAAGTGTGCATCTCATTAAATCCCTCTTCCTGCTTTGATTTTCACCCCCTCTTACGTCTTAGGAACAGAGTTACTGCTTTGGGCTACAAAGTATGCCAGGCTCAGCAGAGGCCTCGTTCTGCGCTTCAAGATGAATTTCTCCTAAGCATTTTTTGAAAAGTTGCTATTGGAATCATAAGCTCATACCTTTGTGGTATATTTCCAGGCTATCCCACTAAGAAATCAGCCTGCTGTGTGAGCAGAATGAGCCTAGATCAAAATCTAACACATTATTAAAGGCAACTCTAAATACAGTAAATATGATCCTTTGCTATTCTATGCATAGAGTGGCCTGCATAGCAGATTGTTCATTGCACAGATCTTTGAAAGTGTCAGTAATAATATCTGTAGCACAGCATTTATTCTTTAGTTCTTAGAGGTATTGAACAAAAGTTTTGATGTAATACGATGTTCCAGAATTTCTATATTCAAAAATTCAAGACTATGTAAGCATATTTCTGAAATATAGTGGAAATATTCATATTATATTCTACCAAAAATTTCTTGCCAAATATCAGGTCTGGTGAAACATAGCATTTCACTGCAGTCCACTGAAAAGGGATCTCATCAAAGGACAAGACTTTTTTAAGGTTTTATGGTGCTTCAGTTAAATGTGTAACACAGTAGAACATGGGATTGTTTTTAAAGGTGAAGAGAATCACCAGGACACTTTTTTTTCCCCTCTATATCAAGCATTCTCTGAGATTATCACTTTTCTGGCCATGAGTGATGTACATTTCCAGTAGAATTTGGCTTGCTTTTTTCTTCAAGAAAGTCAACAATATGGCTTTCTTAGAAAAGTGTGTATGAAGTATAGCCTCTAGTAGTGTAATGCAAAGTACAATGTGCAGTTGATGAAGTCTTTGTTCAGCTGACTGTTTCAGTTTTATGCTTATCATACTTAAGAGTTTTTAGAACTGTTCCCCTTAATTTCTGAATTAAGATTCAGGGTTTGAAAAACCACATTACTGATCTTCCATTATTTCCAAGGGTAACAAGTATCGTTTCTTTACTTTTTCTGGACATAAATAAGTATAATCAGTGCATCTGTGTTGAAAGAAACATGTTCTCTAAGATAAACAATTGTGAACTTTACTGTTAAAAAAATTTTCTGTAAGGTTATACCTTGGCACAAACATCAGGGTACTGATGTAGCCTACTGAAATTTGTTTGCATGTTGCAGTAGTGGTTGATCCTGTTAGTGTTTGTTCATGTTAGAAAAGGAGACAAGAAAACTAAGGAAGCTTATCAATAAGGTCTTTTGTTTGCATAGATGCTATCAAGACAGCTCTTTAAATGCTGTCTTCCAGGCCTGTTTACATGCATCAGTTTTCCTCGGCATTCTTTAATATATGTTTAGCATCGTTTCCTTACCTTTCCTTGAGGTGCATGGGAAGGAAGTCAGCAAAGAAAAAGTTTGCAGTAGAGGGAGGAACAAGCCAGTCACAAATATTTTTCCTAGAAATACTTTTCTGAATTTGGGGGTGCTGATTGAAGCCATGGAGTGTCTCAGGAGTGGCGAGTTCACAAGTTCAGATCTTGGTGGTGCTTCAGCTGAGGGCAGCTCTTACTCATCCCTTTTGTAAATAACCCTGATGGATCAGGCTGGTACTCAGTGCCATCCCATGCCATGGTTTACGGGCAGCACCTTTTGTTGATCTACATTCAGGACCAAATTTTGAATGTGAAACTGCAAACTAACTACCTACATGTGTCAATATGTGCCTCTGATAGTTGGAAGTGATGACTGCCCCTTGCCTTACCCAACAGCCAAGGATTCCTAACTTTTGCCATGTACTTTTGAAAAATTTGTCCAGAACATTAGGTAGATAAGTCTTAAATGCAAAAGTGGATCTGCTTGTCACACTAAGTAGCTGGCAAAGAAAAAGTTTTGTTTTTTTTAAGTTAAAGTGTTTACCTCAGGTTGAATGTTTGGGTTTGTATCTGTTTTGGAAGCTTAGTGTGGCTGTTCCTGTGTTTTTAGGGAGGAAGATTTAATATAGGAACACAATTGCAGTTTTTAACTTCCTGTCACTGTCATAGGAAAAGGTAATTCATAGAATCATAGAATGGTTAGAGTTGGAAGGGTCCTTGAAGATCATAGAGTTCCACCCTGCCTGCCATGGGTAGGGACACGTCCCACTAGAGCAGGTTGCTCAAAGCCCCATCCAGCCTGGCCTTGAACACTCCCAGGGATGGGGCATCCACAACTTCCCTGGGCAACCTGTTCCAGTGCCTCACCACCCTCACAGGAAACAATTTCTTCCTAATATCCAATCTAAATTTCCCTTCTTCCAATTTGAAATTATTACCCCTTGTCCTATCACTACACTTCCTGATAAAGAGTCACTCTCCTGCTCTTCTGTAGGCTCCCTTCAGATCCTAGAAGGCTTCCAGAAGGTCTCCCTGGAGCCTTCTCTTTTCCAGGCTGAACAGCCCCAGCTCCCTCAGCCTGTCCTCACAGGAGAGGTGCTCCATCCCTCTAATTATTTTTGTGGCCCTCTGCTGGACCCGTCCCAACACTTCTATGTCCTTTCTAAGTTGAGGACTCCAGAGCTGAACACTTCACTCCAGGTGGGGTCTCACAAGCGCAGAGTAGAGGGGGAGAATCACCTCCCGCGACCTGCTGGTCACACTTCTTTTGATTCAGCCCAGGATACGGTTGGCTTTCTGGGCTGCCAGCGCACACTGCTGGCTTCTTCTCCACAAGCACTCCCAAGTCCTTCTCCTCAGGGCTGCTCTCCAACCATTCTCTGCCCAACCTGTATTTGTGCCTGGGATTGCCACGTCCTTGCTGCAGGACTCTGCACTTGGCTTGGTTGAACTTCACGCAAATTCATGTGATTCATACTAAAGGAACTGAAATCTGATTAAGTAACACTTTTACTTCTATTTAAAGATTACTTCCTGTTCACTATATGTTTTTACACTGCTCACACAGAAGATATCAAAGCTTCCTTTGATTCCTGTTTAGGTTAGCATAGCACTAGTTTAAAAAAAAGACGTGCACACAGCCACAGGAAAACTGGGAAAGTGAAAGTGCTGAGTAATTTCAATTTCTCTGCCACTTTTACAAGCCTATTCCACCAATAGCGAACTGCCACAAACAGGAGACACTGATTTCCATACAGAACTGGACCAACTGGATCACAGTTAACTTTGCTTGTAAATACAAATGGAGGAAGTTGAGCAGCTGATATTTCCAGTGTCCAGAACAGTTTTTCTGTTTCCCCTTCCAGCAACATTTTTTTTTTTTTTTCTCTCCACCTTTTCCATGGGTGCAGTTTACAATACCATTTTAACAACAACAAAAATTGTGCCAGGAATTGAAACCCACAGTGACATCTGAAAGAAATAGCAAGAAACTGCTGCAAAGGAAGCAATTATCCCAGCAGGGCTTCAGAGCCCCCCTGAATAGCCCAGGCAGCCCCCAACCGTGAGCAGACAAGGAAAGGGGAGAGGCACAATTCTTCAGGCTTCAACCTCTTCCTTCTCCCTGGCTATTCATGCTGTAACCGCTCTTCCATTTACTCACTGAACAATAAGTGGTTCGCTGCTCTGAAGGCAAGGGCTGAGAGGGAAGAGCAGCCTGTGCCTCCTGACACTGGAGCAGTATTTCTCAGTGGTGAGTCTAGTAGTAGCCCAACAAACAACAACTCTCAGAGGGTATCATAGTCAAAGGATGGCAATGAGAAACGTGTGAGCATCAGGGAGGAATGATCCCAGTACGTATAGGGAATAGGAGCAGCGTGTGATTTGTTCTGCTTGATTGCAATGTGTGCTGGCTTATTTTAAGGGTACCAGAAACTCTAAGTAGCTCCTGGTTTCACTGTCCATTGCTAAAGATCGGCTTGTATTGTAGTGTCCCCTGTGGCAACAGAGGCCTGAACATTTGGGGATGGACTGAGATCTGCAAGTCACTGCATGGTGAGCCTGTCAAGAGGATCTAAAGTTGAGCACAAAAATGAAAATAATGGTACAGGCCTGTTATGCAGGGTCTATTCCAAGGAAATTGGAGAATTTGATCCTTCCGTCTCTTCTTTTCATTCTTCTATGTAAGTTTAAATTTCAGCATCTTTCAAGGAGGGACCTTATCTGTAACTGTAAAGTCTATGCAAGTGGTTTTTCAGTGTTCCTTCAATAAAAATGGTAAGTTAGAGGCAGATTTTCTTGTGGATGCCTGTGACTTCAGATTTTTACTTCAGTCCTATAGCACAAAGCTTGTGTGCAGACCACAAAAAATACAAGGAAATCTGTGATTTATGATTTGCACGTGCTGCAATCACAGGAGCTGCAGTGATCACTGATGGAAGAGTGAAATGTGGCAGATTAATATATGACTTTTGTGTGTAACCATTCATGAAGAATGAACAATGTGGTGCATGTGTTCCTTTTCTTGAAAGTGTTAAACAAAGGATGTGAAAGGTTTAATGTTTTCACAACTCTGTATGTCCAGCATAATCTTGGTATAAAAGTTAGACTTTTACTAAGCTTAGACTCAGAGATAAATGCAATAGAAACTTAAGCCAGGTTTATGGGCTTTTTTTAGGCATGGTCTTATTTCTATTACGTCTTGGTCATAAGTCAGAGAATCAGCACATTTTTGGTATTCATGTTAGAAAACATTTCATATTTTTTCAGAATTACATTTTGCAAAATATTTGTGTAGCTGTAGCACTTAGGTGGTAGTGCCAGCACTTCTCTTGAAGCAAACCCAATTGTAAAATTTCAAAAGAAGATGTTTTAAATGAGAAATCAAATCTGTCTTGAAATTTAAAACTGTCAAAATACCAATTTGGAAATATATTAAATAATCCCCTGTATATTTGTCATCTGTGACAAATTTTATTTGCTTAGTTTGGTACTCAGTTTATATACTGTGCCATCTTACTTCCAGAGGAAGACATAAATTCCTTTTCCCCTTGGGAGCTGTTGTGTCAGCTCCGGAGAGGAAGTCTTGGCTTTCACAGGCAATCGAATACGGGAAGTGCAACAATCTTGGGACGGACCTGGGAGCCTGTAATTTGGATCCCTGTAATTAAGGAGCCAGCAGTGGACAGCCAGTCTCAGAGGGGATGCGCTTTCTCCTCAAGCCAAGTGGGACTGGGAGCATGAGCCAAATCTGTTGCATCTCAAAAGGTTACTGAATGATTGAAGCCAAAGCGGAAAATGATGACCCACTGAATGCCAAGAGAAAAATTTTGAATACTTTTCTTTTTAAATTTCCTTTTTATTTCTTCTCAGACTGTGATAGTTTGGTTGGTGTTGTTGTTTTACAATTGAACTTTTAAGCCTAGGAGAAACTTGATTTTGCATGTTAAAGGCCTTTCAGTTTCTTGTGGGAGCCATTGTAGAGGGCAACCTATGAATGTCTACTTCAAAGCTCTTGATAACTTGACTACTGTCAGAAAAGTTCCCTTTAGAAGACCCTATATCAGGACCTCAAAAAATCCCCTGTTTTGGTGCAATGGTTGTGAGAGATCTGCACTCTGAGAAATGTCTTTCATCAGATTACAAGTCTTAATGAAGTTTTTCCTACCAATGCTTCTGAGCTTTGAAGTTGAAACTTGGGACTCAGCTGTGGGAGACTTATGCTCTGCACAAACTCCTCTCTACTTAGGAGAAAGTAGGAAATTTCCCATCAACACAATACACGCTATGATGTTGAATTGTATTAAATCCATGTTGTTGTCCTGCCAACATTAATTCCAGGCTTAGAAAAGTAGGACAACATTGGTCAATGCCTACAATGACAGTTAGGAACTGAAATCTCTTTGAATTCATCAGCTGAGTCCATATGCCTCTGAATTGGTATGGTGATGGTACTCCTCCCCCGTCTGTACCCTCCAGTGCTGCCTGCAGGCTTTAGGCGTACTCTGCAACAGACAAAGTCTAGTCTGGTCATGTAAATGGACCCTTATGGTCCCTGCAGAGCTGATCTGAAACCACCCTTGGCTTTGCTTTTAGTAACTTTTAGACACAGCCCCACAGAGTGGCCTTGCATCTATCTTTTGCAGTGTAGACACTCTTAGCAGCTAAATTCCTATGTAGATTTGAGCTATGTTGTTACTTTTATGGTTACCAGGTAGGAATATTTTATACATTTTAAAATTTGTGGTTTGTTAGGATTATTTTTCCATATTACATTTGTGATACTTTAGGTAGCATAATTAAAAACTGAGAGATTTTGTGTGGCAAATTAACCCCAGCTGGTCTGGGATTTTATCCTTGGAAGTATCTAAATAACATAGTGGTGGTGATGCTTAGGAGAAAATTCCTATGTAGCAGATACTTCAAATCATCTGACTTGCTTCAGGGAAGAGAAATGAAGAAATACCAGACACCGAGTTCAGTTCAAGTTCACTTTTATTTCTGATTTCAATCCCCGATTGCAGTGAAACACATATATGCACAAGTGCATGCAGGGGAGATCCATACATGAGGTTAAATTTACCATTTTACAGAAATACTGCAGTTGTCGTTACACACACATTGTTCCCATGTTGGGCTTTCTTTGGGTGTTGCAGAAAGATTGGTTAGTTCCATATATTTTTTACTGACCCATAGGATGTGCTTATATTTGCCCTTTAGTTAAGTTTACTGTATTTTCTGTACTCAGTAAATAGCATTGTGAAAAACAGTTTCTGACGCTTTTTTTTTTCAGGTTGTGGTAGAGCAGATTTAAGGCCAGAAAGGTAGTTGTAACATGCTTTTGTTGTAGGAGGAATTTAATCTTGGTTTAAAGTAAGAAAGGAAGTATTACGTAGTAAATGATTTGTACTGTAGCTGTGAAAACGTTTCAGGGAAGTCTTTTACTGGTTCAAATATTTTCATATAAACATAGCTGTCTGTTCAGAAATTAGTTCTGATTAATGTGAGTCAGTATGGTCTATTTTGAATTAAATCTTCCTTTGTGATTAACAAAAGCCAAATGTTTGTAGAAAGTAAGTTTGAGATTGTTACAGTTTTAAACTTCTGAAAATTATATATACTCAGGTATGGTTGTTTTCTTTCTTTTCTGAAGTTGATTTATGACATTCTGCATATATCCTTGCTGTTTCCACGATCTTGTTATTTGGATAAAGTATCAAATACATGTGGTAATTCTGATGTTTGCTGTCTTGTGATAATGCCAAGGGCTGAATAACCCTCAGCTGCCTCTGAAGTCACCAAGCAACTCAGGACACAGATAACCCTTAAGCCTTTGTAGATACACATCTTCTTGTAGACACGGTCATTAATAATGAAGGCATAAAAGGGGGAAAGGCAGTCTCATGAGCGGACTTGAATCTGATTCTGACTTTGATGTATCCTGGCCAGATTGGCAGGGGTGCCAGAAGCAGCAGCTTCAATGTATTGTCATTTTACCTACCTTAAATGCTCTTCCTTTTTAAGTAAAGCTATCTTTCTGTGCATTTTGCACCAGCCTTTGTAGACTACCTGTAGGCCTGTCATCATTGCAAGACTGTTTTGTTGGTCTGTGTGGTAGAGAGGAACAATTGACTTGGACTTTGTCATGATAGTTTTACGGCACGGGAAGACCACCTGAAAGTATATTTTAAACTTCTCTCAAATAGAAATTTTTGTGTGTTTGATCTGAAGGAGGCAGCATGTACCTTCCTGGGGTCCCAGAGAATGGAACCAAAAGCGAAACAGACTCCTCTGTCTGAACTTTGAAGTTGAACAAGCGCAAACTTTAATCAGTGTTGAAGACCTATTCCAAACCTGGTTTGAAGTCTAGTGTCTGATATTTAAGTATGCTATAATAGGTAGGGAAAAATACATGGGATCCACAGGGCTTGGAACAAGATACACATTTTTAGATAAAAATTTAAGATAGGTATTCATTTACACTTTTTTTTTTTCTACTCAGTTTTGTTAAAAACTGCGAAGTTATCTTCTATTGTTGACATTCCATGCCTTATAGTCTGTGCTGCAATGATAAGTCATAATATGAATATATCAAGTATATTCTAACTTGGTTTGGGATGCTAGACTACATAGAGGGAAATGAGAAAACTCTGTGCTTCTGAACTAAGAAATAAAAAATCCATTTTGCTTGTATCTACCGTTGGTGACACTATTAATTGCAACTGCCTGTACTTACCTTGTTCTTTAACTGTTTTATTGTCATTTATAATTAGATGGTACACTTTTAAAGCAAAGACCATGTCTGGCGGATTAATATCGCGTACTTGTCACATTTCATTTAAATAAAATGTGGTATTATGTATGCTGTACTGTGGAAGACTGAAATATGGGAAATTTGTGATATTACATATGCAGAAATCCTGGCTATACAAACACAGGTCAGTATTGCACTCTGTAGTCTAAATTTCATTTTCTTATGGATTTAAGATTGCTTTCAAATAATTTTGAAACAGAGCCAATTTAATTTATTAAATAGAATTAAACTAGGAGCTAAAAAAAAGTTCAAAAGAATGCCAGTCACCTTTATATTTGGACTCTCCAAGCATTTTTCTCATGGCTTAATTCTTTCTTATATTTCATAGCACATTTCTGTGAAAAGTAAATTAATCGCCCACATGTATAAAAATATTTCTTAACACAGACAGATGGGTATGGATTTACATGTAAAGAAATTTACACATGCACACATAACACTCATAGGTATATAAAATATAGTCTGAGAATATGTGTACAGCTACACTGAATACTTGGTGTTGTGTTGTAGAACCCATGGGTAAGTTTTTATGGATTTGATTTATTGGCTGACCGAGTTGATTCATTATTTGTATATGATTTTTTGCTGCTGGGTGGCCATAATTTACAATTCCGGACCTGGTTAACTCTGTGGGTGCCTAGAGTTTTCTGTATGAACATCTCCAACTGTTGTTTAAAGAAATAAATGAAGTGGATTTGCTTGAATGAACAATTTACTCATGAGGAGCAAAATGTGGTCAGGCAGGCAGGTCACAGAAAATAACTTTCAATAAGTCTTTGTAAGCTACTGTGCTATCATATATTCTCATAACGTACATACAGTAATCCATAAGTGTTACAGGCAACTGAAGATCATCTATGAACCACTGTTCACAATCTTTTTCTCTCATCAGTATTCAATGCTATTCTTATATTCTCTGCTTGCACAGCCCTTACAAATTTGCTGGTAGACACAGAACAGAACAAAATCCCGAAACGGCGTGAAAAGTCAAAAAGTGCCTTGGCATCATTTCTGTATAAATGAAACATGATACTTGCTTCCATCTTTTTAAAACTGGGCTTAAAACTTTGGCAGTTAGCAAAGCAATTCTTTTCCCATCATGTACCAAAGTAGTGTAGTAAAACTGTTTGCTATATCTTATTTACTAGGAAGAAAGGACTTCTTTTTGTAGTCGGTATGGTAACAACTCTTCTGGAGCTATGGGATGAAATGTTACACTGCCTGTCACTTTTTCAAACCATTATATCATTTGCTTCTATAAAGTCCAGCTGGTGTATTCTGGGGCAGGGGCACAGATAAGAGAAGAGCCAAAGCACTCAAATTAAAAGGCCCTGATTCACTGTGAAATATCTACAGACTCTGAATATTTCTAATTTGCTGGATTTCAAATACTGTCCCCCAAAGGCAATTTGACTCTTCACTGTATTGCTCTAGATAGTGGATATGAACTTATGGTACTGGATTTGCTGGTTATGAACTTAGTAAGATAAAGAAAAGTAGGAGCGATTGTGTGTTTGTACAAAAATTCACATGCACGTATTTCTTGTGTACATTGTTACAGCCATTGGTCTACAGTCAATAGGTATTTATTTCTAGGATTTCCTATTGAGAGAAAAAGTGGCAAAAGTTGCACATAGAGTACATAAATTTGTTGTAGCTACAGATCTGATTTGCAGTGTCTTGTTAATAAATAGGGAGACTTGATCAGTCTTCCTGAGATGGTGGGTACCTAATTGTTAAAATTTAATAGAAAACTTGGATTGTGACCCAACAGCAGAAGTATGCTTTCTTCTAGCCATCTGTGAATCCTCTAGTTACAGACATACGTAATTCCACATGCACTTGTGGTACGCTTTACTGTAATTGTGTAATTCATCAAAATTTAATGTGGCATAGCCATCCTTGTAGCTAAAGCTCTACAGCCTTCTTCTGTTTCAAGGAAAACAAACAAACAAATGAACAAACAAAAAAGATTAACAGAGGAAAACTCTTAGGAAAAATAAACTAAATGCAGTCAGAATTCCATCTTGGAAGCACAGCTTCCTTCAGTAGAAATCTTTGGAAGTCTGCTTCAGTGTCTGTGAGGGAATGTTTCTTCTGCCTCTCCTTCCTTGTGTAAACCTCAAATAATTTGGAAGAAAGGCAGCAGCTTTCAATGATTTTTCAGTTGTTCAAATATTTCTGCCTGAGTGCATCTCTTCATTTATGCTTTGAACAGAGTCTTGTGGTGATTCCTTAAAGAAATTCTTGAGGTAGTTCTTGAGGGAGGGTACAATTTGTACAAAATACACAGTGGTGTCATATTGTAATGGGTTTGAATGGGATTTTCTTAAGTGCTAAAATCAGAAAGGAACACAAATGCTACTGGACATCAGTAGGACTTGAGACATGTATGAAAATCAATGCTTTCAGTTTACATGGGTTTGAAATCATCAGCTGAGTTGGTAAATTCTTGTGACATGTAACAGTGTTTCTTTGTTAATACCAGTGCATTCAATAGTGCTATACATCAAATGTATGTATTTCTGTACATGTATCTGGGTATACAAATACTTCCAAATGCGTGTGGAAATATTTCTAAAATTATTATTTTTTAAAATCCTTTTGCATAGGTTAAGTGGAAATAATTAGTTTTCTGTGATTTAAAGAAATGTAAAACAGGAATAAGTATAGATAGACGTCTAGTGATATTTTACGTTCTCTTCTCATGCTTACTTGTTTGGGTAGTCAGTTTAAAAATGCACACAAATTCTAAAAAAAAATATGTGCATTTGCAGGTCACCTTTATTTTTTCATTCTATGTGCCTCAAATCCCCATTTCAGCATTGCTAGATTTCTGGATGATAAAGGACATATTTTTTCTGTTCTCAAACAGTGCGTGCCAAAGGCAACAGAATGAAATTTGTATGCAACGCTATCTATGTTACATGTGCATGTTCATTTATCTCAATAACTGACTGTCATCTGTGTGCGCATACATCTTACAATGATAATAAGAGCCTAACACGGCTCAAGATACCAAATTTTCAGGGGCAGATTTCTAGCTGCAGGCAGCTTGAGCAAAATACCTCATATTGAGAACACTCTCCTTGTCACTGACCACATTAGAACCTTTCATGTAGCTTCATATATGGCTTTTATTTATTGTATCCTTCCACTCATGCCTTGAATTACAGTGACTTTCAATATGTGATTGGACTCACAAACATATGTTAACTTAGAAATGTAATTAAGTAACAGTTTTGTATATTAAAGTAAACACGGTACATACTTAGCTGCTTACGCAAATTTTGCTGCATTTTCGTAAGCTTTGAAACTTGTTCAACCATTTTTTCAATCAAATGGGAGAATAAATACTTTTAAATGGAAATCAGATATTTTCGTTTACGTTTAATGCATATTTTTATATAACATAATAAGATTTGGCATCACAGAGGGATAGTATGTTTTCTAATTTGAGGGTTGTTTGGATTCCATTATCTTCCAAAAATTGAATTCAGAATTAAGAGCAGAAAGTGTTTCTTTGCCCAATAAGGATTTAATTGCTTCTGCCCAGCTGCTTATCAGCCTTTAAAATTACTTACTTAAAGGTGAAGAACTAAAAAATACAAAATTTACTTCGCTTCCTTAAGAAATGTAACTAAAACAAACACAAGATTCCTGAATAATAATGACCATGGCCAACGATAGAGTAACGTACACATATTTCTTGTCAAGAAAAAGCAATTGCAGCACTTGATGTGAAAACAGGATTTGTGTCTAGTGCTAACTTTTACTCTCCACTTGATTATACCAGACTATAGTAGCACATAGGAAGGAATAGTAGTTCTTCTGGCAAACAAGCATTAAATTGGCTGTTGAACAGCCAGTATTATGTGACACAAAATGAAGAAAAGAGTAATAGGGGTCTAAATGTGAGAACTTTTAAAATACTGATGTGAAAATAAGATGCAGGGTTTTTGCATAAGAAAAGCTAATTAGGTTAATAGTAACATTTTTTTTCCACTTTTCTGTATGATTTGGAAAATCACTGCTAGCTTGCTTTGTTTCATTATCTGTAACTAAACCTTTTTCAAGTTAATAGATATTATAAAATCACTAGTTCATATTAAAGTATTTTTTATTATCCTTGATTTGTCCTAGATCAGAGGAGGAAAGCTTATGATCACATACACAAGAAAGAATGATGCTGGCAAATATGTTTGTGTTGGAACAAATATGGTTGGAGAACGTGAAAGTGAAGTTGCGGAGCTCACTGTTTTAGGTAAGAACTCCTGTAAGACTGTGGTAATAAAAATGTCCAACTTTTGTTTTTCCTAATAAGTCTTTTATTAAGGGTCATTCTCATTTCTTTTCTTCTCAGTGTTTATGTTGAAAAAGTTTTTTTCATAGTTGCGTTGTAGCAAATGGGTGAGAGTTAATGGCTTTGCAATCCACCTTGGACTGGTTTTGCTTAGTTCTTGAACTGAAAATAATCCCAGTGTCCACTGAATTAGTACTGTAAATCAATAGCAAAACAAAAAATAACTTCACTAAGAAGCAGAGGCTTATTTTTTCTCGTTGAAGAAAATGAGAATTATTCTCAATTTTTATTCTAAATAATTATCCTTTCACTCCACCAGCCCTCCCAGGTCTTTTTCCTCACAGCTGCTCTCCGCCACCCTCTCTCTCTCTGACCCTTGGGGGACCCCACTTTTTACCGATCTCCAACTAGATTCTGTGCCCCTGATCATGACCCTCTGAGCTCTGTCTTTCAGCCAGTTTTCAATCCACCTCACTGTCCATTTATCTAATCCACACTTCCTAAGTTTACCTATGAGGCATAGTTATATGCTAAAGTCCCACATCCAGGGGCCCTAGTTAACTCTGCAGCTAGTTGCAAATCACTAAACAGGGAATCACAGTATGGACTGTTATGTAATCCAGGCTAAAAAAAATACTCTTGCTGAACACTTGCGAGAGGTATACATTCCAGAAAGAGGTGTCTCTTTCCCTTTTTTTTTCATCTAATTTTCCCTTCAAACGTATTTCTGATTTTCAGTCTCTGAAAGCCAGTGGGGTTTTCTTTTCAAACAGGACAGTAAAGCTTTGAATGTCTTATCAGTCTGTGTCTAAAAATCTTTAAGGCACCTTATTCTTTCAACTCAGGCCTTAGATATGTGTGAAAAAGCATGAGACACGTACTGACTTAATATATTAAAATCTTTAAACACATATCTTCTGTTTATGGCTTCTGGTTATTTAGAAGTTGAACTTTTTCTTTTAGGTCTTTGATTTAGATCAGATGGAGGATTGCATGCCAAAAACTGTAATACTAGAAAGTTTCAAAGTGTTCCTAGCTAAGCTTTACTTGTAGTTACCTAATAATTGTGTGACAAGGATAGATACTTAAGTCAGTGCTGATTTCCCTTATTCATTTATGTGTTTGAGTACAAGTGTTATGAATGGGCAGACAAAACCTCTTGGACTATTACTCTTTTAGGAGACTGACCTAGAGAACAGTGTGCTTCTTGTGCAGCAGTCCTAACCTTACCAGATCAGTCCTTTTTCTCTTGCATAATTAAGTTGAATATTCCTCTCCAAATTATTCTTACTCTGAAGTTTATTCCACAATGTTCTTGTTTTACACTCAGATTGTGTTTTTACTGAATGCACAAGAAAGGAGCCGGGGTAGGGGAGAATGTGTCTATATTGGTACTGTTTTTAATTCACAGCTAGATTCATGTCTGTAGGTTTCTCTTTTATTTCTCATTTCCTGTAATGAAACCAGACTAGAACGGACAGTTTAAAGTTCAACTTGCTATTTCATTTAACATTTGTCTGGAATTGCAAGCAAAGGCAAATTTTCTACAACGGAAGGGTCCAGTTGGTTCAGAGATGCTCGAAAATCAAGCTCTTTTTACAGGGTTTTGTTCAGTTGACTTTTCCACCTCAGTCTTTTTTGAACCATTCACTAAGGTTTTATAATACTGAATCTCTATATCTTTATTTGCAAAGTCAAAGTAATATATGGAAACACCTTTTTCAAACACAGATGTGAGACGAGATACTGAGAATATGAGATTGCCTCCTTTTCCTTCTGCCTGGTGCTTTTGTATTGCTATGGTAAATTTGTGGCATATTTTGGGGTATTTGCACTTCCTGCTTCTGCCAATGGCTTCAGACTCTTCCAGATCCAGGGAGGTGATATTTATATCTTTAATACGTATAAGTCAAAACATACAACTGCCTTCTGAACTCCCTCAGAGCATTCACAAGTTTATAGGCCAAGAGGTCATCTGCTTTAGGAACCTGCCAAGCGCTCTCCTGTTAAGCCTTCCCTATTTTTTTATGGACATCCTATTGACATCTGGTGCTGCCTGTCTAGGTGGATGATCCTCTCTAGAGCATACTAGGAACTGTTAAAAACACTTTTATTCCTTGTGCATGTGCAAACCTCACTGCATTCCAGCCTGGAGTGGATCTATGGAACCATGAATAGCCCAGCCCCTAGAGCTTTGAACCCTGGTACGGGGAAAAAAAGTATATCAATCCCTTTCGTGAAATATCCAGCTAGTAGCTGGGTTGCAAGAAGAGCACAGCCTGTACTGAGATTGCATTTTGTTTCAGAAAGCCTGAGAAATAGGATGCAGCAATTATTTTGATTCTGATGAGCCAGGAGTTGGGTCCATTTCCACCCAAGTCAGGGATAAAAGCAATTTTTATGAAGAAAACTTATAGAGAGGACATGGGGGGGTGTGTGATGGATTGTTTTCTTTTATGTGTTTTTCTCTCTTTCTTATGTGTGCTAGTGGAAAAAAAAAGTCTTTCTAATGAAGCATTGGAAAAGATTGTATAAAACACTAGCTGCTGATGATACCTCCAACCAGCTTTCTAGAGCTACTGTGATGGGCTTTACTTAGCCTTCAATTTTAGCAGCACCATTGAGTCAGAAACTCGAGTGGGACAATGTTTGGTTTGTGCTTTCTGTCTTTTTGAAGCAGTGCAGCAGATGAGTGGTTGTTTGTCTAGTTCCATGCAGCAGGCCTGCTGCTATCTGAGGATTGATGTGTATTTAGATGTTCTGTGTGTGGCTTGTGTTTTCCTTTAGGTCTATTAGCTGTGGCGGTGGTTCACAAGAGGTAAGGAAGTTTGTGCTTGCATCCTGAGCCACTGTTCTGAGTGTCTACCTCCTGTGCTGAGATTCACATCGCTGGCCACCTGCAGGGCTATGGATCTTCTGGCAGGGGCTGGGAGCAAGAGGATTGGCAGCAGAGGCACCTCTATTCGATTTGTAACCCTGCTCCTTTTGCTCTAACAGCCCCAGTTCTGGAAAAATTTAAATTCAGGCATAGAACTACTGGACTAATCCTTTTTTAAAATTTTCCTTTCTTTTAGAGAGACCGTCTTTTGTGAAGAGACCAAGTAATTTGGCTGTAACTGTGGATGATAGTGCAGAATTTAAGTGTGAGGCAAGAGGTGACCCGGTCCCTACAGTAAGATGGAGGAAAGATGATGGGGAATTACCAAAAACAAGGTGCAGTACATGGAATTACTTTTTTTTATGACATCTAGCTTGATATATGATGCAGACATTAAACATTTGACAGATAGTGTTTCTTTTTCTTGAATGGCAAAGGTCTAGCTTGATCCAACAAGACATTTCTAATTACCGTTGAGCTGTATTTGAAGCATTCTGTGATAGAGAGATTATTTTACTCTGAATTTCCAATTATCAGTTAAATACCTGTTAGGGGAGGGGTTTAAAAGAAGAAATCCTGTAACAGTTGTCTTCAGCCACCCAAATCCATCTTCCTATCAATCTAGTCTATAGCTTTTAATAAAGTTGTAGCATTTTTAAGAGAAAAATCCACTTGCCAGAAAGAGAAACACATTGACTGTGTTACAAAAAGAAGAGAAAAAATGTGATGAAAGGACAAAATGAAATTATAAAATGTCACATAGTTCCTGAAAAAAAAAATTTGAATGAATTGTGTTTTGTATTGGTTTCAAACAATTTTGATCTTCTTGAGAGCAATATTTTCTTTTCAACCATATTTTTAAAATCCTTCAGATGGAAAAATTATAGGAAAAATAACTATTATTACATTTACTTGTTAAAAGAGTTCTAGCAATTAAAATGTTCTGTGTTAGAGCTCTATGATTTTATCATGTCAGTGAAATTCTGCTGACATCAGTAAAACTGACTGGTGTTGCAAATGAAATCAGAATAAAGTTTTCAAATATTTAGATATATTTTGCTTTTAAAACTGTTTCTACATTATCAATTTTTAGTATTTATACATATCTTTTATTTCTTATGGTAATGAAGGAATAAAAGTAATTGAAAGCAAACCTGAACATATTTCTAACCTTTACAGAAATTGTAAAAGTTCTATTGTTCCTATTCAT
Organism: Pedionomus torquatus; assembly: GCA_013398155.1. Lineage (NCBI taxonomy): Eukaryota > Metazoa > Chordata > Aves > Charadriiformes > Pedionomidae > Pedionomus > Pedionomus torquatus. The sequence goes on along the minus strand of VZRU01017880.1, from coordinate 532,533 downwards.
TGTTTATTACTATGTGTATTCAAAGATACGAAATCCGTGATGATCATACCTTGAAAATCCGGAAAGTCATGGCAGGAGATATGGGGTCGTATACTTGTGTTGCAGAAAACATGGTTGGAAAAGCTGAAGCATCAGCAACTCTAACAGTTCAAGGTAAGAATGTTCCAGAATAAAGTTGGGTTTTTTTCACAATAACTTTATAGAGCTGCTAAATGGGGACCAGTTCAGTCTGTACACAACTGTAAGAGTTGTGATTAATGTGAGAATTCTATGCTGTTTTGTAAAAAAAATGTTGAAATATAAATTTGAATTTAATTGTGTTCTTAAAAAATTGGAACACTTCACGTGTAATTCTGGTAGAGGGAACTGAATATGTTTTGAACTTCAGTGCGATCAGAATCATGTCACTTACAATCTTTGTATCTGAATCCTAACAGAAAGAAAACCAGTGTTACCAAACTACATTCTTTTAACTTGAAAAGAAAGAGTTATAAGTTCAAGTATCTGCCAAATTTTTTCAATCAAATATAGTAAAGAAGCAGTGAATGATAAATCTTTTTGTGTATCTTTTAATATACTAACCCAGACCACTGGAATTCCTGTTGCTTTTTCATTATGAAAGCGTATCGTAGCACTACTGTTTCTTTGTAAGATAAAAATTCAGTGGAACTCGGTGAACTAATATGTATAAAAATCCTTCATTGCCTTTATATACACAATCCAGATGTTCACTACTCAGATAATCCCTCTCTTCCTTTCCTGGCTAGCAGACAGGCAATGATGTCATCCTGATGCTTTTTCCTAAGCACTGATGGTCCTTCTGTCCTTTTCTCTGTTCAGTGGGAATTAGTCATTACGGAGTTTTGGGGAAATACAGGCTTAAAAGTATTTTATTTGGTAACAGGCCTCTATTTTGACACATTTACAGTAACAGGAAAGGTCTTGTCCTTAACTTGCTCTCTTTTTTCAACCAGAAACATTTGGTGTCCCTGACATCTGTAGTGGTTAGGAAAATAGGAATTCTTTTGTCGAAACCCTCATAAAACCAAGAATTTTAAGGTGTTCTGGTTTTTTAGTCACCACGATGTTAATACATCAAAGCTCATACCTTATGTTTGTGAAATAACCAGCTCTTATGGTCAGTCAGTGTTTTAGAATAAAAGATTAACACACATGAGCAGTGAGCACAGTTTATTGAAAAGGAAATGATTGAATTATTTTTTAAATGGCAGTTTGTTCTGAAGATCATGTCTTATATCAACTGTTAATCTTATAAAATTATAGCATTAAGAAAATTTGCTTTATGGATGGTTGAGCAGTTACATTTCTGGAAATAAGCTATTGGTAGCCTTAATCCTTTGTAGTCCTATAAAAAATAATTGGCAAACACATTCTTGTAATCCCATTTAGGTTAACAGTGCTACTTAGTTACAAAATGGCGTAAGTGTGTAGATGTTAGAGATCTAGAGTGGGATCTTTTGAGTTTGTTACTAAAATAGTACTTTTAAAGAATAAGATCAATAGCCCAAGTCTTGATTCAGCAAGATTCTTACTTTTTTTAAGTTCTTGTATTACACAGTAGGTACGTACACTGTGACAGCTTTGCTCTGCAGATATTGTTATGGGATAATTTGTTTCCCAGTGTGAATGGATTACCTCCTGAGCCATTTGTCTGTGCTGATGTCTTTGTAGAAAGGATTGATGTGAGAAACTGTAACATGTAAGGCCAATTGGTAAAGTAGTAAATCACGATGAAAATCCATTTATTAGAGTATCCAGGAAACTTAGTTTTATGGGAAGGAAAAAAACCTCTAGAAACTGCATTTTCCATTCAGATATTTTCCTTTTTTTTCCTCTCCTCTCTTACCTTGTTTAAAACACTTTTTTTTTTTTCTTAATGGGTCAGCTTTTTGATTATGCTGCAACTAGAGAAATAGATTTGATCTTCTTGTTCAGTGCTAAGATAACATTTATCTGACTGTGGAAATAACTCTTTGAGGAGAATTTTTCTTTTTTCACAAGAGTAGGATTTTTTTGAGGCGATTTCAGGAATGGAAATGACAAGTCTTTTCTGCGCTTTTGGTAGTTGTCAAATGATCAGTTGACTGTAGAATTTAATAAATGTGTTCTTCTATGCCAAATAGAGTTATTTTGGTTACGTGTTTGTAAACAGAGGGCTATGTTGCAAACCATGCCCTTGGAAGTTACAACTGCCACTGTGCAGACTTCTCAAACTCAGCAAAGGACAAATGGGATGTTTTGCTTGGCTTTGGTTTTGTCTGCACTTGGGTTTTCTTTGGGGGGAAGTGGTTTTGGGTTGTTTGTCCCTTAATATCTCAGCAACAGGCTATGCTAGACAATATGCCAACGAAAGAATGTAAGAGTTGTTAATGGTAACCCCAGCAGACGCATGTCCGTGTTGGGAAAGGGGCAGCCGTCACCTGTCAAGTGTCTGTAAAGTGAGTCTGTGGCACTGAATGAAGCATGGCACACAGCAAAAAAGGCTGTAAGCAGGGCTCTTTGGAACACTGCTTGGGTCTTAGCACTTGTAACGCTGCAAAGAGAACATATCCTCTTCTAGACTTGTCATTTTCAGGCCTCAAGCACTGTGATTGATCTATGTATGTTCTACACTCTTCAGGGTTATCTAGGGTATTAAAGGGGGAAGCGTGCAACAGCGGGGCTAATTGAGATACCTGGGTGTCAGGGATGTGTTGATGAAACGCAGCGGATAGCTATCCTGGTGTCTCAGCAGAGAGCTGCCCCGGACCTGGCGGTGTTATTACCTCCAGATCAGCTCTGACCCTACTTGATCTAGCCGACATCGGTGTGCACAGTGCATGCCCTGCAGTGCTGCCCGTCTCAGGAAAACTGCACAGTGCTGCCTATGAGCTAGGAGAAAGGGCCCAATCTGTGTCCGTGGAGTAGGAACTGTCAATTCAGATAGTTCAACCATATATAATAGGATGCTAACTGTAGAAAATACAAAAGAAGGGAGGGAATATCAATTCCATTTTAATGTTCTTCCTGCTTATGGCACCAGCATCACATATTCTGGTTATTAGAATCACTGGTTTCCTTTATACAGACTTCTAACTTTGGGGATCGTGTTTCCTACCTGCGGTACAGCTGCTGTATTTTTATTGTGATTTCAGTCATACTCTTAAACCAAATTTAGACTTCTGTATTGACTATGAAGTGTGAGCACATCATTTAGTCTTTTACTATTGCAGCTTAAAAGCATTCCCATCCCTGAAACTGTTTGTCAAGTTATCTTATTTTCTCCTTGGAAAAGTAAATAGTTAAGAAAATGTAAAATTAGAATGTCTCAGTCCACTGTTTTCACTTTGCAGCAATGTATAGTGTGTATGTGAGGCATCCAGAGATGTTGCTAAGTACACATAGAAGGATTTCATTCAGGAGATGGTTAATTATTAAATGTCAGTCAATACGAACTGTCAGGAAGCAGCCAGAGTAGAATACATTATATTTTACCAAGCAGCCAACGTGTTCCAAAAGAGGGAAACAATGGCCAAAACTGCATCTCTGGAACAAGTACATTTCTCTTGCTCTAGCACTAAGCAAGTTGGATATATTTATTGTATATGTATTCAGTACATATATGCAAGAGGCTTTTCATAGAGATTCCTTGTATGTAATTCACTTAGTTTTATGTCTTGAAGCAGGACTGTAGAATTTACAATATATTTAATTATTATATTTATAATCGAAGCCCACGTTCCTAAGACACACAAATTTACCAAAAATTAATGCCTCAATACTTCAGTTCTAAAAAATAATTAGTTTTACCATTAATGCAAGTAGAAGTAGGGCTTCTTCAAGAATCTGCAAATTTCACATTTAATCATAAAAAGGCTTTAAAGTAAATCTAACAGCCAAAAGTTTTACCTATTTTCCCCTACTTTTGTTTGCTTTGCTCCTATTTGCTGTACTTTATTAGGCTTTTTTAGCATCTGATTTTATAATAAGTTTATAATTTCTGCTGAAATGAGCTTTATTCTCTGATGCAAGCAAAAATTATGTCTCCAGTGGAAGTCCTACTGTGCAGTTGGCTGAAAACCAATATAGCGATGACAACGTTGTTGCTACTCGGCAGGAGTAAAAAGAGAAACAGGTCAAGTAGGTCAGTTGACTTGAGGACTTCACAAGAAATATACCAACATTGTGACTGTACGTTACTGTCCGTCGGTCACCAGCAGGTTTGTAGTGAACAGCAATCCTCAAACCGGGGTTCTTCTTGACACTTCTTCCTCAAGCAGTTACTCTGGAGGAGCTCGCAATACTTGTTACAGCACCCTGCCTAATATGCACCTAAACATGAACCAGCAGCGACTGAACTATAAAATGTTAATTTTACTATTCTTACTATTCAAAGGCACTAAACGCACTCAGTGTAATCAGTTTGGCACAGAAAAGATTTCCTATGGAAACTGCGCTGGCCAATTCATATTTTATAGCAGTGATCTTTGATATCGAGGTTTTTTAGCTTATGTTGTCACTAATTTTAGGGTTAACAGAGCTTGTCTGCAAGGTAGATAGCGAGTAGAACTTTTGATAAGTGACTTCTGGCTGTGATTTTGCTGTACTAGTCAACTGACAAGGAATTTTAATCTGAAAAGGTGGCACATGCTTCAGGTCTGGAATTTTCTCCTTCTTTCAGCCCCTCTTTGTACAAAGTAGCTTCAAGGCATGCCATAAAAGACATCTATTTGATAAGGCTTCTGGGTAGGGTTGAGAATACCACCCAGAATGAAAAGGAATAGAATTTGCCCTTTCATCTGTCAGATACCACATAAATGTTTCCACTGTGTCGGGCAACTGGTACACATTATAAATTGGCTATAAATGTAAATGGCTTTATAGGTGTCTGAGCTACCTACATTAAAATAAAAAACAAAATTCAGATTTTTATGGGATGCTGTTGAGGTATATGGTGGTTATTATGTGTCACGGTGAACACCTGATAGTATTGGTGAATTTAAGCACTTGATTTTTAAAACTAGGATTTGCATTCGCATTGGAACTTGTCTACATGTTGTCTCCTTAAGTCAGTATTTCTCCTTTTGAAAAAACTTATTTTAGGCTATATTCTGTCTTCAGTCCCTGTGAAAGAGGAAGGAAGAATACTGATTGTCCTATGAACTTCAGAATTCATTAATGAACTTTTGACAGGATGAATGAGGGAAACCATTTCTTGTGATTTGTATAGCTTAAAGATACAGCCCTTTCTACCTTAATGACTGCTGTAAACTATGACAACACTTCAGATTTCTATCAAGGATCTGAGGATTTTTGACTACTGACTATTTCTGGTGAGAGACTATAAATCTTAGAAGTTAATCAGAAGGAACTGGGGAAACTATCTGAAGAAGAGATTAGTGCCCTAAAGGTGCTTGTTCTACTGATGCAAGTGGTGAACACTGAAGCATTTCTAAAATATAGGTTAAAGAAGGAATCAGTAAATATTTCAGTGAAATTTTTAAAAAGTAATGTGATTTATAGTTGCTTCAAATTCATTTAATGTATTTTAATAAATAACTCCTTTAAGTTTTTCAGTGGAGATTTTTGTGTTGTTTTGTTGTTTTTTTTTTCCACATAGAGTCTCACATTGCTTACAGGGAAAAAACACTTAAAAACTTTTGAGATTCCTCCCTACAATTTAGTACTGTGGAACAAGGACTTGGGGCAGGTGATTCTGAGCAAGTAGAGCAAAAGTCCGAGTAATTTGGAGAGCCATTGCTACATAAATAAGTTGAAGCCATAGGCTTACTCCTGCCGAAAGGGTTTTATTTACTGTAAAGTTCTTTAAAAATTTAACTTTTTAATCACTTGCTGCAGAGAATTGAAGAAAGTAAATTTGTGTAGCATGCTTCAACACGCATTCAAAAAGTAGCAAAGAAAATCTGAACACTGTTTTCTAGTGCCTGCAATTTCCTAAGTCCCATGGCTAGGGAAAATTCAATTGGTTTTGTATCAGGCTTCACTGTTGCAGACTTCATTTTGTGATTGCTGTTCTAAAGATAACATTTCAATAATTCTGTCTTTGGAATAGACAAAGTAGAATTTTCCTACAAGTTTTTGAGTTTGCAGAGCTTTGGTTTTATGTATAAAATTATAAATAGAGTACAAGGAATAATCATTTTCATCGGTTGTTCATTAAACAGTACTTCTGCTATATGTTCATTCTGACATAAGCTTAGGCTTTATTAAAGTATGCTAAACATCCATAAAAAGGTAATACACATTACCTTTTTAGCTCATTTTGGCCTTGTTTATAGCCTGTAAGTCATTTTCATAAGGACTATACAGTGATTATAGTGCACTGTCTTACTTTTGTTAGTTTACAAGCATCAATAATATCAGTCATCTCTGAAGTGGTTCTTGACCCCAAAAAATGCTGACTTAAAATAACAATGCATTCAAACATTATTTTGATAAGCCCTTTTGAGTACCATTTTTTACTATGAATTTTTTTTTTGTTTGAACACCAAAGTGTTTTATTGTTCGGTGCTGAAAAACACTAAAGAACTGGTATTAAAGTATCTTGCAGTATTTTGTTGTGAACTAGATCACCTAGTAGGCTCAAGTAACAGGATCTCCCAGTGCAAGAGAAATAGAACTTCTTCGGATTAAACTGCTAACTATCAAGTATGCTCGTACTATTTTCTGCAGGAGATACCTGCATGCTCCTCTTGTCCCTATTACACACATTAATTCCTGAGGTCTGAGGTGATTTTTTTTTTCCTACTTTAATATAATTTCTATGGTATAGGATGAGAGGATTGAGAGGTAAAAAAACCAAAGCCACCTGGATAGATGTCAGATTGCTTGTCATGTTCTCATAATGTCTAAACACAGCATTGAAGGGGATTCTTTTCTCTACATCTTTCAGTGTCATAACAAGTCCAACTTAGGGCTTGCGTCTCCTCAAATGAAATAGCTGCTCTCTCTTTTGACACAGTTAAGGTAGCATATTGATACTTGTGTCTCAGTACAGAGGAAGAAGTCACCTGAGAGTTCTGCTGTAGTCCAGTCTTACACTAGCAGGATCCGATGGCCTTTTTTGTACCTCTTCCTTCAGAGTTCTTGGATGCTCACATCTTGCCAGACTGTTTCCCTTGAAGAGTGAAACTAACCTAACTAAAGACTAAAACTCAAAACATGTTTGCTAATATCCCTAGAACATTGTATCTGCAGCAACAATTTTGTAGCAGACTACCAGCAATTTCTTACAGCGTTATGATCTTTTGGCAGAGATGAACCACTGTTTCGCTATATGAAAATCAGACTTGTGTCTCTGAATTTTTTAATTTTTTATTTCATTTTGCATACTGTGGGTTTTTTCCTTAAGCAACCTGTTCCCTTTTCTACCTCCATCACAGTAAAAATTCTCAGTATCTGATGAATAATTCCATCTTGCACAGAATTCTTATATCTTGTATTTATTGCTACCTGTAATTAAAATTTAATATGTCACGGTTACCTCCCTGTTAATATTATTGAAAGTAAGTTCAGGTACTAGTGTCCCATATGTAGACTTGTGCTGTCTCTGTGTGGGGGTGTGATGTCCCAATAAAAAGAAGTTCAGATTTCTTTTGAAGTAGTATCTGTTTCAGTTGACAGTCTTGGTTACTGGCTATTGCATGCCCAAAATAACATTTTTTAATGATCAAAAGTTACTGCGCTGTAGAGATTTATTATCCTTCCATTTCTAGTGTATGTTTGTAATCCATTGATCATGGAGCTCTGGCCACTTTTCACAAATAGCTTTAACTTATTATGTAAAGGTTGCCATGGATTTCAAGTAGGTCTTTCCAAGAAGAAAACTGCATTATCATAAACAGCTGGGAAACAAATCCCACTCCATTTCCTTTTCAACTCTACTATATTTTACTGTAAATCAAAAAATGCCGTAGAAAGATCTCAAGAATTCTTCAAATAGTAAGCAACTATCATGATCTTCTTGTATTTCTGCACAGCTTATTTAAAAGTCATCTATCTTTTTCACTCTTTTAAAAGGCTTTAGTATAAATATTTGTAGCCACGTCTACTTAGATTGTAGCAGTGCCTAAAATTACCTCAGTTCTTTTTAAATACAGGCGAAGACGACTCTTAGCCGAAAAGAGAAGCCTGGAAAACAAGACTCAACAGTTTACTGTATTACTCTAGGTTTTAAATAGCTGGAATTAGATTTGGCCTAAGTGTAATGTCTAAATTTTTATTTCGTTTATAGGATGGCTTAGGACAACCCAGAGCAAGGAAGGGGGAAGGGAGACTAGGAGAGGAATGTCTGGAAGACCTAGAATCCCTCTCTGTCTTCTAACCTCCATGTTTCAGGTTTCTCTTGTTACCTCGAGGCAATGACTACAGGATTTATAGACTGCTTTCTACATGTATTAACCTGAGAAGTGCTGCCTTTTAAAACCACACTGCAAAGTCTATTTCCACATTTTTTATTTTTGTCATAGAAATCTTCATCAGCTGCTGCAGAAGGCGAGATTATGAAGTTCCTTATTTTGTAGCAAGTATCTGCAAAATCAGTGACAAATAAAAAAATTTCATGCCGGTACATTTTACATACTCTTCTCTTCCCACAGATTTTTGCAGTAGGTTCCTCACACACACACATACAAACACACAGTCACACTTGTGGTAGCCCTTTTCATCTTGACTTTTAAAATGTTTTAAAGGGAAGATTCAGTACCCTGCTGTGAAACAGACATTAAGATAATATAGTTCCATGACCCCGACACAGCTGAGATAGAGCGAGATTTTACTGCCCAGCCCCATCAATTAAAGTTGAGGAGGGAAACATCTCTTGACCTAAATTAAATCTCAAAATGGCCAGAAATCGATAAGGAGTCAATGCCGTTTGATAGCTCTTGAAAGCAGATTAGCATCTGCAATCAAGCAGGAGGTTTGGTTAATGCACAGATCTTGTGCTGTTTATCAGCAGAGGGTGGAGTTTAAGATGTCGGAGAAAGTAGAGAAGTTTAGTGACATTTTAACACCGGTAATGGAAACAACAAACTGTTGAAACAAATTGCTTGTTGCTCCTGCCTCAGAGTTTAGAACAGATACCTTCCTGCTTGCTGCAGGAGGGAGAATTGTTGATTTTTGAACCACTTCAAGTTGGCACACTAAGATTGGTTCTGTAGTTGATGATGTTGAACTGCCACACCGTGTATGTTGTGACGTGCATGTTTAGGTACATGTTATGAAGCCATATCCCAGCCTCTGTGTCCCCCTGGTATGTGTACCAGCTCTAAATGCACTTACATTTTCAAGGTTTTATTTGTACTGTCAGTACCAAGGTGCAATAATTGCCTTTTTTCATCATCAGACCTCTTTCTCCTAGAACATGATAGCTTTCCTGAGTACACACAGTCACCTGCCCTTTTTTTCTGAGTACCAACATCAGGAGGTGTAAGCTAAATCCAGCCTGCCAGGTATGTGCCCTGTGCTGAAATTGAGGGAATGCATTCTGCCCTGCATGGTCAGAGTGATGTGGCTACCAGGTTTTCAGACTGCAGCTGCCTTGGGGCTGCTGCCTCGGGGCACAGCTGGGTAAGTGCACCAGGAGAAGCAGGGCTGGCAGCCCCACTGGTACCCCTATGTATGAGTCACACTTTCGTTGGGTGTACAGACACTACCCAGCCTGTTTCTAATTTACAGCCCAGCACGTGGCAAGTCTTCTCTGTTCATACAGAAGGAGGAATGTTGGTCAATTGTAAACAAAAAGAATAAGTATGTATGGATAAAAAATTAGAACTCGTTGGGAAGTATGTTGAGGAACACAGTGCTAGTTGATACTGAGATTTTTCCTTAACCTTTCTGTGCATGAACCCGAAATGTTGTTACAGGTTTCTAGGTTTCAGCTACTTCTAAAGGTGATCTTATTACCAGAAGTATTTTTCCTAATACTCAGTGAACTGCTTGCTTTCTATATTTCTTAATTTCATTCATTTACTTACAGTACCATGGTAGAAAATAATTAATATGTTTCTTTTCCGATCAGTTAGATTTCTATTTTGTTACCTTTGGTAACTTCGAAGTTACCATAGTCACTTGTTCCTTTAAACTTAAGTAATGCTTGTCTGACACATCAGTGGCAATCCAAAACAGAATTTTTCCAGTCATCATAGAAGTAATAAACCACGATCTTTCCCTTGCTGGGGGTTTGGAATTACAAGTCATCACTTTTGATTTGAAACATCAAAAATCTCATGTAAGCATTTTGCCTCAATATATGGCTGTGGCATTCTTGGCGCCAGACTATTAGACCTTTCCTCAGAAGTTTGTACTGCTCTGTATCACACTTTGTGCTCTGGGACTACATACTGCGAAAGCTTTCACGGTGAGTAAGGGTGTCCCAGTCTGGTCTTACATGAATGTGAACTTTAGCAGAAAGTCTGGGAAATTATGAATTATTTATATATGTATCTAAACCTCAAGAAGTGACAGCTGAAAATAGAGAAACCAATGAGGATGAAAAGTGATATCCCCCAATTCTTTTGTAATGTACCCAGTGTTATTTTCACATATTTTTCTCAGGTTGAAGGCAGGAGACAGCTGAATGGTAGCACTTATATTTTTTTCAGAACAAGAGGTTTTGGCCTTTGTTTATTTCTTTGTAGAAAGCGATACTTTCCACAAATGACTGCAGAGATGTGCATATCAAGGATATTGGTTGCTTCAGACTGTTTTGATAAGAACAAAGCCTACAAATCCTTAGATGGGAAATGAAGCATGGCACATTGTCTTAAACTATCTCCCTTAATAATAGTTTTTGCAAAACACCAACATAAATAACTAGTAGTCATGTTGCAGGATGGTCCTTGTTCAAATGCTTGAAGGTAAAATGTAGTTAATTAGATTTCAGAGTTTAGCAGGCTCAACACTGATAAATGTTTATGAACAGAAGAAATTGGCAGCTTTTTAGCTGAGTTTTTGTTTGGAATTAGGGAAGGAATTGGAAAATGAAATTGTTCAGAATTTCTTTATTTTTTTAAGTCAGCTTAACCAGTTTGCTAAACGTACTTAGACTCTCACGTTTCCTCTGTGTTTAGCTTTAGTACCCAAATTTTCTGTAGCTACTCCTTTCAGACAGAGGTTGTAAACGGTGGGTTTCTCACCCACTCATTTCATATCAAGATTATAAGCAGCGGAGTTTCAGCTGTTCCATTGAACTGCAGTGCTCCATAACAGATAGTGTAGCTATCTCTATACTGTCTCTGTCGCTAGCTCTCTATCTGGCAACCACATCAGAAATACCTGCTTTCAAGCTCTGCTGTCTCTTCCAGCACATAGGCTGGAATACTCGTACTCACATCCCATCTCCTACCACTTTTTTCCTACAGACACATTCAACCTCTGATATTTTTCACTTGAACTGAGTGACTAATGTATCACTAAATTAATTGAAAGCAATCTAAACTTCGTTGTGACTGCTGTTTCCTAGATTAGTCATATGGCCAAGGGTTGATACAGAAGCTAAAAATTGCCTCTGAGCTTGATTGTTGTATGTAATTATTGGCCTGAAGATTGGGATTGTTTCATTTCTCTGGTGTGGAATTATACTTTCTTGCTCCCTTTATCATAGCTTGTATGGGTGTCAAGCAGTCTTTGAAGATGTGAAGATTTTTATTTAAATAATCAAAAATTAAACACATTGAGCTTAAATTGAAAGTTTTGGGCTTGTGTCAGCTGAATAACAAAATATCTTCTGAGCACCTGGAAATTGTTCTGACTATTATTATTTATGAACACTAACTGAGTATTTAATATGCAGAACAAAATACTGTTTAGTAGCTAAGTGCCACCTTGTATCTCAGGATCTCAAAAGAACCTTATTAGTATAAATTAATGAAAATGTCTACAATTCTATTCTCTTTGAGACAGATAGTTATTACCACAGCTTTTTAAAAGGGGGTATTGAAGTGTATAGCTCGTCCAATATCAGAGTAAGAGATAGACACAACCCTGTAACGCTTAAATCTAAATGTGAGGAAACCGATGAGTTATAGATAGACACTAGACCAATGTTTGCGTTCACCTTTGTGAGAAGAATTACAAAATTATTGTTACTATAATTATTTAGAGATGTCAGTGTTGCACACGGTCTCTTGAGGTCTCATGTACCTGTGAGTAAGGGCTGAGAGAACGGTGCTTGCACAGCTTGGAAGAGAGGTGGCTTCAGGGAGGGGGGACATAACAGCAGCCCCCAATGCCTACAGAAAAGTTGTCGGTAAGACGGTGTCAGGCTCATGACAGTGGTGCATGGTGGGAAGACAAGAAACAGTGCATTTAAATTGAAACCAGGGAGATTGAGGCCAGATATGAGGAGAAATTTCTTCACCGGGTGGACAGTCACGCAGTGGAGCAGGTTGCCCAAAGAGGCTGTGCATCCTCGGTCCTTGGAAGTTTTCAGGGCTCAACTGGATCAAGCCCTGTGCAACCTGGTCTGACCCCACAGCTGCCCCTGCTTGAGCACAAGGTTGTACTAGAGCCTTCTGAGGTAGCTTCCAACCTGATTATCCCATAACCCTACAACACTACATCTGTCAAATACAATAGTTGCTCCATTAACATCTGGCAAGTATACTAGCCCATAGTTTAAGTCCTAAAACTGCAAATTCCTACTCCTGTGAGTGGATTTAATGACATCAATAGTCCCAGTGAGGTGGATGGGATTGCTGGCAAGAATAAGGCATTAAAAGATCACGTCACTAGTCTGGAAACCACTTTTCTTTTGTTTTTTGTTCACTGACTGGACATGTCTTCCCTGAAAAGCCTCACACGTCAAGGAAGTTATTTGAAAAGAAAAAAATATTATTCCTTTGGTATTTGTGGTTTTACATGCTAACTTCCTGTCTTTACAAACAGGTTATTCCCCCTAATTGCCACGTGAAAAGCCATGAGTAACACAGGGAAAATTAATTTACTTTATAATTGAAAGTCTTGTCAAATAAAATGTGCCATAACGGAGCAAAAACCTTACTTTTCATTTTTTAGTAACCTTAGATATCAATAGGATGTAAATCAAACCAAGAAAGTGGTCTTTGTTGAAGTTGTTGCTGTTATTGTTGTTCTTTTAAACCACATGATGTCCCTCTGACAGAAATGTTTAAATTTTTCTATAAAATTCCACCCTTTGCCCTTACCACAGATTTGCAACCAGTGTGATGCCCTGTTTCTACAGGGGTTTATTTTCATGGATCAGTATCCCCTCTGTTTTTACAGGTGGACAAAAAAATATATTTGCTTGACAGGGTTATTTTTGACCTACAATAACAAAGCTGTCTGGAAAAAGAAAAATGGAAATTCAGCACTTACAAGTTAATTTAATTTATAGGAAAGTAATTGAGCAACAAAGACAGATTTCTATCTATTAGTAATTTTCTAGTGAGGTTTCAGTAGAGAGCTCAGTCAGCCTCACATCGGTAGCCAAAAGGCTGAACTTTTCTCTTTTTGGCACTACTCAAGTAATGGAAAATTTGTAATTTAGAGTTATTTCCTTGGTGAAAGAATTGCATCCCATTACATCTCTTATCAGGCTTTTTCATGTAGAATATGAGTTATGTTTTATGGAGAAGCATTTCTAATTCCAGAGCAGGTTAGACTGTAATTGCCAGTTTAGTAGAGAGCTTTTAAGTTAAATAGTGGTTACTGGGTAATAAATATACTTACGCCTGATCAAGAGTAGCTAGAAGCTGAGTTTTGAGGACGAGCATATTTCTCTCAGGAATTCTTTTATATCAGTTCTTGGCCGCTCCTCTTACAAATCATAGACTTGCAGATAATCTGAGCAGAATGATGCACGCTGATTTTCTTTGAGAAATACTGAACCTGCACACTTAAAGAAGGCTAACGTACATCCAAAATACTTCCTTAAAATGGAAAACTTTGAAAAATGGTAATTTCAACTTCCTCTGTTTGAGATTATTTCCTAAAAGATTGCATCTAATAGCATAAACCCTAAATTCTCTATATGATCTGGTTTTGGTGCATTCAGTTGCAGCTTCTTGGCTTCAACACAATCCAAATTCCAATACTATACCTGATTCTCTTTCTGCTTCATTTTCATAATACACCTGGAGTCCTCTGTATTTATTTGAACAGTAAGCCAGTATTCCTCATGCCTAATGAATGTTGTAAGAATGGGTATTGTTAGTTTCCTCCATGTGTTTTATCAGGGAAGGGTGTATTGCAGGTGCTTGCTCTACTCGATACGAGAGCATACCCCGCTGAACAAGAGCTGTTTTACTCTTAACATAAAACAATAAGAACAAACCATTGAAGGACTTGGTACATGTAATATGCATTTAAAAAAAAAAAAAAAAGTATTTTTGGACTTTTACTGTAATCATCTTATGCCAACTACCCTTCCTGATTTACTTTTTTGTCAATATCAGTGTATGCTTTCAAAATGCATGATTTTTTACGTTTTTGTTATCAGTTGGTTCTTTCAGTTAGTGATACATGGTTGGAATGCTTTCTAACATGTCTTTCTTTCATAAGCAAAGTGAGCCTGCAAGGGCAAGGTCTGTGCCATTTTACATAGATAATTTACCACTGAGAATTTTGGATGAAGACTGTAATATTTTTAAATACATCTCTGGTTTTGAATATTTTAATGAAGTTGAGTCGGGGGGAGAAAAGGGTTAAGAATCCTTTCATGGCTTAGTTTGCATTTGCAGTTTAATAGTGAGCATGATGACCTTGATACAGCGATCTTATACTAAAAAGATTGGTGTATGGGCTAAATGCCTCAGCATATTATTAATTTTTTTAATAAACTTCCTTTGTAATAGCTGTTAACTTCAAAAAAGTATTTTCCATTTGTATATGTTTGGATGCTTTAGAAAGGGTGTAAATGTCACTGTTGCATTTCAGCAAAGTTTTAGATTGAGATTTACTGGAGATTTCAAGTTAATTCTACCATGGAAAGCTCTTGATGCAGAGAAATAATGATAATGTGAAAAAACATTTTACTCAAGGTTACACAACAGTTCATTGGAAAAGCCTGAAGTAGAACCCTGGCTGTCTAACCGTTATTTCAGTCTGTTATCCATTTTTCTGTACAGCCTGATTTCAGCATTTGATAGAGACTTTTGCTTAAGAATCAAAAGAAAAATACATGGTTCAACATTCTAAACCTATTTTTCATATATCAGATTATATGTGTGCTTTCTAAGGTCCTTAACAAAGGTCCTTTTTATTTCTTTTTTTTTAATTTTGCTTTATTCTTTGCTTGTTTCATGTCTATTCGATTTTATTTATTCCATGTTTTCTTTTTGTTTTGTTTTTGTTTTTAGTTGTGTCTGGTAAGTTGAAATTTTATTCGCCATCTTCTAGTCATCGTATCACTGTGACGGGAACTTCTCCTCCCCTTCCCATCCATCCCCTTCCATGTCCTTCAACCAGTCAGCTCCCATCTTTCACTTGTTATTGACAAGACACATCGCACAGAATAAATTCTGCATGAAGTATGGGTAACTTAATGGCAAGAGAAAGGTAATGGGTTGCTAACTTTGTGTCTGTTTTTACATGGTGTAACGAGTGAAATCATAATGTCTTCTTTCTTCAGTGACTGCATCAGTTGAACTTCAAAGTGTTCTATAAAAAAATATTTTTCCTTTAAAGATCTCAAAGGCAAAAGTTGTTCTTTCCTTAAGTGGATTATTATTTTAACGTCTTTTACAATACATACAACACATACTACATGTACGTCACCCAAGGTGTGAAAGCAACCTGAATTTAAAAAAAAAAAAAACAAAACAAAAAAACAACCTAAAAATGTTTCCAGTGTGGTGAACATTGAATGGAATTTAATATCAAAGATTCACTTAACCCTGTTTTAATTCTTCTGCATTGAAGCTAATAGGATTTTTATTTTTTACCTGAATGGCAATAGATTTAGAATAATACACGTATGCATAATACGCATATATAGAGAGGATAATATACATACAAAATATGTATTTAGAACAACATCTAGAGAAACGTATATACATATATTTTATAAATTTTACCATGGTTACCTGAAAAGAATGAATTTCCTTCATTTTTTTTGTTTTCAATAGTCCCTGAATGGTCATCTCCAGGTACTAGAATCACAAGCATTCAGCTGTTTCTCCAGTGGTCAGAACCCTTTTCATCTCTTTATAGCTGTACCCTTTCTCAAGTTCAACAAAATCTGAAATCTTATAAATCCTATGCATTAGTGCAGGATTTAGAAAGGCTCTGTTCTTTTGTGTGTGGCATTGTGTCACTGACTAGTACAGAACCAGCCAAGCCCTGAATTTAACTATATGCTAAATTTATTCTTGTTATTACAATCCAACAGCATAACAAAGGTGCTTCACCCCTCATCTCCATTTCCCCCATTGTACCCTACAACCCTGTGGCAAACCCCCAACAGTTTCACCTTCCATTCTAAATTAAACATGCTGTCATGTCAAAGTCTTTCCACATCTTCTGCTGAGGTATCAATTGAACATTTCAAAGCTAAATGTTTTGAAGTGTGCTAATTGCTATAGGTCAGTCTGACCACTTTGGGTAGTTTCTTATCTAAAGAAAATTCTAGAAAGGTAGCATTTGCATCCAAACGTAAATAATGATATTTACATTTAGGCTTTAAAAAAATCCTCCTAAAGCAAGAGGGTTGTAGGAAGAGTATATTCTAATATTAATTCAATAGGGAGCAGAGACACAAGGCACGAGGAGCTGATAACTGAAAATACTGGCCCACAGGAACACTGAGAGCAATTTTTTTAGAAAGGACTTTGAGTGCTACTGAATTCTTTCTAGATAAAGCCACAATTACTTGATGTTTATAAAACACATTGAGTGGTATCCTTAAATTATACGATTCACACTCTTTTCCAAGGAAAATCTTGTAAATACAGAAACGTTGAAAATAAAAAAAAAAAAACCACACCAAAACCACTTGTGTTATTAAAGTCAGATTCAAAACATCCCCTCTATTCTCAACCCAAAGAAGAGGGAGGGCATAATTAGTTTTGGACAGATGACCAGAAGGAATTGGACTTTCATTAAATGCACATTTTTCAAGAAGTGAGAGTTAACAGCCTATAAAACAGGCTAGGGTTTTTTTCTGTGCTAGCCCCGTCAATATACCTAGTGCTGTTGTCTATGCTGATTTTTTTTAAAATGTGACTGACATGATTCTTTGACATTCTATTTACTACTGGATGAAGGGGCTGTTGAAGTCTGTATAAATCAAACAGTTTGGACAATGCTGGCAGTATTTATAATGTTAGGCTGAGCAGATGTTTCAAATTTGCCTTCATTTGCATATATATTTTGTTTGAACATGCCCTTGCCTATGTAAATGAGGAAGACATTTAGCTCTGCTGTTCCTTTAAATTCATTCCTCTTCAGTAATTGGACTGAAGATTTTAAATGGTTATAATTTGTTCTGTCGTTTTTCTGGGGCTTTTGACTTCAAATTTTTTTGAGACCTGGACCTCCATCAAAAGTCTCTTATATGAGTAATTAAAGCCTTTTTCTTTCCTCAGCTTTCCCAAAATAAACATGATGACTTTTGTGCATCTAAGCCTGAATTCTTAGTTAACAGGGTTTATTCCAGCCCTTGAAAAAGTGTGGCCTGTGGGCCAGTTGTCTTTCAAAGCTTTCTCCATTCTGACTTATACTTTTACTCCTCCTCTAAAAACCAAATTGTTACAAATTTGTTCGTATTGGTGACTCTGCAAGTTGTCTCATTAAGTCAGTGGGTCTTACTTCTTTGTGAAAGAGGTCAGTAATAAAAGCACATAATGCACAGAGTTTTAAGTGGCATCCAGCAACAGAAAAGATGATCTGAGCCATGCTGAAGCTCTGGCTGTTAAGAGACTGATGAGCTGCCTCTCCTTATCAAAAAACTTAACTATTCTGTTTTAATCCATTTAAAGCCACTAAGCAAATTGTGCTTTCAAATAGGCTAACTTCTTCTGATAGTAGTGTGATTTAATTATTTATTTTTTTTTAATATTTTCCTTTCAGAGCCTCCACAGTTTGTTGTAAAGCCTCGAGATCAGGTGGCTGCACTGGGGAGAACAGTGACTTTCCAGTGTGAAGCAACTGGAAACCCTCAGCCAGCCATCTTTTGGCGGAGAGAGGGAAGTCAGGTAAAATAGCCTTTCTACCCCTTCTTCTTGGCAGTTTCTTCAAGAGATGATGTCACATGGTAAAAAAAAAATTAATTATTGTTTTAAAGATGTGGAAAATAGGTCTACAACTCTTCTCTACTTCTAAGTCACATGCTAGGAGATGTTGGCCATCCTAGAAAGGATATCTGCATTTTGTTCTATCTCCCATTTTCTCCATGAATGTAAAAATAAATCTATGAAACAACTAGAAATATTCCATGTTTCACTACTGTGAAAATCTTTTTCACCTAACAGAAATGAAGAGATAACCTAACATTTCACCTAAAGTTTAAGAAATGAAGAGATAACTAATGCTGAAGAATGTTAGAACTCCCAAGTACTCCCAAATTTTCAGAAAGTTTGGCTCTGGGCTTATGGTGCAGCTATTAGTTTGCCATACATTTGTGTTCATCTGGCAAATGAAGCTATATGCTTTATTGATCTGCATCGCTGCATGGGTAGGATTCTAGTTTGGGGCTAAGGAGATCTGCTTTCCCACTCAGTCAGTTGGCCGACAGGTCATACCTGAATAGGTCATTTTTTCCCCCAACTTCTTTATTTGAATGGGAGGGAAAAATATTTTCAGCTTCTTTGTAAAGGATCTTGAAAGCCAGTGGGTGAAACACTATATAGCACAGCAAAAGAATTGCAGTTTTCTTTCAGAGACATCTTTTGAAGAAGGGATGTGACACAAAGTATTCTTTATTGGAAGGAAAGACGGAATATGGGATTCTGGTTTTCCTGTGAATGAAGGAATGAATGGTGCAATAGCATATGACAGGGTTCTTTGTACTACAAAACAATAGGCCAGAGAAATTGAGAATGCTTAGAGATTGGCTTCTTCACTCCATTTGCAACATTTATGTCTAAATACCTAACTACAACTAGACTGCTAACCAAACGTAGATTTTAATCTTCGGTGTAAGTATACAGTATATTATGTTTGTAAGCTTGTGTTACCTGGATTTTTTTTTATTTTTTTTTTTCCAAATGTTGTCTAGTACATAGTTTTTCTGGCTTATTTTTGACTGCTGAGTGGTAACCACTTGTGATGATTGAGGGAACTGGAGGAGGAGGTCAATGAATAGGGTTTGCTAATACTGAAGTAGAGGATGTTGTGTCCCATTCATTTGGATGGTTTTTGGAAATGCAAAATGTAGCTAGGCAAGAAAGAGAGATAAAAAATAGCCTGTGTGACCTTTAAGTACTCTCATTCACAAATTGTTCAGCCAGAGGCAGAAACTCAAAATTTAGTGCAAAGGACTTGTATTATTTTGATTGCGGTTGTGCTTTTTGACCACTGTTGGTAAATAGTATGTACTTCATACCAAAGTAGAAACTGGCATAGGATTTCGTTCCCTATTGTAAGCCTCGTTATAGAACACAAATGCTGTGATTAGAGAGAGTTAAGCAGCACCTCTTTAAATACTGCTCCATTGTTAGGAAGGTGAAATTAAAATACAAATAAGCAAACCAACATCTGTGTTGAAAAGAAATAAATAGACTGCCCCAGAGTAAGTTCTAGGAAAGGATGTTAAAGCAAATGACTTAGGTTCACCACTTTTGCTTGCACCATTATAGTATCTGTACAGATCACATCTTCTCTACTGCCTGTTAAGCTTTGTGTAAAGCCCAGCATTGACCATTGAGGGTGTTAGAGTAATCCCAAAAGACTTACACAATTTTATGTACTTATTTGCATCTATTTTATCACAAAATATCCTATGAAAGCTATTCCCATTTGGGTAAAGACATGCTTAGCTATGAAAAGCAGAATGGTTTAAGTGTAATGTAAAAGAATGAATTTGTTTAAATGTTTTGAAGTTACTGTTATTGATATATGAATTTATTTAACCCCCCACTTTCTTTTCTATACGTCTTGTAGAATCTGCTTTTCTCATACCAGCCCCCTCAGTCATCCAGCCGATTTTCAGTTTCCCAGACAGGAGACCTCACTATCACCAATGTCCAGAGATCTGATGTTGGGTACTATATCTGCCAGACTTTAAATGTTGCAGGAAGTATCATAACAAAAGCCTACTTGGAAGTTACTGATGGTAATGATCCCTTTATTTTAAAATTTCCAAAATTTTAGTTGCATTTGAAGACAGCAGTGGGTTGATACAACTCTACTTTGAGATCTGCTTTGTATTAATTCAAATTGTATGTGTCTTTGAACATAAAAATCCGGCTTTCGCCATCTCTGTCAGGGGTTTAAAATGTTGGATATCATGTATCACCATATTTCCATTTTGCATTGAGTAAGTGTACTTCTGTTTATGGATTTTTGTCTGATCTCTTTTTTATTTATCTGGCTATTTTTAGCTTCCCCCACTAGATTAAGTTTCCTTTCAGATTGCTTGCTGCCTAACTCTTTTATTGTGTATGTCCCTACTATTGTATGTCTGTTGGCTTAGCATCTCCATCTGCCTGTTTTTCCCCTGTTTTTTAATATTGCAGTACAGCAAGGAAAAAACCTCAACCTGTATGGAAGTCAGTAGAATAATGTACAAATGAATATTGTTATACAGTTATTTTTAGGAGCAGTTGGGAAAAAAAAAGTAAGAGGAAAAAGCTACAGGGAACATGACTACCAGCAGTAATATATGCTGACATGAGACCAATTAGCCAATTATCAGAAATGTATAAGAAAACTTCATAGTTTTAATAGCAAAGATATGCAGAAAAATAATAATCTTAGCACTTACAGAAAAAGAAGGTAATTGCAGTCTGTGGAGAGTCTTTGATGGGAGGGAAGCTGTTGTCTGAGAAGATTTTCCATAAACTGGGCCTTTGCCCTATAGAAAACATAGAAATAAGGCAGTGCTAGAAGCATGCATTGAACCTGGAGAGTAAAATTGTTTATTTACACCCACCTTATTGAGATTGTTTGGAGGAACAGGACTGAATCCTTTGAAAAACACTTGTTTTCTCACAAGTGGTAAGCCACAGTTCTTAATCCACTTTTTTACATTTTTTCACTGGAGAGAAGGCCATGGGAGGGTGAGAAATAAATTTTAAAAAGAAAATTAAGAAATCTGTTTTTTGTTAATCACCTATGCCATCTGAAAAATCAAATTAGTTTAAATACATTTCCTTTACTATGTCTATATGCTCTGCAGTGGTCTGATGGGTAGTTGTTTTGTATAATGTCTTGAGCCAGCATTTTTTGATACCTTTCTAAAAGTGAAAGCGGGATATGCAGAACGATACCCTAGTATTCCTGAAGTTACTTCAGTGGTGCTTAAAGTAGGCATGGGTTTCAGTGACATTAGATTTCCCCTGTAGAGCATGGATCAGTCAGCCTCTTGTCATTAACAAATGGCAAAGCTCTTTACAAAACTTGTCAGATGCAAACTATAAGTGAGCTTATTTTCATTGTCTCTGCAGAGAAAGGTACTGATGGCCTCACAGCGCATTGCAGTTCATTTCAACAGGTTGGGACAAGAAGTAAAGGATAAATTATGCAGCTGAAAAGATGAAGTGTCATTTGAACATGCAAATGAAATTATGGGAGTTGGAATTTAGCCAATAAAAGCAGTACTAACACCCTGTCTGTTGTTATGAGAAGTAATTTAAAAATATCTGATGTTCACAAATTATCAGAACTTCAGGTTTATATTTCAGCTACCAAACCAGTTTTTAAATTACATGACTCCCCATGACAGTACTAAACAAATTTATGTTATTTAAAGTTGTGGCTATTTTCAGATCATCAATCCATGTCATATTGGATGGTATAGGTAGAGGAGGTCACTGATACACAATCAAAACTTTTTATCTCTTTTCGATTGTCTGTTGAATAATGGAAAAAAACCCTCATGTAGACAGTTGTTCTTTTTTTCTGTGAATAACAAGGCTGCTTTATACCTTTGTGTGCACAGTTATTAAATAACCCATTGATAGCATTTAATTTTCATTGTGTGAAAGATGCATTAAAATTGATGCAAACATGCTGTGAGATTCTTTTCATGACTGTGAAGTCCTATTGGCAGATGAAGTCATCATAGAGCTAGAACTCAGAAGCTACTGGGAAAATATTACTTGAAAATTTTTAATATGATCCTATTTGTTAGCTTTTTGTTTACTTTCTCATACTGCTAGGCATCTCCCAATTAGAAAACAGTGCCAAGATAGTAGACAAAGTTTTTGTAGGAAGCACGTATTTGTTGAGTTATTCCCTGCCTGCCTCTTTCCGTTTTCTCTGTTTTTGAATGCTGAAGTATGAAGGTCTGTGCTGCAGGCCTGCTGTGTGGTAGATCTGTGCATTGCAAAGAATTTGGGAAGTCCTTTCTCCTTATGTTCTCACTTTATAAAAACATTTGAATTAGAGAATGCCTAGCAGATACCTATATGCAGTATGTAATGCTTCTTTACTTTCTGAAAATGCTGGATTGTGTATTATTTTAAAATTCTGTAGTTCTGCATCTTTATAATGCGCCCTGCCCTGAATAATGCGTGCCTCCAACTTTAATTACTTGTTTAATTACCTTTAGTTGGTTTCAAAGCCGCAAGCAACTGCTGTTGCTTAGATGATTAGAAAATTGCTTCCAGTTGCAGAAATCTCTTTCCTGTTGTTTCTTCTGGCAGTGATTGCAGACCGACCTCCCCCTGTCATTCGGCAGGGTCCTGTGAATCAGACTGTAGCTGTAGATGGTACTTTAGTACTGACCTGTGTGGCCACAGGCACTTTAATGCCCACTATTCTATGGAAAAAGGATGGGATCCTCATTTCTACCCAGGACTCTCGCATCAAGCAGCTGGAGACAGGAGCATTACAGATCCGATACGCCAAGGTAGCTTGAACTGGCAAACGGGTATTCTTGTTATTTGCTTGACTTTGTGTTTTCACCTCCAGGCACTTTTGATTCTAAATCCTACATTTAGAATTAATGAAATGTTAAATAACTGTATTAAAATAGTTGATACTTCATGCTTGCAGATAGTTCATTCTTTATGCTCAAAACCTTGGCTTATTTTGCCTAGGGCACATTATTTCAGATTTCATAAGCAAAAATGCTTTTAAGAGGTATTAATTAATGGAATTATTTGGTACTTAAAACATGAAGGGTAAAGCAAAATTTGTATTTCAGTAAGACAAATCCTTCAATTATTTGGGCTTCAGCACTAATAGATTAAAATGATCTAATTATTTCAAATGTTTATTAAGAAAACCTTTGTTTAGCATACTGCAGTAATAGAGCCATTTACACAGCTTTTTCAAAACGGTTTTTAAATTTTAAATGTATTCATTCAACAGCGTAAACATAGCTTAAAATGGTTCACCAATCATCAAATACCTGGCTTTCTTAGGCAATTATAGCAAGTACCTGGTCAGTATTGCTGGTCATGCCTCACACACTGTAAAATGTTTTAAAATGTTGCTAATTTTTAGCATACTGGCTATTTTCTGATATCATTTCTGTGGTTTGAAATGCAGTAATTTTTCCAAATTGGGCTGAATACTTCACTCTACTATGTTACCTAGAGTTGCCCTGTTACCAATTACAAGTTACACTGGCTTAAAATTTGAAGTTCTGATTTTTGAGCACTTCCATTCAGCTCATCTGCTGAGTCTGAGACCTTAGGAGAATAGCATTTCTTTTTGGGGAAAAAAAGAAACTCCTTTGAAATGCGATTAAGTTGCATATGGACAAATAATCCGATGTTCAGAACTGGCTGAGAATAGCTTATGGAGATTCTTTTTCAGGCCTGCTGTAGAGTAACATTTATACTAACACAGGGAACCCCATATGCGCAAAGCCCTGTGCAGCATTTAGGCATTTAGGCATTGTTGTAAGGATGACATGCTCTCCAGCGCAGTTCAAACAAATGCCTGGGCGTTATTTAGGCAGAAGGTTGACAATTGCATGGAGTCCTGTCATCTGAGTTCCTTCTCAACTTATCTGTTCGGACCTCTGCAGGGTGAGGGAGAAATTCTAGAAGAATTGGCCTTTGGTTTGTTCATTACAGACTAGGTAACAAATTAGAATGTGCAAAGCTTTCCCGGTTCCTTAATGAGTGCTCAGGTATAAGTATCCATTTTCATTTTGCAGCGTATGAAATCATAATTTCTAATGGAAGAGGTTTCTGGGTCGAAGTTTTTGCAGCCTAATAACTTCTACCCATATTCATGGGGGAACACAGAGAGCTGCAATTACTTTTCTAGCCTGCTGAGTGCCTGATTGTTTCAAATATTTGTTCTCCTCTTTTCCCACTCAGCTGGGCGACACTGGTCGGTACACGTGCATCGCTTCAACCCCAAGTGGCGAAGCTACATGGAGTGCATACATAGAGGTCCAAGGTAAATCAATTAAGGCTTCTCTGCGTGGAGAAAATGCAGAAAGGAAAATGCAGAAGTGATCTGACTCTGTCATAAATTGTCAGTGCAGATGTGAACAGCATTTAGCTCACAGCTGCTTCCTGTCTATACTCAGCATTTCTCTCTCCTTTGTTAGAGTTTGGCGTCCCAGTGCAGCCACCAAGACCCACTGACCCAAACTTGATTCCTAGCGCTCCATCAAAGCCCGAGGTTACCGATGTCAGCAGAAATACAGTCACATTGTCATGGCAACCTAATTTGAATTCAGGTGCAACACCAACCTCTTACATAATTGAGGCCTTCAGGTATATAAGTCTCGTGATCTTGCTGTTTTTCCACTTATATATAATATCTTGTTAAAGAAGCACCTGCTAACCTGTTGTTGTGTGTTTTATCCTTAGCCATGCATCTGGTAGCAGCTGGCAAACTGTAGCTGAAAATGTGAAAACAGAGAGTTTTGCAGTCAAAGGGCTAAAACCTAATGCAATTTATCTATTCCTTGTGAGGGCAGCTAATGCATATGGACTAAGCGACCCAAGCCAAATATCTGATCCAGTGAAAACTCAAGGTAAGCTTTTGATACTGGACATTTTTACGTGTCCCTAGTGTCTATCACAAGTTGACTGAGCAATACCAGATGCAGAGATTCTGGTAGCTTTTGACTGTTTTCCTATCCTGACTGTGATATATACTAGATAGCAAAATACAGTGTTTAAACTTGCATTTCTGTATAACATAGACTCTGAAAGCTGCTTAGACAGCATATTGCATTGCCTAAGGGAACCCTAGTATCTCTTATTCAAAGATAGTTACATCTTGCAGAATAGCTCTTGTTAGCAACAGAAGTAATCTCTGATTTTTTTAATTTATCAAGCAAATCCTCAACTTCCATGAAAATGTTATTATAATGTCCAGTGAATCAAATGAGGCTTAAGACTGAGAGGGAGAGAGAAACAGCACATAATCTAGGTTGGTTTCTGCTGCATTAGGAAAGACAAAAGTTTAGAATATGGAGGAATCGGGCATCGAGAGCCAGGAAATAAGATGTTTTGGCAAGATATTAGAAGTATTTAAATAGTAAAACTACTGAAAATAAAATAGTACAGAAGAGAGACAGTGCTTACAGATAGCCAAGTGGAAGAAAAGGCTGATGTATAGTGGATGGATGACTCCAGTGATGGCTGAAGTTCAACTGTAGACTGAAACCAGCTATGTAAAATGTAAAATAACTTTGTGTCCACTGTAGAAATTAAATGATGCTTGTGATGTTGTACAGGGAATAGCAACTTTGCAGCCTACATTTTTTCCAATAGAAATACTTAGATTCTGAAAAAGAAGAAACCTGGACATACTTATTTTTCAAAGTAAAAGTGATAGAGATCATCTTTCTTTTTCTACTTTTCCTACTCACTGGAGAAGTTGACCCATTGGCTTATTAAGCGTTGCATGTTTGTTTCTTTGTTTGCATAAGTAAGTACATGTTTGTTTTTAAAAGGAAGTTCCTTAAAAGAAACAAAGCATTTTCCTTTGGTGACTCTTCATTTTTCCTGAAATTGTTCTGAAAGCAGGTCTTTATCATCTGCTCTGGGGAATGAACAATTTCACATTGCTGTCCTTTGTTATTATGGATTTCTCCTGATGGGTGACAATTTCAATGGATGTATGTAGACAACAGACTCACAGCCACATGGAAAAAAAGGATTTCACAGGTTCCTAAATCTGTTACCAAGGAGAGATTTTTGTATACCTGGGAATAGAGTGATATGTGGTGTTATGGCAGCAGGCTGCAATGTTCTACATGAGTCCATTTTTCATGCAGTGTAGTTTAATTCCTGAAGATGAGATGAGGTATCGGGTCTCAATGTCACAAGTGAACTGGTGAGTGACCTGACTGATAAACTGTGAATGAGGCAGTGTTCTGTTCACTTGACAGAACTGAATGGTTTATAGTGGCATGGAAAATTTCACTGTCCTCTGGGCATTTAGTAGAGCTGAAGACCAGAGAACCACACAAAGGCTGAATGAAAATAACAATCGGTAGATAAAATCATCATTAATATTAAGAAATAAATCAAGTGCCAAGTCTTTTAAAGCAGTTCCACTCTTCTTCCAATATTGTTTCAGTTTGGCTTACATTATGATCTAGATAAGTTCAAAAATTTCCCAGTATTCTGTTTTCTAGAAAAAAGTGGTATAGACTTGTCCTAAATGTATGTCCACACCAGGAACCTAACCTGTCTTCGTCTTTACACTTAACTAACTTAAACAGCAACAGCCCTAGGTGTTCTCACTGACAGTCCCCGTCTCAGAAACTTGGAGCTGAATCAAGAAAACACATGGATTGTTGTAAAACAGATGTGCGAATGGCTGGACCTATTAATAGTTTGATTCATATTGTTGGTGACTCAGCTTTTATGACTAGCAAAGATAATTATTCCACTGAACTTCCCTGTTACATTCGAAGCAGAGTGATATTTAGGCAAGACTCCAAACAGAAGCTTCTATCTGTAACGCTTTATACTCTGGGGGGAGGGAAGTACTCTGATAAATGGACTGGTTTTTGGAACATACTACATGTGGATACAGCAGTGACTTAGTGGAGGTTTTTTGGTTTTGTTGTTTTGTTGTTATCATTTTGCAAAATTTGCAAGCAGTTTTATTACATCACTGTATGAGAGTTTTGAAGACAGAGAAATTCTGCTAAGAATTCAGATTTGTCTCCCACTGACTGCATGCTAACCTCAGTTTGCTTCTTTAACTTTGAAGAAATGCCATCTTCTTGTAAATAAGCTGAGGAAATGGTATGATAAAAGTTCAAAGTGC
Organism: Pedionomus torquatus; assembly: GCA_013398155.1. Taxonomy (NCBI): domain Eukaryota; kingdom Metazoa; phylum Chordata; class Aves; order Charadriiformes; family Pedionomidae; genus Pedionomus; species Pedionomus torquatus. Next base: position 505,194 of record VZRU01017880.1, on the reverse strand, counting down.
CATAGGCTTTGTATTCCCAAATGGGAACTATATTTCTGCAAATAGACTTCTCATGCCTTCTCCTAATGCAGTGTTACAATGTTGGGTTTGGGTTTTTTTATTTAGACAAGACCCAAAGCTGGTAAATGGGGAATACGATCACCACACAAAAAGCATGCTTTAATCTTGCATTTGCATTTTGTAAGTGCCCTCTATATCAGGACCAACTGTGATATCAAACCTCAGCTTTCAAGATAGGCTGTGCACCAACAGTGTCTTATTACAGGAGTTGTAGGGGTACATCAGTATAAACACAAGTTCTGTGTACTCTCTCTTTGGCAGTTCTTTTAAGCAGACAGGTATGGAAATTTCCAAGGTCTTCAGAGTGTGGAACCCTTGAAGATTTCCTAATCTTGCTTTGTCACTAGAGGAGATCAGGCGGGGAAGTAGTAGGCTGGAGCAAAGTTTATATAGCGCATTACTTTGTATCTGGAATTAGATTAATTTTTTTAAAAAGAAAGAAATTAAGTACTTTTCATTAATTTCTCAGTCCATGTTTTATAGCCATAGTCAGCATGGTATTGTTTTAAAATGAAGTGATCAAAGAAAGATCTATGAAATCAGTACAGAAGCTATGTTACTCTGCTGTCCATAATGCATGTGTATTTTAAACACCCTTAGTGTGATTGCCCTACACGTTTTACATGTCTGGCAGTCATTCCATTTCAGTTAAATATGCTTTTCAAGGGCTGTGCATGCAGAAAATATGTTTCTGTTGTACCATTGTGTATTTTGAGAGGAATTTGTCCCTTCATGTGCATGAACAATTCTTTTAGCTGTAAGATAGACCAAATGTCAGAGAAAAGGCAGACAGTGCTCAGCTGTGCTCTGCTTTGTGTTTATAGAAGTCACTTGCCATCAGAGAAGCTGAAGCCACATGATTCATTTTCTATATTGCTACATTTATTTTGTAATTAAAACCAGTAAATTTGCACATGAATTTATTCAAAGATACAGCTTCTGCTTTTGCCATTCTTTCTAGGTTTCTTGGACTTTTGAGATTTGCAAAGGGTACTAGAATATTTTCTCCTCCCAGCAGGAATGAGTAAAGAGGTGCTGCTGTAGTAATTTACCAAAGACATCCCTGAGTGTGGTTTTTCTCTTTATACAGCTTTTTCCTCCTGTTTGTCAAAGAAAGTTCAGTGTATTGCTTTGGTACTACCTAAGCATTGGTGATTTGCTCAGAAAAATACTTCATGTAGTTTTTTCTTACATAATTGGGAAGTACTTAGGGTAAACTTTATTGGTGACAGCTTTATATACTTTATGGTATGTTCATTTGTATTTACATATTCTTATTTTAACAATCATGTATACTTGTGAGAATAGAATCTTAAATTATTACAGATGTTCCACCAACAAGTCAAGGTGTGGATCACAAGCAGGTCCAGAGAGAACTAGGTGATGTGGTACTACATCTGCACAACCCTACTATCCTTTCTTCCTCCTCAATTGAAGTTCATTGGACCGTAAGTATGAATCTGTATCATGGAGGTAGTTATATGTACTGCTGAATTGTACTGTTTGACTGCAGTGGAGTCACGCTTTAAGAAGCTGTGTAGTTTGTATGCTTGCAAAGGTTTTTCTCTGGAATGAATGCTACTTGGGCTTTGCTTTTCTGCCTCATTTGATTTTGTCCCATCTTCACCATTTTGTGTCTCTGTAAAGAGTGCTGTTTGCAATATGGTGAGCCTTGCAGAGTCCTGCTCTGGAAGCTAAGGGACTGATCAAAGCCTTCTTAAGTCATATCATTTGAAGCTTTTGCACTGCTTTCGTCAGGAAGTGTGTCAGTCCCCTAATGAGATAACGTGGACCCTTCCCTGTCTGTCACTTGTCAGTGGAGAGAAATACTGCATAATTCTGTTTGAAAGCGTTGCCTCTATCCTACATACTACTGAGAAACACACCCGAACCCATATAGCCTTATCTGAACCTATTCTTTCCCCTGGTGCTCTGAACACACAGTACAGGGAGAAGAGATGAGAAGGGAAAATGATTTTCAGATGGTGTGTTGGTGTTGCTCTGGTGGGAGTAAGCAGGAAGTTGGCTGCATGGAGGATATAGCAGAGGAAATGAGAGAGCGAGGAAACAATATTATAGAAGTTCTGAAGCAAAGGCAATGGGAACTCACCTTAAAAAGATTCAAGTAGGCTTACCAGGCTGAGGCCTCGGTGTAAGCAAGAATTAGAAATGGCTTGCTGTGGGAGACATTTGGCAATCAAGAGGTAGAAATTAAAAGAAAGAACAATATGGGAAACTGCAAGTACTGAGCAATGACATAAGAAAATGTAATTCAAAGAAGAGCAATTTTAAAATAGAATGCAGAATGAAGAAAAAATGGGGGGGATAACTGTACTGGGCACAGAAATAAATCTAAAGAGTGAGCTTTGAGGTCTTTTTAGGACTTCCATCTGAACATGTCAATATGTTGGCAGGAGCAGTGTAGGAGAGCACAGGGAGTAGCCCCTGAGATGCCATGGCAGAACATTTTGACCAGGAACAAAAGACTTTTTGACTTTGTAGAAGAGCCCTAGCCCAATGCAGTCTTGGTCCATGACCAGGGCTCTGCGGTGCTGCGAGAAAACAAATAATACCTGCTGTGTTGCATGGTAATTACACTGTCACCTGCAGTATGGCCACCTGCGGTAGGCAATCTCCCGTTTTAACTAAGAATGTTAAAACATCTTTAAGGTTCCTGGCACAGTTTTGTTTGACCTTTACTTACAGATCAACCTTTTCCAGACAGGCAGTTTTTGTCAGTCTCTTGGGTGGCCTGTGGCTTTTCTGCAATTTCAAAAATAAGCATTACCTCAGTTTCAGCTCACACGCGCATTCTTTATGTGGTTATTAAAATGAAAAGTGTTGCTTTTGGAGTAAAATTGCAAGCAACCAGTTTTGTTATATCACTGCATGAGAGTTTTGAAGACAGGGAAAATCTGATGCTCTTTTAAATTTTTTTCTGTTGTTGTTATTGGGCTTTCTTATTCATCAGAAATTGGAACCAGTAATTAAAAGGTAGTGAATGGTCCTCAAGAGATTACTTTGATAAGATAGATTTCTGTTTCAGCTATAGCCAAACACATCGAGTCCCACCCTCCTTTATATTAAGATGTCTTTCTCCATACACGTGATATAAAATGACCTCGATCTAAAAAAGTATTCAGGACCGCTGAGTATCATTTTGATCTGCTTTTCCAAATCTCATCTGTGTTACCATAGAGTTTTATGAGCTTTTTCCGAGCCCTCTAAAACCAGCCCTTTCCCTCCAGCAGAGGAGCCTCCCACTGAGTGGATGGATGTGGAGGAGGTGCAGGGACAAACCTGCCTTCTGACAGAGCCCGGCCATCTGCCCTTCCCATTTCCCTTTCCCATTCCCCTTCCCCTTTCGCTTTCCCCAGAAAGAAGCAGACAGGAAGTGGTGCTCATTTCTTGGATTTTGGGAGGTTCCCACACCTCGGGAGAGCTGGCAGGCTGTCTCTTTGATCTCTGTGTTCATCACCCTAAGTTGTGGAGCTGTAGATGTCCTGTCCTTGCCCACCCCCTTTTCCCCCTGTGTCCCCTGCCCTGCCAGGCAGATTAAGGTGGGCAGAAGTCTGGCCTGTGCTGTGCTCCATCGTTCAGTGCATTCAAAGGCTGTTCATTTCATGGAGCTGGGGCATGTTACAGAACTCTGTGTTACCCCTTGCTAGTGCCTTCATAAATCCACAGAAACCAGCACAGTTCTACCAGCATCAAACAGATTAATGCATTTGTGAATCAGGCTGATAATTTGCTGTACTGCAAGGAGGGAGCCTTTATCTACATTGACAGTGTTGTTTGCTTTGAATAAAATGAACAGATAGGCCGTGGACTGTGCATAGTGTCACATACATCATTCCTGGGTTGTACTTGTTAAAGGATGTGTTGTGTTTTCTGCTGTCTTGCCAGGTGGACCAGCAATCCCAGTATATTCAAGGATATAAAATTCTGTACCGGCCTACACCAGCATCCTATGGAGAGTCAGAGTGGTTAATCTTTGAAGTGAGGACTCCAACCAAAAACAGCGTTATCATTCCTGAGCTGAAGAAAGGTGTAAACTATGAAATCAAGGCCCGCCCTTTTTTTAATGAGTTTCAGGGAGCAGATAGTGAAGTGAAATTTGCAAAGACCCTGGAAGAAGGCAAGTAGGAGCCAGACTCTCTTCATCTTCCCTTTTTGAAGTAGTAGTCTGGCCTGCTTTCCTCTGATATGTTCATTATTTGATTTTGTTTGAAGTGCGTGCTGTTTGAGAACAGCAATCTGCAGCAGAGGAAGCTGTGTTGGACTGATCATTATGTGAATTGTTTGGTGACACAGAAGTAAATATTCAGAACCACGCGCGAGAGACAGAGAGCGAGCAATGTGCATAGATCCCCTCCAACACACAATGGGAAACGCGCTTTTTATCTTCGCTGCAGTGCGCACTCCTCCCTGCTGAGTTCATGGTCTGGTCACAAGTGACTTCTGTCAGATTCAAGCACTTGCTAATCACTATCTTGAGTAGATAGCAGACACCGCAGAAATCATCAAAGCATATATATGGCTGAGGGAATGGAAACCATGTTTTTAGAAGGCTTTTATATCTGGATCAATCAGTAAGACAAAATGAAAAGATGAATGAGGGCAACAGATATAGTGAACTAAATGATGTATTTCCATCTCATACCTGTGTCAGAAAGAGAAGGTTCATGAAACTCTTCCTTTTGTTGCTGCTCAGGCATAATGAATATGCAAGATGGCCAGTGCCTCTGAATAGGGATTTCAATGCCTCTTGGGTTGTGCGACCTTTCCTCTTCTCTCCTGCCTCCCCAGCATAAATACCGTGTAGCTCTGGTTTATTGCTGCGAGTGGTTCATTCATGCTAAGCATCAGCTAAGCATCCAGTTTTTAGAAAGACTACTTAAAACGCGTAACATAAATTATTATAAATGTGTTCATAGTAACACATTCTGTCCTGATTTCAATAAGTTTTGTCTACCTCGTTTTTATTTACACACTAGAGGAACTGAGATATAGCATTCTGTTGGGGTCAATTTATAGGCTTTACTTTTCAAAACTGTTGATCCTTAGTGAGATGGTTTGAAACCAATGGGGAAATCAGTGCTCAGGACTTTCAGGTAATGGGTGTCTGAGTTTGGAGACTGGTGATGAGTGTGGCACTTCCTGTCCTGCACAGCAAGCCTGCAACAGAACTCAGAAGCCTGGTTGCAGGTTCACATCCCTTTCCGTCTGTATCATTTTATCTTGTGGGCAAGAACTACTCTCAGTGAAGGATGGGGCATAAAAGAATGCATTTCTGTAGCCCAGAAACCATCTTTCTCTTTAAAAAACTCACTCTTGGGTGTGACAAACCTAACTGTTGAATCCTTCTTCCCAAACAAACAGCTCCTAGTGCTCCACCTCAGAGTGTTTCTGTAACTAAGAACGATGGGAACGGGACGGCAATTGTGGTCACTTGGCAGCCACCCCCCGAGGACAACCAGAACGGGATGGTTCAAGAATATAAGGTACTGCTGGCATGCCTTCATCCCGGGCAGAGGGGGCGTATTGGCCGGGTAGTGAGAAATTAGGTTGTTCGTGGATGCTTGGCTCCATCTACTGGTTAGTCAGAGCAAATGAGACAGAAGATCACTTCTTTGACTCAAACTCCGTATTTAGTAGTTCTGTCTAGATGGTAGAAGGCAATTAAAACAGCCTCCGTAAATCAAAGCAAAGGGTCAGCACTCTTAATTAAAACAACTACAGTCTTGCCTTCATTATAATTTGAGAAATACACACACGAGTAGAGAGGGAACCGTACCTGTTTGCAAACTGTTCTGAGACTCAAAGGCATTGGTCAAGGTAGTAAATATAAGCAGGCTTAATGAGTTGAAAAACTCAGGGATATTAATTAACAGTGTTAAGATCTGAGGAACTTATGAATAACTGGGTATTTAAATGGAAAACTTTCAAGTAAAGAATGTGGTTGTGTAATAAATGTGTTTAGTGTATAGAAATGTTTCTTTCACACAAATGCAGTTCTCATTATGCTATTTAATTTTTAACAGTGAAGTACATTATAAAACAGTTATTATTTGATGTTCGTTTAGCAACATACACTGCATTTATTTTCAGTTAAAATTGTTTTGTGATAATTTACGTAGCAAAGTAAATGACACTTATTTTTCCTGAGCAATCTACAGGCGTTTTAAATGTCCAGTTGTGGATACCAAGTAAGCTTTATAGGCTCAGAGAGGCAGGGTCTTTGATTTCAGTCTCCTGCAAATAGACATTACTGAGAAGCTTTTTCAAATGAGAATGCCTTGGCTGTTTTTCAGGTTAAAATACTGCGCTATAGACATATATTCCTAGCCATCAAAAATCATTCTGCTTTTTTTCTTTCATCAGTAGAAATGGGAAAGGGAAAAGATCACTAAGCTTCATGGTCAATTTAAAATAATAACATGCTTTTCAGAACATGGTCAACTGGTAAGAAAATCAGTTTATGGCTTACTTTCAGATATATAATGTAATTGGGAAAAAAATACTTGCAAAGTTATGTTATTTAAAGACAGACCTGGAGCTGAAGAGATGGAATTATTTCCATCAAGAAACTCCATTAGAGAAACACTAAGGTTGTAAGGACAAACCGATAAAAGTCAGGAAATTCACATTTCCAAGTGGATGTAATACCTAACATACCTCTTAGCATTCAGAGGTAATAGGCTACCAGGTGTAGGAGCAAGCAGCTTGTAGTGCTTGTGTAGCACTAGATGGCACACTGGCGCATTTCACATCTATGTTTATTGTGTGGATGCCATTATTTTCCTTTGTGCTTTACACCACAGACAAAAAACAGACACAATGAATGTATAGGGAATTGCTATTTAAGTTGCTATATGAAATGAGTATTTTTGTCCAAAAACTAAATAAATGCGGAACCAGTGATTTAAGATTAAGAACTTATAATAAAAAAAAAAATATAGAAGTCTAGTAAAATCTCTTTCTGTCCTCTTTGTTTTGCTGTGTCCTGTGTTTTCTCCCAGAAAAAAAGATACACATTTGTGGGGGAATTCTTTGTTTTCCCAGCAACTCATATCTAAGGCAAGAGTGTACGTACTTTAATTAAAAGAGAAAATAAATAGTGAGGAGGATACCATCTTAATTGAAGAAATGTTAGTAGCACACGCAAAAAGACAGAAATTCAAATCACAGCAGAAATCATTCTCTTCTTCCCTGGCATGAAGTTAGAAATTATCCTGTTAAATTAATTCTTTCTTCAGTTATGTGTCTATTCTAGTGTGAATTCCTCCTTCCTTCATAACATTCTAAAACTTTGTTTTCAGTTGCCTATTTAAGTATACAAAGATAGCATGGCAAGTACTGAACAACCTGATGTTTAACCTAATGTTCTTGTTTTGTGAATTTCAGCATGCATCTGGGTACCTAAAACCAAAACATTTTTATTAATTAGTAGTGCATAGTTAGAAGTACATAATAAGTTAGTTTTATGTTTTGTGCATAGAGCATTGTACAAGGTGGCAGTAAAAATTTCTGTCAAAAGAAAGTGTCAAAATGTAAGTCAAAATGTAAGTCAAATGTAAGTCAAAATGTAGATTTAAATCTTCTGTTCCTAACTTTTTTGTGTTCTTATTTACCTAAGAGTATTTTCATGGACTATCCTTTAGGATTTAAGAGCAATGTTACTAATATTACTAATAATTATTCTACTACTACTGACTGAAACAGTCTCTGTTCAGTATCAGAATATAAGAAGGAGATTCTCTTCACAGGCTCTGACCTGCTCTGCAGCAACAATTATGTACTGTGCTGGGATTCTATTTCAAGGGAGCTTAAAATACATTCGAGAGTGTCCCACTAGGCTTTTTTCATTCCTTGACATCCAGAGAAGGAAAAAGGGTCTTACCTGCCTGGATACAATCCGGAGTAATGTGCTGTAGGCAATCCTGCTCTAGCAGGGGAGTTGGACTAGATGATCTCTAGAGGTCCCTTCCAACTCTGACAATTCCATGATTCCATAATATCCTGAAAGTGAAATAAAATTTCTGATGTCCAGCCTGAATTGGACGAGAGATTTGTACTGAATCTTTTGGGAGTTCCCTTTGTCAGAAATAAAATATTCCCTCCTGGGTATAATAAACAGAGGTTCAGAAATGTTGCTTTTTTCAGGAAAGTTTGCTTCTTTGCAGAAAACATACTTAATTTAACTAATTTAAATTTCCTGATAAATATTCATTGTAGAACAATACATTCGTGGAAAGGCTTCATGAGGGAAATCAACAGAGCTTCATCAGTTTTTTAATACATCTAGATTAGCTGCTACTTCACCTTTAATAGCAGCTGGCAGTTCAACCATACTCTTACAAGCATTCACCATATTAATGGTGCATGCCTAAAGAGATAAAAATATCTCATCATGTTGTTTCTCCCAGTCATTTAATACCACTGATGTTATTTAGAACGTGGTGAAGTTGTTAGACCCGAGTCCTGATCTCAACCAAAAAATGAGATCTGATATCATGCTATTGCCTCACCATAGAAGATGACATGTTGCTCAGTACTTCCCTCTTGCTGGCGTTTTTGTTTTTTTTTTTCAAAAAAGAAAATATTTGCGTTCCACCATGACATCAATTCTCTTGTGATGTCATGTGATGAAAGACTTGTCCTTGCACTTGAGTGAAAAAAGCCTTGCTTGGTGAATGATTCCGAAGAAGAGAATTGCAAATTCTTTTAACTGAATGCTCTTTGTTGTTTATAGGAATGATTCTTGGCTTATGGGGCTTCCCTTATTTGTTCTGTTACTAATGCTTTTAGTTTTATTAGCACTGATGTCACTGTAAATGCATTATAGGAAACACATCAAGTAATTTCAGCTCGTTGGAAAAACAAGTATTTTTCAATATTCATACAAAGCCTAAGACAGCAATCCCTGACTGCAGATATTAAAGTAGTGACAAATTCTAAATTTTCTTATACAACGGAAGGGAATATGTCATCCTTCCTTCTACTTACCCTTTGGTTTTAAATTTTGAAAATTTATACTTACCATACACTTACTTCCCTGCAGGTTTGGTGTCTTGGCAATGAAAGTCGATACCATATAAACAAGACGGTAGATGGTTCCACCTTTTCTGTAGTCATCCCCTCCCTAGTTCCTGGTATTCGATACAGCGTGGAAGTGGCAGCAAGTACTGGGGCAGGACCTGGAGTGAAAAGTGATCCCCAGTTTATCCAATTAGGTAAGCCTGCTGGTAATCCTACCTATTGGTTTCAATGATTTTTGTTTGTTTTCTTTTGTCTTTTATGGCACCAGAAATACTTTCAAGACAACTGAAATATATAGTGTTACTTGATCTCTGGAATAGCAGGATTTGGCATTTCTGGTTTTAAACTTGCCCTAGGACTGTATTTGTAAAGATGGGATTATAGCAGCACTTTGTTTAGCAGCATTTTGTTTAATCTCCCAGTTCGGTAGTGCTTTTTGGTTATGAATTTATTTCAAAGTGAATTTTCACACTTAAGACTGGTGTAATAAAACATGTAGGGGAGTATGAATCACTCAGTGTTGGCTCGCTTTTAGTTTAGGGATGTAATTTGTCTTGATCAGATTTTATCTTTCGTTATTGAAGAAAAAAACCAAGAGCATGCTAAAATTAGGCACAATAAATATCACCTATGTGTGAAACCTAGTAAATAACCGTAATATAGAAGAAAGAGGCACACAGATGGTTTACAATAATCTTGACCTTCTCACTTCACTTACACCTAACATCTCCGTGTCATAAACGCAGACCAGGGGCATTGTTCCTGCTTTTATCTTGGAGAAAAGTGTCTTTGCTGGTGGTTAGCTGGTTATTTAAAGTAGCCTTAGGTATATTCATATACTGCTTTACCAGTATGCCTTTATCAAAATACTTTAGCAGTATTTTATACTTTGTCAGTATTACACACTTTAGAGTATATAATTGTGGAAGCAAGCTCAGCACATTGCTTTGGACTTTATATCCTGTCTGTATCTGTATCATTAGTAGATATTCCTTGTTACTTAACTTTCCATATTTAAAAATCTATAATTACTGCATGTAAAAACAAGACTGAACAAGTATTATGTACTCTGGAAAATTACATATACATTTCCTTGGCTATTAAGATGAAGGTCATCTTTAACTTATTTTACTTACACAAGCATATGATTCCCAGTTACATTAGTAGAGATTTTATGGCAATATTACACGCAGCTTATATGATACTCCATTAATATGTGCAAAAGCCTTAGTTATTTGTTGGATTGTTTTTTCTACAGCCAGCTTCCATTCACAGCTTTCTACAACCAGCTTTCCAGTCAAAGTCAAGTTTGTTCTATATGGCTTAGATTTTAAAAACTTTCAATCAGTGTGGCTTACAAGTGTAAAATATTAGGGCAACTTTGATGTGCAAAGCTAAAGACTTTACAACCACGCTTTCTTTTCCCTTTTCTCTGATGATAAGCAAGTGTTAAATGAAGGTGAGTTTTATAATTGAACTTAATCACTTTGGGGCTTTGGTATGTGAAAAAAGAAACAAATGAGACTTTGTCAGGGTAAGATTTTTGCCCACTTCTCAGTTCCTGGCATTTACTGCCCCTAAATTAGAAAGCATGAAGCAATCACACACCTCAGAGGGTGTTCAAATGTTCAAGTCTGGTAGAATCCATCTATTTCATTGAGGTCGGGGTTTCCTTTCATAGTCTGTGCTGCTTGCTTCTAATTAAGTGACATGACCAAATCTACATATGATATAGCAAAAATCCCATCATTTGGTTGTTACATGGCAAAGACCTGGAGGCAGGAGCCTTTTGGAGATCTGTGCCACTAGAAGCAGCACAGAGAAATACCTAGACAGTGTTGCAGTCCTTTTGGCAACTGCAGGAGACTGCTGAAAATCAGTATTTAAATTTAAGAGGAGCACCCTTTAGTAGCACAGATCAACCTACAGTCATCAAGGCAGAAGAGTGGCCGCGGTTTAGCTGACTCTACCCTGTGATACAAGTTCTCCTACAGCCCCCGCAAGGAATCGCATTCTTAGTTCTTGGATGTGCTCCCAGCAAGGGGGTGGAGCAGACACTGGAGTTTTCTGGTAGCTCTTCTGAAGAAAGAAAATTAATTTGTTGATGTCATCAATTGGCACTTTTCACCAGCAATAAATTACATGATTGCAGAGAGAGGGAAGAGAGGCCAGAGAGGGGGAGGAAAGAGGAGCAAGGATACTACTCTTAGGAGGTTTGAAAGAGTCCCAACTCCATGTATGTATGTGCTCTAGGAGTTGTGTGTTTGCCACTGACAACTTCAAGTTTCTACAGTTCTGTCACTGATCCCAACTATTCCTTCAGGAAAGCTTTTTTGGATACCTGAATTAGTGCAATTCTTGTTTTTTTTTAAACTAACTCAGAATTCCATGTATGGAAACAGGATGTATTGTGTAATTTAGATATTCACTTTTTTTTTTTTAAGAACTTTTCATTAAAATTAAACGTTTATCTCCTTACAATGTGTTTTTCTTACAAAAATGTGAGACGAGGTTGTGGCTGGCTCTGGAGCATCCGAAGAAGAGGGTTTTATCCTAGTGGAGTGTACTCTCTTGCCCAGCAACCTCGTATTTGGGTCCATGTGCTGTGCAGGGTGCTCCTGGGTTTGTGACTGTGAGAAATATCTGGGCAGAGTTTCAGCCGGGTGTGTGACAGGAGGAAGCTTCACCTTTCAGAGGCCGCCTTCCAGAACAAGAGGGGAGGACAGGAGACATTGGATTCTCTGAGAGCTGAGGCGTGCAGTCGCAGTCCCATGCATCAGCTGAGCTGTGATAACTGACCTTGCACACACACTTAACTTGTTGCAAAGACAGGTACAAATTGGAAGCTCAAAGCTCTTTCATTTCCCAAGTCTCAGCTGACACAAAGCAGCTCACCGGTACCCTAGACTTCCCGTTTCACCAGAGACCAGCCAACAATAAACTTGCTTGTTGTTCAAAAATTACTTTTTGGTGTTTAAAATCATGAGATCAACAGAAAAAATCATGTGTCTTCTTAAAACACTCCCCTTCGGGCTTCCGAATATTTCTCTTGGTTTTTGAATGACCTTTCAAAGCTTTCTATGGAATTCCAAGGTCTGGAAA
>VZRU01017880.1:451495-492941 GCA_013398155.1 Pedionomus torquatus | reverse complement strand
TAAATTTTATTTTTAAATTGATATTTTGCATAGAGAAGAGCTTTGGTGATAAGGAAAAAAAATCGTATTTCATAGGAGCTAGTCACAGCTCACTATATTGTGCTCATAGAATCATAGAATGGTTAGAGTTGGAAGAGACCTTAAAGATCATCAAGTTCCAACCCCCCTGCCATGGGCAGAGGTACCTCATGCTAGACCAGATTGCTCAAAGCCCCATCCAGCCTGGCCTTGAACACTTCCAGGGATGGGGCATCCACAGCTTCTCTGGGCAACCTGTTCCAGTGTCTCACCACCCTCAAAGTAAAGAATTTCTTCCTAATATCCAATCTAAATATCCCCTCTTCCAATTTCAAACGATTACACCTCATTACCACAGTCCGTGATAAAGAGTCCTTTCCCATCTCTCCAGTAGACCCTCTTTGGGTACTGGAAGGCCATTATGGCTTCTCCAGGCTCAAGAACCTCAGCTCTCTCAGCCTTTCTTCACAGGAGAGGTGTTCCAGCCCTCTGATCATCTTTGTGGCCTCCTCTGGACCCATTCCAACAGGTCCGTGGCCTTCCTGTGCTGGACACAGAGCTGGACACAGTACTCCAAGTGGGGTTTCACCAGAGCAGAGTAGAGGGACAGAATCACTTCCCTCAGCCTGCTGGCCATGCTTCTTTTGATACAGCCCAGGATGCAGTTGGCTTTCTGGGCAGCCAGCACATGTTGCTGGCTCATTTTGTGCCTCCTTGTCCACCAACACTCCCAAGGCCTTCTCAGGGCTGCTCTCTATCCATTCACTGCCCAACCTCTATTTGTGCTTGGGATTTCCATCACCCAGGTGCAGGACCCTGCATTTGGCCTGGTTGAACTTGATGAGGTTTGCACAAGCCAGCTTCTCAAGCCTGTTCTGGTTCCTCTGGATGACATTCTCTCCTTCCAACATGTTGACTGTGCCACACAGCTTGGTGTCGGCAGCAAACTTGCTGAGGGAGCACTCAGTCTCACTATCCATGTCTCCAGCAAAGATGTTTAAACAGTACTGGCCCTACTACTGACCCCTGATAATCACAATACTGTGAAGAAACAAAATCATAGAATTTTGATAGAACTTTTTTTCTTGTCACGATTTGCAATGTCAGGACATTGGTTACAAAATTGTTCCATACAAAAAGGTGAGAATTATCACAACAGATTATTTTTTCTGATTCTTGCCTAACATTTGTGCAGTGATGGGACACTGGCTTGACAGTATTACCTATGCCTGTTAGCAAATAAATAGTGACATTGGAACATACTGCATCATATTTAGGGTACCAGCTCTGAGAAGCCCCACAACTGCAGTTAATCTTACTCTGAAACATGCAATTCATATGAATATATAGTATGTAGGTTTTTATTCAGAGACGTCTGCACAATTGTTATAAATATTGAGTGCATTATTCAACCAGTGAATGTCTGAAGTGTACGAAAGAAAAGAAAGTCTTGTTAAATCTCTCTTTGTTATTCTAATTGCTTCATTTAGGGGGTGCAGTTTGTGAACTAGGTAGCATGCCTTCAGACATATTATTCTGTCAGCCCTTGAAGTGCTTCTAGTGTGATAGTTATAAGGGGGCTTTGTTGATATTTTTGTCTAGTGGCCTGCAAACAACTTGAAGAAAGTACTATTTGTTTTCCTTTACTGCAAATGCTTCCAAGCCACTTTCGTGCTGACATCTCAACCTGAATGTTGTAAGATTGAAGTGCAAAACTGGTATTTTTCCAGTTTTGGAAAAGTAGATAGCAACAAAGGAGACAAGCCAGTATATTCTTAACCTGGTAATATTGTACTGAATAATTTTGATATTGCATCAGGCACGTATATTTGAGGAAACACTCAGACATTATGATGCAGATTCAGGTGTTCTGCAAGTTTTGAATTGCCAGAATTAGAAAACTTAGATATTTCTACTTAGTGTTTGTACATTTTGTGTACTCAATGAGACAGGCATATGGAAAAGTACTATTCTGTAGGTTGTACATGGATACATCAAAGTTAAGGTTACTTGAACACCTGTGAACCTGGAATTTCCTGTCTATTTTGAATCTACAGTCTTAATTGCATATCAGTCTTTTATTTAAGGTTTAGAAATTTGTTAGCTTTTACATTATTATTATCATATGGATATTTAACATCACAGAATTGGAGGCTGCAGTTCTTCTTGATGTAAAATCTAATTAGTTTTTACTGGAATTTGGAACTTGGAGCTTCAAGACAGTAAAATTGGGTAGTTTGTAAGCGATAACCGTAGCAACATTCTCTGTGATGAAAAAGAAGACTCTTATCTTGGGGTAGAAGAAGAAAGGATGAGTCACTGTGATAATATGCTGGTTTCAGGGAATCGGAGGATCAGCCTGCTCCAACAACTTTGAGGCATTTTCAAGTACATTAAATGCTGCGGCTGCTGCTCTGGCAGTAAGATGCACTTTGCCGTAGAATGTTTATGTTCACTTATTATTTTGGCACGTCTCCCCGAGGAGTGCAAGCAGGAACAAGAATGTTGATTATGAACTGTTTATATCTCAGTCAAAGCTTCCAGAAATTTCCTGGGATGAAGAAAAAGTACTTTTCTTAGGTTTAAAGAGGTTTTTCCTGACTGATCATTCAGGATCTTGTAGGACTATTGTGGAGAGAGAAGATAGCCTTCTCAAAGAAAGCCTTCCAAGATAATGTTCCTGGAAATTTTTGGAACTGAGGGGTTCAATAGATTTCATTACCTTTGCTTTATGTTTTGCTTACTTTCTATTTTTTAATAAAAACAGGAACAGGACACATGTTAAATATGATATCTTGAAAGCCCTTCCTCCTTCTTTTCTGTGATGCTCTTTATATGACTATATAGGAACACATATGCATTTTTCTTTTCACTATGTGTGTAAATATATACCAGCTAATTTAATGTAGTGGCTCTAACAGTCCCCCCATGTACAACATGCCATAAGCCTAGTTTCTTAAAAGCAAATATATTATTATGGTCTCCTTATGCTCGGAGTGACTAGCAAAATAATGAAATGAATCGTAATTAAAAATTAGAATGATAAATGTTCAAAGAGATTCTTCAGTATTTTGCAGTCTTCAGACTTGAATTGACTGAGTAGTACAAAATGTTTGTGTATACAAAAGTACTGCCTTTCTCTATTGCTGAATTGTTGATGTGTTTAAAAAACATTCTTATTTGGCTTTTGAGATTGTGATTCCTCGCACCCCACAAATTTATTGTTTTAAATATACATTTATATTTTATATATTTAAAGGATTAGAGAAAAAATATTTATCAGTCTTCTAAATTTATTCAGGACCATAGGTTCTCTGGAACTCTTTTGTTCTGTTCCATTAACATGTGCAAGATGGTGTAGCTGTTTAAAAAATATAGAAATAGCAGGCTTACTCATTTTGAAAAGAGACTGATGATGCAAGTTTTCATATCTTTATACGGCCTCAGCTGCAAAGAGACAAAAGATGAGATAGAGAGTGACAGATTTAATTCATTGGTCACAGTATACTTTATACGTTTAAGCCCATCTGGCCACTTGTGTGGAACTTCACTTGGCTGTCGCCATAAAATCTGAAGCAACCCATCTTAACCTTGCACAAATAGGCATGAAATCCATAAACCCAGCAGGCACAAAGGGTGTATTAGTGAGAAAAGAATGAGTCTGCCTGGTGAACTTTCAGATGAGGCAGTGCACATAGGATCACAGAAGATAAAGGGACCTGAAATATGAAATAAAATTTCCAATAAGGTAGCAGTCAAAGACCTCAGCAAATTAGGTATTTGACATTGATGGCGCTAAAACTGAAATCTGGAATTCTTCACTCAAAAAAGATGCTATTAATGTAACCATTTCCAGATCAAAAAGATATCCTTTTCCAGAGGATGTTTATTTGCTGTGATTCCATCTCTGGTTTGTCTTGCAGTTTTTCACATTTTATTTAGGTTTACTTTGGAATAATGCAAGACATATCATAAAAATAAAAATCTATGCACTGCTTAGTTTGTAGGAAAAGGTACTCTTTTTTCAGTAAATAGGCTTTTACTTTTTATATAGTTTATATTAATAGAATTAATAACAGCACCTTTCTCCTTAAAACATCTCTTGTTCTTAATCTGATGTCATTACCCGTAGTAAAAAGCAAGTAACTGTTGGATTTACATAAGAGTAACAACGGATATTTCAAAGACTAAGCTGTGGAATGTGTAAAGCAATATCCGCTCTGAGTAAAGCTTTTGAATTCTTGCCCTCACCCTGTGCAGTAATGAAATTTCCAGTAAGCACTCACTGTAGTGCTAAAAAAATCAAGAAGGCAGTATTTTGTCTTTGAGACGCTTCATTTCAGTTAGAAAGCATTGGTCACCACCTGAATATTCTCATTGCTGTTCCTAGAAGGTTCTTGCAAATGTTCACTACAGAAAGAGTAGAAAAGACGGATTCTTACAGGTGCTTTCTCTATTAAGAAAAGAATAAAAGTGGGAGGAAAATTACATGTTCTTTATTTTGGTGTGGCATATTTACAGATAGACTGTTTTTGAAAAGCGCTGCTTGTTTGGTAATAATAAGACTTCTTTACTATTTTTGCCAGTTCGTAACTCATTTTTTAGTTATTCTTCAGATTTTTCATTCACATCAGTAGGGTGGGGTTGGTTATTTTGTACTTTTGCTTCTTTATGACCTTTTAAATATGCAGTCTTTTGTAATTGAGGTCAGAGTGAGAGACTGCAAAGAGTACTTTAGACTGTGTAATACAAGATCTAAATAATCTGACAGGAACTGTTAAATTAAAATGTATCCTTCAATGCCAGTCTCATGTGAATGTACTGTGAATTTGTAATTCTTCTGTGATTATCAGTTATGAATAGATGTTTTGGTAGATGACTTCTACCCATTAGCAGAGCTCAAACAGACTTTGCATGTGTCATACTTGAGCTTTCTTTTACTTGCTGTATTCCTTGCTGACTTTCTGAACAATTTTATTGTTGCTATGCTAAAAGAAATTGTTTTTATTTTAAAAAAAGCTATCTCCAAGTTTGAGAGCCTGGCTTTCTATTTGTTTGCCTAGCGGCCTGATTTTAGCAGGTTTCATAAACAGAAATCACTGAAGTTGTAGGTACTTATCTTGTATGGATAACCATTTCTATCTAGACTTGTAAAAAGAGACTTTTAAGAGTGTTCTTAAAAATTTTACCCTGAAAAAGTGGACTATGGTTACATCTGTTCTTTTCATCCTGCCTTTTACAGTTACTCATTCAAATTAATTGGCTATTTTGGATGTTTTGTTTTGTTTTGTTTTTCTCCCCAGATTCTCATGGAAACCCTGTGTCTTCAGAAGATCAAGTCAGTTTAGCCCAGCAAATTTCTGATGTAGTAAAGCAGCCCGCCTTTATTGCTGGAATTGGTGCAGCCTGTTGGATTATACTTATGGTCTTCAGCATCTGGTTATATCGGCACAGGAAGAAGCGAAATGGACTCACTAGTACTTACGCTGGTATCAGAAAAGGTGCCGTATTATATATTTCAGTCCACTAGCTGCTGAATGCCTGTTTGCTGGCTATTTACTTTATCATCAGTCTCTTGTCTGCCTAAGACTCGATGCAGGAATTATCAAATTACTGCAATACTTTCAGGAGGTGTGGATTAGGAGTCAATGCAGAAAGCGGCAATATTTACATAACGTGTTAAACCTGGCATTAAAGTATAAGCCTTTAGCAAAATACCCAGAGTAGCATTTCATAAAGATACTCCTACAAATAAGATGGATTTAAGGCTGAGAACTTGCTATCTGACACTGTGCCATCTGAGAAGGAGCCAAGTGGATGGTAGTTCATTGTCCCTCCTGTTCAGTCCTTTGCTTGCTGCTAAGAATACTAACAGTGGTGTACATGACAGTAATGCTTTTGGTGTATGTACTTGAATTTCCATGTGTTCTGGGGGAATATGGTGATGTGGCTGTTTGCAAAAGCACAACAGTCAATAATACTTTCCAAGAGTCTTTCATAAATGCTGTTGTGAGACCCTTTGCTGGGACTGAATTCTGGGGCTATCACATCTTACATCTGCATTCAGTTAGAATGGCAGCAGTGGGATTAACTTAAAGCACTCTTTGTTTTCGTGTTATTGACACCTTTTATATCAGATTGTTGATGGGCACGCAGTGCTTTACAATATACTCTGTGACAAACAAAACTAGAATCTCTACCTGGAAGATCCTCTGGAATTAAAACTTGATTTCTTCTGATTCAATAATTTTTTGATTACACCCCAAAGTGAAAGCTGAATTCAATAAGCTACAGTTCCTTACATCTCAAAGCAATATCTCAAAGGGACTCGTAGAGTAAGAACTGTAAATTCTGGAATGAATCAGAAAGTGGGACATCCTGCTTTTGAAGGAATAGAGGGAGAATTTTTTATATTTAGCAATCAAAATATAGACCTAGACTTAAAACATGCACACATCTTAATGTGTGAAAGCTGTCACAAGATTACATTCTCTAGTCACCTCAAGAATGAACGTGTGATGGGCAGGAGAGGAAAATACAACACAAATGTTTTTAAACAGTAGCAGTGTGTTGCTATGAAAAGGAAGCAGTGCTAAAAATAGCCCAAGAGTGAGTGGAAACGTTGAAGTAGTTGAAGTAGTTCTGTTGCAGAGTTTAGGTGTCCTCCGTGCTATTGAAGTACCAATACTCGCGGTAGACTTGGCACAGTGGTTGTAGCGGAGCTGTAACCACAGGAATTGGGGATGAATTTCACCTTTGGTTTTGTCCTGCTGGGATTTCATAGATAAGACAGACCCCGACGTGCTGCTGCATTGGCCTTGCGCTGTTTTGTTTTACTAATAGCATGCTGCCATACTGCCTTTCTACAATTCTATCAAACTAACATTGCTATGCTTTCAGCAGTACCTATGATTAAGCAAAAGGCATACAATTTGTCCTTAAGAATGGTCGCTTTAATGACATCAGCTATTGTTCAAAACAGCTGTGTTTTTCAGTATCTGTAAAAATATCTTTTGTGTAGTTCGGTGGGGGATTTTAATGAAAATACACAGAAAAGTAGGGTATGCATCTCCATTGCAAAGTATTCTTCAAGAAAAAAAAAGCCATCGTTAGTGAAATGTACATTGCAAAGTTGTTTGCTACTTGGCAGTGCATCGAGTCATCACTGCAAGCCCAAACTTTCTTCACTCTTGCATTTATTTATTTATTTTTCTGTTTAGCTTCAGGCCTGACATCTGTTAAAATACTTCACTACTCCCACACATACATACTGTGCTATCACTCTTACACACTCACAAGAGTTTATTAATAGAAGCTCTGAGAATTAACTTGTTCTTTCGTGTAGTAGCAATAAAGATTTCATTTAGTTGAACCTCTGTTCATCTGTTCCTCGGTTCCTTAAGAAACTAAACTACATTTAGTACTTAGCTCACAGAAGAGTAATGAGACAGTAGTTAAAGATTTTTTTTCATGTCCTTGTGATTGCAAATTAATTTTGAGACACTTGATTCTCTTTTGAATAGCTCTGGTGTAAATGCACCTTCTATTTTAATGAAAGCTTGTTACTATGGTTCTATATTTTTGAATGTAGCTAAATTAAGCTTGACTGTGTGAAAAGGCCTAGCTCAACGAAAATACAATGGAATTCCCAAGATAAAGAGCTGTGCTACAAATGAAGTCTGAAATGGGCAAATGCTCAGGGTTTTTTTTCCTTTTTTTTATTTTTTTTTTTTGCCTAGTACCATATCACTGGAAAAAAAAATGGCTTGGTAAAAGGGGGGGAAAAGCTACAACGCATCCTAAATTATAACTAGACAATCTGGACTCCCCCCAAACATCAGAGTTGTAAAATTTAGATTAAGGAGCTGATTTCTTAGCCAGAACTTTTTCTTTCTGTGCCAGATTTGCTGATCAAGTACTGTCTCAAGGCTCCTTTTAGTGAATATTTTGTTGTTCCTCTTACATTTCTCTTTGCTGTCATTAGCTCAAAAAGGGCAATGCTAGCCTTTTTCTGCCCATCAGTGATAGAAAAACTATACTGTCTTGTCAACAGAAGGGGGAGCATGTGCTAATAGGAAGAGCAGATGCTAGCAGTCTGTATTTGGATTAGAGACCCTATTGATCCAAAGAGGATTTATAGTAGCTGTGAGAGTGAAGATTGTCAAGCAATGTCATTGTTCCGTTGTTAACCTTTCCCTCTTGAAGCCCGGGGTTGAAAGGCAGAAAGATGTTACATCTAGGGAGATCTTCCCCCTTTTTTTGGCGATTATTTAAGGAAGAAAGATAATAACTCTGTTTTACAGTCTCATCCACAAAAACAAAACCTAATTGCTATAGTGGATTTTAGTGCCTTTATTACTGTAAAAGTTGGTCCCATTCTTGAATCAGAGACAGAAAAAAGCAGTTCTCTTTGTTCATTTATATGATTATTATTTCCTTACTGAATATGTAAGTGTGCCTATTAGTTCAGCGTAATGAGCATTTACTTAGTGAACTGCAGATAAGATTCAATAGGACCTTGATAAGGCTTTGTTAAGGAATTTGTCATTCTGCATTCTAAAATTATTAAAAGTGGGGGGGGGGTGTTTGTGCTAGGATTTTCAGAAAAACCTAAAATATGAAAATGAGGGGTATTTGAAAGGCTGAACCACAGCCGGGTCCCCTCAGGAGCACAATAGAACATCAAGCGTTTTTTTCAGAGTAGTATCTTCAGAGACAAGCTTCTTTCTGAATGGCAAATTTAGTATAATTTCTGTACCAATGTGACTGAACTACTGGGTTAGTTATATACATTTGTTTTATGTTCAGCTGTCTGCTAGATTTATACTAATGTGGTATGTTTCCCTTTCTCTCTTCAGCTTAATAACCAGTTTGTATTTTGTTTTGATTTTTCAGTCCCGTCTTTTACCTTCACACCAACAGGTATATATTTGCACTTTTCCCCCCTTCTTTGTTACTTTAGCATGTGTTTGTGCTACTGTTTCTCTTTTTCTGACATAACCAGCCCAGCTGTTCTGAAGGGTGCTTTTGAACAATTTCACTAATGACAGGTACCATTATTTTGTTCTCTAAGTAGTGTATATTTGCTTTGGAGCTGACACTTCTTTTACATTGGTGTGTACCATTTTGTACAAGCATGCCATTTCATAGCATGATTCTGCCAGTTTGTACAGCCTGGGCTCTTTTCTTGCCTATTACAATGGAGTAGTGTGGCCACTTGCATCTAGGGATGCAAAAGGTGCTTCTGA
This sequence comes from Pedionomus torquatus, assembly GCA_013398155.1. Taxonomy (NCBI): domain Eukaryota; kingdom Metazoa; phylum Chordata; class Aves; order Charadriiformes; family Pedionomidae; genus Pedionomus; species Pedionomus torquatus. Next base: position 483,675 of record VZRU01017880.1, on the reverse strand, counting down.
TGGAGGAATGACTTAGCCAGAGCCCAGATGCTGGCTTGGAAGGGATTCAGTGGGATTATAGTTAGTGAAACATTTGCTTCTTTTCTTTCCTCTGAATCTGCATTAATCCGGTGACCTAGGAGTTGTCTGCTTTGCAAGATACAGCAAATGAAAGTGTTATAGCAGTTAGATTTCTTTGCTTGCTGCCTTTAACTGTATTTGTGCTATGAAATTTCAAAATAATTATCCTGTTCTACACAAAAAGTGGTGCATTTCAAATTCAGGGTGGGTTAAAATCATCTTCTGTTTCTTTTTGCTTGGAAATGTAGAAAATATATCGTAATCTGAGCCATAGCCCACCAAAGTCCACAAGAGCCTTTCCGTTCTGTAGAGCTGTCCTTCAGTCGGTCCCACAGTCTGACAGCTCAGCAGCTCTTCCTCTACAGTTAAAGACAAGAGAACACATTCCATACCCACCAGTACTACAGCCTGACTGAGCACACAGGTTGTCTCTTCTTTGCTCTAAATCCCTTACTTTCGCAAGAGGTCTATGAGACTTGCGGGATGTGTATATCCAGGCACAGTAAAAACCACCACCTACCCCCTCCTTAGACATTAGCAGGGCATGTTAGCTCAAAATCAGCACTGTTCTAATTTGGCCTCTGGGTAGCAGCTGAGTTATGTCTTTCCAAGCTGGACTGCAGGTGAAGCCAGTCTCATGTCTCTCTGCATTTATCCACGCAGACTTAATTGTAATGGGTTAGATTCTTACCCACGAGCTTTTAATCACATTGGATAGTATTCAAAAGTCATCCTGTTACATTCAGTGGAGTTGCTTACTGTTCGGTATGAGTCAGAGTGGCCCTTAATGTTTCTGAAGTCCTTTGAGATCCACGGTGGAGACTAATTCAAGTTATTATTATTTTGCTGTTACTTTAATTGGCTTAACAGAGGACTTCTGTTGCAATCATGATTGTAGTACACTACTGAAACTCTGCAGAGGTTGGTAGGTTAGCTAACATTTGTTTTCTCAGTTCGATTCTTAACATTAAAAGAAAATATCAGGGCTCCTTGAGAGATGTCAGAGCTGCAAAATAAATAGCACTGAAATTTTTAAAGAAGCAATTGGAAAAAACACAAAAGTATGTAAAACATTTAAAGAAAAAAAAATCTTTTTTCAATCCAGGATCCCAGCCATTAGTTCCATTGACTTTAAATGGAACCAGACTCTCTTCTCTAACATTACCTATACTAAAAGACTTACCTGTAGCAATGCATCCTACATTTTAATCCTGTTATTGTAATTGCTGCCAGCATTTATCTCTCTCTTGCAGACTCCCAGTTTGGAGTTTTTCTAAAGAGCAGAATTTGGCTGCTTNTTTCAAACGCATTACTGGTTGGAAAAAGTAAAATCCATCAGCATTTGCAGGGAGGCAATCTCCTTAACCTTTTGCCAAACCTTATTCAAACCTGCGGAATTTGAAGCACTGTTTCTTTTTGGATGTTTGCATCCTAAAAACTGACTTTTCAACCATGGTGCTTCTTGTGAAGGACATGCAATCCATGCCAACAAATAAATGTGTGTGGACATCCACTTTGTTATTGTGTAATGCTTCTGAAATACTAGCAAAATTGTTCCTTCTAATTTAGGAAGTATTCTTGCTGCCAGACATTTTTCTACCAAGATGTATACATTTAAATTTTTGGATTAAAAAGTATCATTAATAAATCCAATCGTAAAATGTTCTAAAATGTCACGTTTCTGTGGACTTCTAGAGTGTGCCTGTTCCATGAGTATAGTGCACTAACATTCAGAAAGAGCATGTGTTTTTGCAGTAGGTTCAGCTGTAATGAGCCGTTGTTTACTTTGGAAGTAAGGTCTTCCTTTACAGAACCATGATACCTCTTTAATCTTACCAAAATAATAAGGCAGAGTAAAGCTTTAACTTCTAGCCATTCATGAAATAAATATATGACCTAAATTCTTCTCCGGAGTAACTCCACTGAAGTCAGCAGAGTTATGTTAAGGATAAGTTCAACCTGATGTATGGCTTCCTGCTTTCTTAAGCGATACGCATGTTTGTGTGTGATTTTCAGAACAGGACTGAAATATAAAACTTGGTTGGAGCGAAGACTAGCAGTTATCTGGCAACACAAGTATTATGTATGAACTTGAAATAAAACGAATAGCGTGCAGAATGAGACTCAGAATTAATGTATAAACAATGCACATTTGTTGTCTTAGCTAAAATGAAACAAAGGGAAATTTAATACGGTTATTTGAGGAGTCTTATGATTTTTAAATTTTTTCCTTTTTTTATCTTTAACTATTTCAGTAACATATCAGAGAGGAGGAGAGGCCGTAAGCAGTGGAGGCAGGTAATTATGTGCTTTATTTTTAAAGCTCTGAATTGTGTGCAACTAACTTAAGGATGCTAGGAGTACAATTGTCCTTGTAAGTGGTAGGTGAATCATTACCTGCAAAGATATGTTTCGATTTATTATATTAACTTATGCATTTTTGCCATATATTTTTCTGTTTAGAAAGAGGATATATAGTTTGAATTTTTAGGTTGCTTTCCAAATAATAACTCATAATATTTTCAGCTTTGTTAACCTGTAAAAACTGCATCTCAAAAAGTGAGCAGCAGAGGGAGCGCTTTAACTTCAAAATAAAGACCTGGCCTACCAACTGATTAAGGGAGTAAAAGTAATTAAGTCGTGGCATTTATGAAGATTAAGAAATATAGCTGGTTCACAAATACTAAAAAGAAAGAAATCGTTTATTGGAAAAAAATGCTGCAGACAAACAGCTTATAAGGTGACTTTTTAAGAAAAAATCTTGCTATGAATGCAAAACAGTTAAAGCATTGCTTGCAAGAGATGGAGCCCTGAAGGACTGGGAAACAGGTAGGTTTTAAATGTAAAGCCCCCTGCTTTGAGAACCTAGCCTATTTCAGATTAAGGATTTAACTAAAACCCCTTTACTGTGTTTACGTTTAATGAATGGCAATGGACAAATCAGTAATTAATATTTCCTGTGTAGAGATGGAGTTTTATTCAGGAGGAAAAAAAAAAACAGTTTTAGCACAAAGGCAGGTCACAGTGTCACTTCAGTAGCACACCTTTTATTTAATCTAGGTCACATTCAAGCATGCCTTTATATAGGCATCTTGGTTAAAGATTTGACATAATGCTGAAATGAAGTCTGAAATCTCAGAGAGCAGCTGGGCTATAAATTCCTATATCAGTTCCTGTTTCACAAGTGGCAGCTTGTGATTCCTAATTTGCAAACACATACAAAAATTTGGTAATGGTAAAGATTAGGCATATGATTAAACATTCCCAGTCTACTCAAATGCTGTCCAGAGGCAAGGCTTCTCTACTGCTGCTGCTGAACCTATTGCATGTTAAGAGCAATTTCAGGCATTTCTGTCTGGCTCTGTATGCTGCTGTGTTGTTGTACCCATAAAACCATGAAGGAAAACCTCTAGAACAGTTACCATATGATTTTTTGAATGGAGAAATCTGTAAATCACTGGGTTGCTGCCTTCACCTCAGGACAGTGAGAAAATAAGAGTGAGCCCTCTCTTTCCCCGGCGAGGTTGTTCAAAAAGATATGCAGTTAACATCCTTTGTGTTCTTTGTGCCAGTGTGGTTTCTCGCTCTTCCCATAGCGCAAGCTAGACAAAGCACACACATATAGACTCAGAGGACAGAAATGAACCCAGAAGGGTCTCCATCATATGCAGTCATTTTGGTACTGTTAGGCAAAGCAGCATCGTTTTTCCCTGTCCTAATTTTAAGGGATCAGTGCCACATCTAACATTATAATTGATTCAAGGTGCTAACATCTATGCCTCTTTTGTTCATTTCTTTATATATCCTATTTACAGAATGTATGAGGTACTGTATTTTGTCAAATATGAAACATGCTTCTGCAATATAATAAAAAAAATGTTTATATATATGGAAACTGTACTCTGATTTCCAAACTTAAAGTTTTCACTTCTTTAAATTACATTTGTAAGGTTTTGGAGAGGTTTAGCAGTTTTGTCAAGTGCAGGTATGTGAGCATGCTAAAGCATTATTCAGAATATCTCGGTGATACATTTCAACATAACCCCCACTTCTGCGCTGCTGAAAAAATACCCATTGCTGTGCCTTTTCTAGAAAAGATTCAAGTGATGGTAATTGTGGTGGACTGACTCCAGTCAGCAGCTAGGCACCCACACAATTACTTGCTCAGTCCACCCCTACTCTAGACCCAGTACAACAATTCAAGGATTCAAGGAATTTGCTACATAGGTTAAAGATCTTCAGAAATTATGTTCTCTGTTCATCACCAGTCTATGAAACTGTAGAGCAAACATCTCTTGAATACAGTTCCATCTAGATGGCTCCAATTAGTAGAGTTTTCCTCTACTTATATACCTCACAACATATTTCTTACATGACAGCAGGTGTGAATGTAAAGTAAATTTTAGAAGCAAAGGACCTGTAACTCCAGAAATCCACAACATAGGTCTTGAAAGTGCTGAAACATTCTGCAAGGCTTTGTCTCCTCCGATTGCCTTGAGGTGTACTTTCATTGTAAGAACAAACTGGCAGGGAAAAGAAAAGCAGGGTATTTCAAATCAGCTGGCCTGCTCACATGAGTACATAACTTTATATTTATTTTAGATTTGCAAAAAGTACTTAGTGTGTGTATTGTCTGGTGTGTTAGCCTGATAGTAAGTCAAGCCTCGTCACCTTCTATGTTAAATTGTCAGATGACATACGCAGTACAGATATATACGCGAGTATGCAAAGATCTCTTAAATGTCATGCTAAGACTATGACTTAAGCCTGTGGCTCTGACAGACTATATCCCCCACAACTAACTATATGCAGTTTGTTTCTCAACTTGCACTTTAAGAGGATTAGCATATTATTTTTTTTAAGAGCATCACATCTATTATGATGAAGACTAGTTTCTGCACTATTTCAAATGGAAATTTTTCTGTTAAACCCTGTGATGAAAAAGATTGTGTTCCTTTTTTTATGTATATATTACAGTGGCTAAAATTACCTATTTTTAAAAGTACCTTAGTTATCAAAGGCAATTTTAAGTTGTGAGTAGTCTTTGTAACATGCCATTGCATTGGTAGTGTGAAAACTGAAGAGGCACCAAAGATTTTACAGAAAATTCGTCAGGGCATATTTCACACTCACTAGAAAAATTCAACAACTTGGAAACCAAAGAATGCTATTCTTTTCTGCTGATGGCAGGAATATGCTTTATTCCAAATTCAGCCAATATGCAGCGTCAATACCTGGATATTTTTAAAGGTGTTGAGTCTTCCCAGTTTCTTTAAACTTGCTTAGGACCTGCTGCTGTTCCACCCACATAAAGTTTAAGTGAGTGGCTTACTCATTAACAGAGATGTATTGCATATGCAGTATGCTTAGTGACATCCAAATACTCCCAAACAGCAGAGGTTTCTGTAATCTGCTGTTCCCTTTGATCTGCTATGGTAGTACCATCAGCCAAAATTTGGGAGTATTCACATTTAAACCCAGCTCTTATTTCCACATATCCATCACACTTCCGCATGTAAATTTTTTCTTTGTTTGACTTGCTAGTTTTGCCTTTTTTACCTTGCTTTCTTTAAGAAAGGGAGAAGGGACAGAAAAGAATAAAAACACAACCTTCCCAGGAGAAAAACAAAACAAAACAAAACAAAACAGAAACCCAACCCCAAAACCAAGCCCGAAGTGACAGGTAAAGGTTACACAAAAACGTCTGTGTGTAGCTCAGCAAACTGAATGGGTGCTGTCCTTGGCTGCTCACTTCAGGGACTCTTGACTAGGAACAGGTTATATAGAAACCATTAAATAATTGGATGAAGCTGTATTTGCCAATTCTCAAACTTTTAAATATGTGATATCATTTTGTAATATCTAACCTTTTGAGAAAAATATAATTGCAATGTGAAAATGCTTTTGTTTAGTTTTTGAAATGACCACGCTTTGTTTTTAAAGGCCAGGACTCCTAAACATCAGTGAACCAGCCACTCAGCCATGGCTAGCAGATACTTGGCCTAACACAGGGAACAATCACAATGACTGCTCCATCAACTGCTGCACCTCTGGCAACGGAAACAGTGATAGCAACCTTACGACGTACAGTCGACCAGGTTAGATAAGTTTCTACCTTGCTAAGGAATCTTCTTTACAGAATATATACTTCTAATACCTGGGAGAGTGTACAGGTTTGGGTTTTTATTTCTAATGCATTTAGATATAATATAGTTTCTCCTCTATGTCATTATTGTGCTTTTGGTCCCCTTTTTGGATTCCTTTTTTGGGTCCCCTTTGTTGTAGCAAGCCGTAAGGTAAAGAAGCCCCTGCAAAAGTCATTGTTACCAGAAAGTGACACTGAACTGATATATTTCAGCATCTGAAAAAAAAGCAGATAATGTCATTTTTGGGTTGCTTTATACATCTTTGTTGCTTGGATGGAGAAGGAAAAGTAGCAAAATGACACTAGTGAGATCTTCCTTTTGATTTGAGTGTGATGGGAAGCAAGATATAAAACATTGCTACAGTACATGTAAGATGGTCAGTGTACTTTGGCACATTCAAAACTTCCCTTTGAGTGCCATTCTGTATAAAATTGAATAGTTTTTTTTTTTTTTTTTCTGTTTGGGACATGTAGATAAAAAGGTAACTTCACACTCTGAAAACAGTTATGAATTTTTAGGTTAAGTGGTAGTTCCTGGGAGCTTAGGCAGGACTCAGAGTGCGCTTGAAGAAAACCTGCTGAGTTCCATGAGAACAGGCTTAGAAAAACATACCTGGAAGTGCTAATAGTTGCACAGTTTGTTATACATTGACCTTAGGTTCCTTTTGTTTTAACCCTGTTTGTGTTCCTGGTGAGGAATGAAAATGAGTCTTTTCCACTACCAACATCTCTTCCCAGCATTTCAAAGAGGGAGTATTATTACCTATAGTGAAGTTGCATAAGGGCAAAACAGCATTACCTCCCATAATTAGTGTGAAAAAGCTGTAATGTGATGGTGGTAATTCATCTTCTGCAATATGCTGTCTGACAGTGACCAGTGCCAGGTGCTTCAGAGGAAGGTGAGAGATTTTAATGCTAGAGACTTGTGTCTTATCCTGCCCGAGGATATCATGTCCACAAATATCTATGTAAAAATATTTCTTATACAGAGATACTTCATTGTGGCAAGTATATACATACCAAGGTCCAGTAACTGAAACTTAATAAATTCAGAAAAGGAAGAGAAGCACATTTTTGAGGGTTGTAAACTATTACAACATCTTGTCATGAGGTGAAGTGAATTCTTTCTCAATTTATCTGTTGTATTAAGCTTCGTTGTATTGGAAAATGGTTCCTTCCTTTCAAGTACAGCTTATGGGCTTGAGGGTCAGGCAGGATGATGATAGTGGTCTCTTCTGTCCTGGAAAATCTAGCAAATACTCTTAATTATGTCAGCTCGGGCTTGGTTTATGCTCTGAAGCAGATGAATTGGATATTCCCTCTATAGCTGTGAATATGCTAAGTAACTGTGCATTTTTAATTTCTTTTAAGTATAGTACTGTCTTGCAAGTCTACAGAACAGGAACAGGTTGTTCTAAAAGTAGATGCTATAAAAAAGCCTGACAGAATATATCTTCTGTTATATAGGTAAACCACTTTTGTTTAAGTGCTTTGTATGAGGAATCCTAATGTGTCTATGTAAAAAAAAAAAAATGTACCTACTGTATATACTGTATCTATTATATTGCCCTACACACAAATCAGATGTAGCTGAAAATGGAAGGAGGTTAAAATATATAAGTGCAAGGATTTTATAGCTCGGCATGAGGTATTAGGAATGGAAAAGATGCTGGATGTACAATTGCCCAATATAATACAATAGACTTGGAAAGGCAGAAAGACTAGCATGCTTTCAGTAGGTGAGAGAAAAATATTTAAAAAGTAGAAATCAAGAAGTTGAAGACTGTGAAGCAATAAACAACATCTCACAGAAGAAAGGAAAATATATCAAACAGTAAAACCTTCAAAAAACACAAGCTGGGGGGCATGAAATGTGCAATGATAAGCTGTATGTGGCATGTTGTGATACTGTTCCTTAATCACTGAAAATGTGGATCAGTTGTCTTCTTCAAGTAGTACTTTCATTCTCTTTTTCAGAAAATATTTCTCAAAAAAGATGTATGTATCGGGGAATATTTTTTAAATTAAACATCCTCTATATTTGGTAGTTATTTCATTTAATGGTCAAATCCTGAGATCTGTACTTAGGTTTTCTTGGCACCCTCTCCAGTAAATTAATTGTGGCCACAGGTAATGGACTTCAGGTTTTGAATCAAACTCATTAACATAAACACCACATCTTTTAAAAGAGGGAAACTGTATTCCTGGTGATTGTTATGTAATTATTGATGAGTTAATCAGCTGGCAAATGAGAATTTTTGCTTAATGATCATTGAATGCTGGTTTCATTCAGCCTTCTAACTGCCAACCCACAGACTGTATTACTCCATGTAGTATTTTTCCAGTGGACTGAATACGGAGAGGGGAAAAAATGTGTGGAGCTGCTGCCATGTAGAGGCAAGAGAACGCAGGAAGGCAAACATGCTGGTTCACACGGTAGTGGCCAGTGCATCAGTCGATGTCTGATTTACTCTATCCAATAAGTGGTGATCTCAAGATATGATAACTATTAGACGAATGAATTCATGCTGTCTATGTGATATATATTCAGCATACAGGACAATGCTATTCCTTACTTTGCAGTATCCAAAGCAACTAATAATTAGCAAAAATTCCAGAGTGCTTTCCTGTCTTTTTGTTTCAAACCAAAATATAAGATTGTACAAGGAAACAATGATCAAATAAAGTCTTCCTACTGGGTACGGAGTTACCTTTCACATTGTACTGTTTCTCTTTAATTCTGTTACGGGTAATCATTTTTCTGTCTGTTTTGTGAAAATCTGTTTGTATCTTTTTCTTATTGTGACTACAAAAGAGTCTAAATGCTGTTCATTCTACAGTGACATGAGATGACTGTCATGTTTAGTTATTCCCTTTATTAGCCTTTAGTTGATTTTTCCTTTGAATGCAAAATATTTAATCACAGTTATGGGTACCTATGCTACTTTGAGAATAATGTCTAAGAATATAAAGGTTTATACGGCGACTGTAGAAAAAGCCCGGCAAGGTAAGTCATTGTAGATACGATTGGAAGGGCTGAATTTACAGTGAATCAAAACAGTGAACATTACTTTTGAAGCAGTAGCTTATAAGGTAAATAATATTATGTAAATTATGAAGTTAATGAAAATATCTCTGCTTCATGGATGCAAGTCATATAGTTAAAACAATTTTAAAGGGAATTTCATTGAAAGTATGGTGTAAGCGAACAGAATGACCTTTTCTTTTTTCTTTCCTCTGTGGTTAGCCGATTGTATAGCAAATTACAACAATCAGCTGGACAACAAGCAAACAAACCTGATGTTGCCTGAGTCAACTGTATATGGTGACGTGGACCTCAGCAACAAAATCAATGAGATGAAAACCTTCAATAGTCCAAATCTAAAGGATGGAAGATTTGTCAGCCAGCCTGGGCAGCCCACTCCTTATGCCACCACTCAACTCATCCAGTCAAATATCAGCAATAATGTTAACAATGGCAGCGGGGATACGAATGAGAAACACTGGAAACCCTCTGTTCAGCAAAAGCAAGAGGTTGCACCCATTCAGTACAACATTATGGAGCAAAACAAATTAAACAAAGGTGAAGACCTTTTAGCTTGTTTCTCCTCTTCTCCATCAGAGGAGTTTTGACCTTCTGGTGCTGGGAGTCTAAAGCTTTCAGGTTCAGCAATTACAGACTTCTGTGGTGCTTTTAGACTTCTCCCTCTTTAGGTTTAGAAATCCACAGTTAACAGTGTCAGAAAGTTAATTAGCACCACAATAACCTTCAAATATTTAATTTATTATTAAAAATAACAAGCTTTATCTTTAGAAAAGAGTTAAATAAAATACATTTCCTATGGATTTGAGATTAATTTAAATTTAATAGTAGTTAAGGGATTGGTTAGGACAGAGGCCAGATATTTTATTCATAAGCCAGATGCATGGTAGTCACATTATACTCTACCTTAAATTTTAAATAGGTCAACCCACTCTTCCCAGTCGTGGATGGAGACTAATTAAATCTACATGTACATGTAAACGAATGAAATTTTGCATATCAAACTCTGTAAAATTGTATTGTGTTGTACACTGGGGACACAAATGGAGCAATCCAATTCATTTTAGACTTGTTCCTAGCAAGCCTTCGATTCACATCTTGAGAGGCAATCCTACCACACAGTTTTGGAAACTAAATTCCTTTGTTACCCCGACTGAAGTCTGTGGATCCAGAAGCTAAAAATAAATTGATTTCAGTGTTAACGGGAAACATCAGAATGTACTTCTGTGGCCTTGAGGGCATGTTTCTTTAATATAATGCGTGGGAGTTGGAAGAAATAGGTATTTGATTTCTTGCTAGTCCTCCAGGCTACCATGCAACCTCTTTTAATAACCTGATTTGCAAAACAGTATCCCTAGGAGCTGGACCCATTCTGACTTGGAACTTTTTGCATGGATTGTTGTAACTCAAGTGATCACATAGTGCTAAGTTATCCAGTCAAAAGATATGTTTCATTACAGGAATGTTGATTTCTCTACTGGACCCATCTACTCACAGAGGAGTTCAAAGGGCAGTATAAAATATGACACCTTCCCTTGACATAAACATGTCAAAAGAAAATTCAATTTTTGTAGCTCCTTCCTAGAGGGTGAAAGCTGTATTTTTTTTGTAATTATGTTTTCTTTCATGAATTGTGTATTACATATCTGGTTTGGAATTAAAACATATTTGGGTTTTATGCCCTGGAAGATACTGCATCTTTCAAACTGTGTATATTACAGCTGCATATTCTCTAGCATATTGTAGTGTGGAAAGGCCCCCTTAAAGCATTGTCTGCTGACAGTCATATATACATATTTCAGGGTGTTGATTTACTGTTTATCCTCTGTGTAAACATATGCGGTATGTAGGACTTCAGCGTGGTCTCTGGAATGCAACTAGGCTGAGAAACTATTACAGAATACACTCTGGTGTGGAATTTATCATTTTGCTCTTTTTCTCATGCTTACATTATCACAAACATTTCTGCAGCAGATGGGGAGCGAGTCTTAGTTTTGTTCATTTTTGTTTTGATTTGCTATTTTATGAGTCAATATTCTGATCTTGGTTTTCTCATTTCCTAAGTCAAAATCATCTTGCTGATGATTATACCTATAGCTTTTGTGATGGGAAATAACCATTTTGATGAGTTACATGCTGTGCTTCATTGTCTCTAGTTTATGTCCAGTGGTTCTGTTTATGATGCAGTTTTATTTGCTGTATGAAGAGTAACTCAACTGCTTTCTGTTCTCTGTAAATTATTATTTCTTTTTGGCATGAGAGTACTGTTTTGTCAGATGAGCTTTTTACTTCTGATAAAGTTTTACAGATCTTGGTTGCCAAATCTATATTTAAAACTAACATAAGTATATCAAGTGTTTTGAAACTGGAAAAGGAAGGTACGGAAACAGTCATTAGCAAAAAACCAAGGCCCTGTCTGTAGCTAGAACCTGCGTGACCCAATATAAATTGAAATCTCCTTGGAGCCAGCAGGTGTTAAACAAAGACCTCTTCTCTTGTAAACCAAATTCAGTGGAGCTGCATTGTTGCTCCAGCGGATCATTCGGCCCTTGTAATATTGGGCTGACTCCTACATGGGTTTGTTACCTTTGAAATACAAAATGTAGCTACCACAGCCCATTGGCTGCCCTGCATGTGTAAATTAAGCAGAGAACCATGGAAAATCAATCAAGGTGACAGTCTATTCGTATGCAAAGTGCTCACACAGGTCGTGATGTATCCACTGAGACTTAATTGTTGGAGAAGCATTGCAACAACTCTGTGCATAGGATTTCATTTTACTTCATTTTTGCTGTGAAGCTACTAAGTTCCCATGATTATCATTAAATTTACAATTAGAAATAAGGTAAGAATAAGACACGACTATAGGATGATTTTCCTTGCAAAAAGATAATTTATTCCTCACTATTTTCAGGAGGTTTTACTTTGTGTTATAAAGCAGGTATATAAAAGAAAATGTGTTTCTGAAGGGTAGCATTAACTATACTATTAAACTTGCAGATTACCGGGTAAATGACAACATTGCTCCAACTATTCCATACAACCAGTCCTATGACCAGAATACAGGTGGATCCTACAACAGCTCGGACAGAGGCAGTAGTACATCTGGTGAGTATCTACAGTGTTTACCAAAATTTAGGGTTTTTTGGAGTTTGGACACTTTGTCATAGTTATCACTGGTTACTGGACTTACGGAAGGTATGATGGGGAGAGACCCACTGACAATGATAGTGCATAAAAACCAGCCCAACAAATGCCAGTTTTTCTGTTGCATCTTCATGGCTGCTTAGTGCCATTTAAGTGTCAATTAACGAATTGTTTGTCCAAAATTGTGAAAGTCATGGAATATCAAGGTAGAAGTTGAACTTCCTAATATTAATGCTTTACTGGTTAATATGGTCTCCAGGTGGGCACTCACAGCTGTACCTTTTCAGCTGTTAAAAACAAAAACAAAAACCTGCAAAAAACCAAAAGGATTTCAATTTGTGTACTAGCTCCTTGATACTTTACTGACTTCTTTTCCATCTCTTGAGTCTATTCNGAGAGGGGGGATTTAGATTGGATATTAGGAAGAAATTCTTTCCTGTGAGGGTGGTGAGGCACTAGAACAGGTTGCCCAGAGAAGTTGTGGATGCCCCATCCCTGGAAGTATTTAAGGCCAGGCTTGATGCAGCTTTGAGCAACCTGGCCTGGTGGGAGGCATCCCTGCCCGTGGCAGGGGGGTTGGAACTCGAAGATCTTCAAGGTCCCTTCCAACTCTAACCATTCTATGATTCTATCTCAAAGTACCAGAACATTTGAGTAATACCTAAGAGAACTGCTATAAGAAATTTTTCACTTTTTAAACTAAACCTATGTGTTTTACTGAGTAAAAAAAACATACATAGATAAATAATAATTTCCACAGATTTCGGTAGCTCTGTGTCAAAACTACTCTTGTACATCTTTCAAATGTAGTCAGTAGATAACTGACATTTCCTGTGCAAAATATCTCAACATCCTTTGTAAAAGTCTTGAAATAATACAGCTTTTTGTGCTGGGTAACATTAACCAGGGCACTGAAATTGCACTCTGTGCTTTAGAACCACAGAATATGGCTTGATTCAAAAGTTATTGCTTCTTGAATTGGTACAGCCTGTTCACTTTCAGCTTTGATTTCGTGTGTGAAGTGTTAAGAGCTAAACCAGAAAGTAGACATAGGCTTTACTATAAGTCTGATACTTAGCCTGCGTTTATTTACATCGAACCAGCTGTTATGAGTTACAGTCACAATCACCATCTCCCTGGACTTTACATCTACTTATCAAGACTAGGGCTTTTGTTACCGACTTTTATTCTGCTATTGCCTTTGATAGCCTTGTTGCCTTAATCCTAACTCACACTCCATTTTAACTGAGGTAACCAAGGCATAAATATGTAGGTGAGCCCATTGTGCCTTTGAGTGACCTGAATTCTCAGTGGCTGGGGTAAGATAAGCATGGCTCCTCATTCTCCCAGCTGCTCAGGGGTGTTTGTTTGGGAACCAGCCTTTTGCCCATTCCCAGGTCTTCACCACTGGGATGTGGTGCTGAGCCTGTACTCAAAGATGTTAAGACTTGAAATTCCACATGAAACATCTCAGGGGTATGAACCTATCCAAATTAAGCATGAAAAGGTGGTATTCTCCATGCTGACATCTATTATGGTTATTCATAACACTAAAAATTTATAGTCCTATACCAAGGATTCCAGCAGGAATGAAGGAAGGTGACCAGAGTAATAAATTAATTGTGCTGAACCTGGTATATATCATGATGCTCAGGGCAGAGAATGAAGATGATGGTTGCCTTGGGATGGCTAGGGTCTTGCTTGACATACCGAGATACCAGAAAAAAATAGTTGTACAGAGCTAAAATATACTTTCATCTGGCAGCTAATATGAGACAATAATAAGCAGAACTACTGTCCGTAAGAATGGAAAATCTGAGATAGCAGAAGTGAGAAAAAAAGGCTTCCTAAATCTCACTGCAACATATTTAATTAAGCGTGTAAGTCTCAACTATGGTAATATGAAACCATTCTTCAGTTAAAGAGAGAAATGTCAAGTGTTCTAAAACACACTCAAAAATAGGGTGACTTTATCTACAATTAAAGAGCAATAACAAAGAAGGATAAAAATGTATACAGAGGAACGATGATAGAGTCAGTTCTGATCATAGCCATATCTAAAGTTAAAATTCAAGACCACCTGAATAATTGGTCTTACTCAAATTTATTGGAACTGTTAAAGCGGTATTGTTCTATTATGAGGTATAATTTCCCAGTAATAGTAGTTGAAAACATTTATGCCATACTTCATCGATCTTCTTTCTTCTTTTTCTGTTATTTTAGTTCTTCCAGCAATTATTTTCAACTGCACCTGCCACTTAGACTAAAACTAGTAATTTCATTGTGCCTAAAACGTTTCAGTGGACAAGTACAAATTACATATATTCAGTGGCTTAATGCAACAGTGGAACTTTAATAGATCATATCTGTATCATATTGTATTTTAGGTTCCAGCAATTAAATAGCATAAAGGCACTTTAGAAAATATGTCTACAGCTCATTTGTTTTAGATGATAATCTCTAATGTAATTAATAGAAGTAGGAAGCTCACTTTTAATGACGTTGCTTGTAAAATTCATTTATGGTTTTCATCGCTTTTTGGCTATTTATTAACAATTCAAGTTTTGTATCCCATGTGTTTTCCATGCTATGTGAAGTTTCTGGTTAAATTCAACCACTTAAAAAAAGAAAGTTAGAAGAAAAAAAAACCAAAGAAGCTAGAATTACAAATTGGTGTAAAAAGGAGGAATGCCAGTTTATTCCAACTCTGCATAACAGTAATTCCCAGGGAATTCAAGAGGATCTGGGAAGGACTAAAATTACTTTATTTTTCAAAGCATGGCAGTGAAGAGATCCTTAAAAGTGTTACAAATCGGTATTGCTTTTTATTCATAGGGAGTCAAGGGCACAAGAAGGGTGCTCGGACCCCAAAGGCTCCCAAGCAAGCAGGCATGAACTGGGCAGATCTTCTTCCACCCCCCCCAGCACATCCACCTCCCCATAGCAATAGTGAAGATTACAGTCTTTCGGTGGATGAAAGGTAAGAAACATGAATACATCATCCATCTCTCACTTTAATCACTAGTTAATTGAAGTGTAATTTGCCCTACAAGCTGGCAGTAAGACCTTGCTTCAGTACCATTCTGGTGCTTCTCAACTAGCTGTAGCATGGCTATTCAGGGAGATCATGTACTGACACTGGTGTATATCCTTATTAAACTGTTTTCAAGATATTTCTATTGTTAATTTCATATAACAATGATTTTTTCTGGGCTATTTATATATGTATCAGATGTGCTAATTACATAGTAAAAATTTAAGTCCTTATTTTCTTAAAAAATTAATTTTAGCTATGACCAAGAAATTCCATGTCCTGTCCCACCTGCAAGGATGTATCTGCAGCAGGATGAGCTAGAGGAAGAGGAAGAAGATGAGCGAGGTCCTACTCCACCTGTCCGAGGAGCAGCTTCCTCTCCAGCCGCTGTCTCCTATAGCCATCAGTCAACTGCCACTCTCACCCCCTCTCCCCAGGAAGAACTCCAGCCCATGTTACAGGACTGTCCGGAGGATCTGGGACACATACAGCACCAGCCTGACCGGAGGTGTGTCAATGCAACATAGGGAGAGACATGACAAAAATCATCCTGGCCCCACTGAAAATTAATGTTGAATTCAGTGAGGCCAAGATTTTCCCCATGACATTTGCTGTGTTAATATTTAATTTCTGATCCAGGACACTAGAACTATTTGTAGCCTAAGAAATAGGTAATTAAATTGCTTTATTATTATACTGTGGAAAGAAATGCAGTATATCACTTTACAGTACGTACCATGCTGACACAAGTTAAATTCACAGTCATCAGGATATTAAAGTGGTATCGTTAACACAGCTTACCATATAATTACAGTTCCATTGTTTCCAATAGATTTACTGCATTATTACCATAAAATAGCATGCATTATTTCACAGTAACTGTGCAATTAACTTGTCGCCAATATGTATGAATATATATAAATATATAATTTATGTAACCTATAGATTTTCCTCTTCTCATAAATCCTAATACAGGAGATCATTGCTTGCAAAATTTTCGTAACATTTTCACCTAACTTTATTTAAAGCAATGACCAACGTTAATAAAGATAGATATTTGTTATGGGGAAATTTTGTTTCTTCTCTGAGTTGCTTTTAGTACAAGCTATTTTGCATATACACTCTCACAATTCCTCTTCCATAAAACAGTGACTTCTGAATGAGGCTTTTTATGTATGATGCTTACGTGGCTTGCTTTTTGTTAAGAAGGCACAGCTTTTTCCATCCAATATAAAAAAAATTATATTTCCTTTATTATTTTTTTTCCTGCAGTGGTTTGCACATATTGTTTATTACCACAAATATACATACTTGCCTACAATATTCTAGTCATACATTCTTTTTTTAATGAAATGCAGAGCTATTATAATGAGATGAATTTGATCTTGACGAGTAAGTAGACTGTAGAACTTTGATTTTATTATTGTAGCTTACTGGTCATCTATGGATGCATTTTCCAGAATGCTTTTTGAAAAGTTAGTTAATTTTTCTGTTTCTCTTTTGTAAGTAAGTAGTAGTTAATTTGTTAATTTTTTAAAAAGGTCCTGCATCTGCTTTTGCTTTTGTTCCCCACTTCTATTTGATCTGCCTTGCTTTGTTTTCTTTGTTCTTTATGATAACACTTCTTGTATTGTGTACCTTTTTCTCTATGTCTATCTTCCTGAGTCTTTCCAGTCTTTTCATTAGTAGGTGGTTAATAATTATTTGTCCTCTAATTTCCATTGGCCCTGCTATGTCAAGGCACAGAAGTGTTCATTTTAATTGTTTAAGCTTTCTGGGTTATTCAGAGGCTAAACTAGGTGGACACTAATGGAAAAGGGAAATGCAGTGTGAGCAATGTGTTGTGTGTGGCTTTCTCGAACCACAGCTACTGTGTTCTGGAGAGTGGGAGATGCATACTGACATACAGAACAGAGTAGGCATTGGTGGAAACATACACATGTATAACCAGCCAGCAACTGCCTGGAAAGCAGAAGGTTTGCTCAACAAGAAGATGCATGGCTGGTCACCATAAATGGCATCAAAATTAGTGACAGAACTATCTGGAAGAACATTCCAATTTAAGCTCCTACACCTTACTCATTGAAACGGACTGAAAAAGTAAAATGTGAAATTATTTTGTTCTTCCTATGATGGTTAAGTCTAGATTTGCTGAAAGTCTTAGGATTGTTAGTGACTACATTTGTCTATTATATCATACTTTTTCAGACATTTTTTCTTTTCTTTTTTGCTACATCCATTTCATCAGTTTAAAAAGATTTACAGAATTCTATTTAGTTGATTTGTAAGGGTTGGCTGACTACCTTTCCTATCTATCACTGTTAGTATGACCTATTATAGCACTGTTGCTATTTAGGAGTTGGATCTACTGTGCTCAACATCTGTAGCCCATTCTGAGAAGGGTGTTTTCTGTTTTGAATACGGTGTGACAATACCTTCCAATTAAGAACATGTTTTCAGTGGCATTTCTCTGTGTTGTTTTTTGGGGGGTTGTAAATTGCATTTTTTTAGTGAAAATGATGTATAAAATACTATTTATCATACTTTTCTGAAGCTTTACTTGTAGTTCTGCTGAATATTACCGGTTTCTGATCAGAACCAGGCATCTACAATATGATTCTGGGGGTGGTGGTGTACTGTAGTGTTTCTGTGTTCAGTCAGTTTGCTAGAAGTATAGCAAAACAAAATAGAAATCTGTGCTTTGGAAGAGTGGACAAGCAGAGAAAAAAAAACAGATTTAGTGAGATAGCAGATGATCTCGATGTTAAAGGGAGAGCGGAGGTGGCGATGTCACTGTCAAAGCAGGAATCGCTGTATCAGATAAAATGAACAAAGTGTTGTTAATTCTGTATGCCTGTGAACCAGCTGCTCTCAGTTAGCTTATCCTTAAAGGCTGGCAGACCAGCTATATTTACAAGAACTGTAGCATAATTTATGTGGTATTTGTAACCAGTTGCCTGTCTCCTAATTCCAAAACCTAGAAAATAAGACTACTGTCAAATACATTACAAGGACAGTTGTCACAAAAGGTATAAATCAAGGCAGTAAAACTTAATTGTGCAAGGTCTTTAGTCAAAGGCAGGTATAGGTTCCCATGCAGCAATGGCTTCTAGGATTTGGGGAGAGAGAGGGTTATTAAGTGGTTATTTGGTATACCTTTCGGATACGAATTCTGTTGATTTAAAAAAGCAAGTCAAGCTTGTTGGGAAACCAAAGTAGTAGTTTCATCAATCTGTTATTTTCTCTGACTATGTCATGTGTGACTTGAACTCTTCTTACCCTTGTATTTTTATGCAGACGTCAACCTGTGAGTCCTCCACCCCCTCCAAGGCCTATCTCCCCCCCACATACCTATGGATATATCTCAGGGCCCTTGGTCTCTGATATGGATACTGACGCCCCAGAAGAAGAAGAGGATGAGGCAGATATAGAGGTTGCCAAGATGCAGAACAGAAGGCTCCTGTTGCGTGGCCTTGAGCAGACACCTGCCTCCAGCGTTGGGGATTTAGAGAGCTCTGTAACAGGGTCCATGATCAATGGCTGGGGTTCAGCCTCTGAAGAAGATAACATCTCAAGCGGGCGGTCTAGTGTTAGCTCTTCAGATGGATCGTTTTTTACCGATGCAGATTTTGCACAGGCTGTTGCAGCAGCTGCAGAATACGCTGGCCTGAAAGTAGCCAGACGTCAAATGCAGGATGCAGCAGGAGGTGAGTTTGCCCTGTTTGATGGAAGAATGAATTTATCTACAACTGCTTCCAGGATTATTATTGTTCGTACAACATTAGAAATTCAGGAGAGCAGGGTAATCTACACTAGTGGAAGAGTCAGAAAAGGGGGTTTAGTGAAACAGGATTCTTTTAGTGAAATAAATTGCTGCTTTACATTGTTCTTCATAAGTAGTTTCTCATTTTTTAATCTCATTGATATTGCCAAATCTCAACTCTGCTGGCAGATTTCCAACCAGAATTGAAACAGAAAAAAAAAAAAAAAGATTATAGAGTTGTATCCTTTCCCTAGTATAAAGCTCTGAATGTTTTCAGTCATTCTTCATGAGAGATTTAATCCCCCTGTATTAAGAATTTAGAGTCATATTTCCCTTGTATATGGAAAAAAAATGTAATATTTTTTTCCACTTTATATTTTGTTGTTACTTTTTGGAGAATGCTGGTTTAGCTCTTACTGCTGTATTATTGAGATGAACCGGCTTTGTGTTGATTTCATAATTTGAGAGCTGCTATTAGTTGCAGTTTAGAATACATATTATGAATAGGCAGCATGGCCTTATGCATGTTTCTTGCTTCTGTTTTTGTCTCCTGAATCACCACTGGACATAAGACATTTGAAATATTTAGTGTTTTACAACATACTGGTTACTAGTAACACTGTGTATATATAGGTCACCTGATCAGTAACTTAACTTAGTGGATATTCTTATAGTTCTGCGATAAGAATACCTCAGGCTGAGGTGCGGGTTTTAAGCAGATCTGTGAATATTATCCCAATCAATCCTATTAAGATGCCAAACCTGGAGAAGAGAGACTCTGTCACAACTGTGTCCATCCTGACTCAACTGATTTGCAACCTTCCTCCCATTTCTGATATCCTCTCCTGGTTAACAGTCCTTTGTTTCATTTCAACACAGCTGTTCATCATGAAGAATGAGAGGGGAGGTAATTTAGTCATTCTGGATGAAATCCTGGCCGATTGAAGTAGGTGGCAAAACTCCCATTTGTACCCACGGGGCCAGGATTTTATCCATTTTATACATATACATTCAGAAAATATGTGTGCAAATTTATATATTTAGAAGAGGCCTTTTTACATCCCATTCCTATTACAGGTAAATAATTTTAAACAGTCAAGTTCATGCTATGTAGTGATTTTTATGTATTTATATTAACCCTACCTGACTACACAGCCTAAAAATGTGACACTGTGTTATCTGCAAATAAGCTATGATAAAAGGCCAGTCATACATTCCCGATGCCTTCCTGGTAACTCATCCAAAGCATCTGTACCTGAAACCTCGCACTGCCTGAGTTAGGGGAGGTGAAAACCTGCTTGAAAGTGAAATATTTGTTGTTTCTGGAAGTCAAGAAGCCTGCCTGTGCCTGACTGCTGATGACGTTTAGCTTCCTGGGGCAGGAGCTACCAGCTACCAACCAGCTGGATAATTTCTGTGTTGCTAAGCCAGCCTCCATCCTGATAAGATAGGAAATGCTTCGATTTAGTTATGGCTCACTCTAAAACTGATTACAGGAAGGATGAGAGTTCTATTACAGATCCAACAGGGTACTTTCAGGTTTTGTATAGCTAGGTCATTCTGATGTGGAAAAAAAAGAGAAAGTATGAAACGTCTTATTTTAGATAAGAAAAATAATAGCTATTGTTCTGTAACAATTTCCAGGCCGTAGACATTTTCATGCATCACACTGTCCTAGACCCACCAGCCCCGTGTCTACCGACAGCAACATGAGCGCTGTTGTAATACAGAAGGTCCGACCTGCCAAAAAGCAAAAACACCAGCCAGGACATCTGCGCAGAGAAGTCTACACAGATGGTGAGTCCACTGAAATGGGTGAAAACGTCAGTGAACCTTTCTAAATATGCATTCAGTGTGTGTGAGTGTTAAATTTTTCCACAGAGATAACATTATGTTTCAGAATTCAGTGATTTGTGTTTCCTGTTGCTAAACACACTGAACAGATTAATCATTTTAAATGCCAGAGTTCCTTAATACTGTACATTGATGCTTCCACTCCAGAGCCTTGCACCTGTTTTCTGTAGTGTCCTAATCGGCTAATTACTGTCATCATTTAAGAGCCCAGATAGCATAAATAGTACAGTCATTGAGAATAATGTGTGGTTAGGATTAAAGTCTTCGTTCACGTGACTGCCTATTAAAACCTTCAGAATGTATCTTTTCCTGAAAAAAAAAAACCAAAACAAAACAAAACAATTTGCCATTCAGATGGTGGGCAGCACAAATGAATGAATTTTAATCCTGACCACAGCATTGTTGCAAGCGGTTACTTTGTGAGTAAAAGCAAAATCTAATCATCTTCTTTCGTGCCTTCACACACAATATCAACTCTTGCTGAAAAGGTAGTGCTTGTATTCTCTTGGGAGTGCAAGAGGATAATGCAAACATTGTGATGTTGTCTAGAGAGAGCCTTTAATGAAAATGCCTCAGGTGGTGCAGCTTTTATTAAAGCGCTACCTTCCAGTTTTATAAAACAACCCACAGGCTTTGTTGGAAATTCATGTAAGATAAATTCTCTAAGACTTAACCCGTCTTGTCAAGTTTGCTAAATTTGCTAACAGATGAGAGAAAAGAAAGGCATCGTTCCCCACCTCCTGTTTCTCCACAACAACAATCTGATTAGGACTTTCATTACCAGTTTGAAATTTTTCAAAGGGGGGCATCATTTGCCATTATCATATGAAAGCCCAATATTATAGATCCTTATCTGAGGTTACGAGAAGGGAGTTTTGAGCCACTTCTCCCTATGATTCCTGCCACTTGACAAAAAAATTTAATACAAAGCTCACAGCACGATGAGCAGAAGTAATTTAGCAATGAGTGGTTGTCCGTGCTATTATCTGTACTTTATTCTGAGTATTTTCTCTCACTAGCGTCTATCTGATATTAAGCTGCATTAAATACTGGCATGACACGGTGCACCTGGGCCTCTTGGCTTATGCCCAGGACCCTTCTGTCAGTGAAACTGAGCTGTTGGAATATTATCTGATTTCAAGAGGTTATTACGGTGGGTTTGTGCATGTTTGCTTCTGTGAAAGGACAACACAAGGTGTAAATCCCAAATCTGTACCAGAAGCGTTACATTTATGAGACCCTTGTAATGGCATTTTCCAATATTTTATGGACATTTTATCAGCTTTTATTCTCTTGAAGAGGATGCTCTTAACTGAATTATTGGCTGAGCATCAAACCTCGATACAAACACAACAGCTAGGACATCAGAAATAAAATCTGAACGGCAGTTTTATATGCCCATTTTCTTCTAACACAGGAATAAATAAGAGGTGGGCCAGTATTTGATGACAGGTTTTTGTGAAAGTAATTATACAAAGTTAAATCATAGAGCACTGTGGTTAGATATTGCAATAGATTTGACAGTCATGATCAATATTTGTTTTGTGTTACATAGCACCTGCTTACTTCAGCATATTTTCTAATTAGGTAAGAATTTCCACAAACCTATTTAATGTGCAATACAGTATGGTCATTCAGGGAAAAGCAAATTATGGCTTTAATTTCTGCAGAACTAATAAAGCCAAGTTCAAAGGTTGAAGGGCTTGTTCAGTTTTGATGGTTTTAATTATTATTTTTTTTCTCCTCAATCCATTTACATAAGCATATTTGGAACCTTACTGACCATTCTGACCGTTCATTTTAATAGCCACGTTTAGTATATTGTCCCTTTAGAATTATCTATAAAATAACATCTGGTAATTGTTTTTCTTAAGTGGAGAAAAGTGATATGCTGACATGAGTGAAACATTTAAGCACAATTGACCTTTCCCAGGTATACTTAGGTTTTTCTACTGGCTTGATGTTACACTGTTGCTTATCTTTTTTATAAAGGAGTGCCTGATACGAAAAATTATTTTTTTTTCCTCATAGTGGGTGAACATACATCTGTTTGCAGCAGAACAAAACAGAGATTCTGAATTTAAGCATTTATTGGTGGCTAGAAACATTGAATAAATGCTAAAAAAAAATAAAATACATTGCTTCATTACTTTCTCAGCCTTTAAAGTGGATTTTACTTTAAAATGTAAAGAATTCTTTACTGTTCTTAAATTACCTGAATTAGTATTTGCTAGCAGTTTCATGAAATACCACTGCCATGAAGAATTTACATGATTGGTGGACAAAAAGGATATATAAATATATTAAGTGTTTGGATGAATTGTTGAAAATGCTAAGAATATTATCAGCAGCAATATATGGAACTCTAAAAAATTGGTGGTTTCTTGTCTTTATATATATACAGTAAGATTTCTGAAAGTGTGTTTGTTACATATGTAGCAGCAAAAGGTCTACTACTGCCCTTTTTCAAATAAAGGAGGGTGTTCTCTGATCTTCTCTGCATTGTATAAGTAATAATATTCTTATATTTTCTGTTAGCATTAGTTTAAATCAGTTTCTACTTTATGTAGAATGAGATGTCAGCTCAGTTGTTTTGTTCGTTGACAGTCATCCAAGCAGTGAAATGTTCTCCATATTTGTTGCTAGAAATCTTTGCTCAGTAGGTGGTAAGGATTAAAATGTATGAATTTTTAATTGCTCTTCATCTAGCCTTTTAGAGAGTGAACTACTAAGAGTGCATTACAAGAACCAACTAACAGATGTATCCTCATTCTTAACCTTGTCTGACCTACTTACATATTTAAGAAACCAAATTTTAAGATAATATTTTTTGTCTCTTCTAAAATTATATACATGAAGGTCTCTTATGAACTGTCTTGAATTGATTATTAGTAGCTCAGAAATGTAAGCATTTAGATAAAAAGGATAAAATTACTTTGGTATTGCTTTGATTCAGTAGATCTTTCAATAGAAATTGCACCATTGACAGTTAACATGAGAATTTAGATCCTGATTCTCTTTTACAAAACACTAACATTTTCACATCTGGTTGAGACTGCAACTGAGTTATTTAGCTGTGTTATCCATGACGTGATATTAGGGCAGCTGATTTCTCACAAAAGACAATTGACTATCTGCCAAATATTTCCCTGAATTTTCACTTTGAAATGTTAAGCTGTCATGCACACAGGCAACATTTATACTTTTGTCTCCCTCTGCCTGTGCAGTACAAAAAAATCCATTCCCCACAAGTTTCAGCCAAAGTGAAAAGTAAGTAGGAATTCATTTCTTAGGTCTGCTAAAAAACAGCTTGTTATTGAATGATAACAATTTTCAGATACCTGCTCTCTTTGCAGTCCTTCTGATCCTGTTGTGAGAGATTTTGTAGAAGTTAATTTTGTTATTGGGTGATTTTTTGTGGATTTTTGTAAAAGTTGATTTGATGAAAGCAGTATGTACATGCAGGCAAAAAACCAAACCCTACAATTCCACAGCCCGCTGCTTTTGTAAGTCATATTGGGTTTTGTTGTGTCTGTTTATTCATCCAATTACTATGTACAGTTTGAGCCATGTTTCTTGAAAGATAAAACATGAAAATAACTTCAGTATGTGAATAATAGTAGCTGAGGTTCTTATGTATCTGGAAATCTTAAACCATCTTAAGGATTAACTAAATCAGGAACAATCTTGGGTTTTGCATGCCAGCATTAAATATGCAATTAAAAAAAAAATCACTCTGCATCTTTTCCAATATTTCATCAAATGTATAACTGCTGTTTTCTTCAGGGTATGACTGTAGAAATCTACAGTCTGACGGAACTTAAAGACTTGCCTAATAAGGCCTGCTTCCCTCATTTGTCACTACTTACAATTCATCTTTTTGTGCTTATTTGTGGTTTCTCCACTTCAATGCCAAACTAATTTAGCAGATTATTTTTCCCCACTGGTGTTTTACTTATCCCATGATTCCTATATATCTTCTCATTTAGAAAATTATCAGTGCTCCTTTCAAAAGACATATATGGAAGGGTTTCCCTGTAGACCATGCTATGAAATGGCAGCCACTAATTGTTTTAGTTTCGTGGAAAGCAGTACAACAGTAACACATAGACATGAATGAAACATGTGAGAATAGCTGACCTTTAACAAATACTTCTGAGTTCTTTATATTGGTCTGATGTTGCTTTGTGATTTATTTTTTATTCCTTACAATGCAAGGTTCCATTTTCCTTTTAATAAGAAGTGTGCCAGTTTGTACTCGAGGAGGCAGATTGAATCTGGAATTTCTTTGTGATCTGAGCTGTTAAAATAAATACCACAGGGGTGTAATAGTGTTGACCTCTGAAAAGTTGCCTTTTTTTCCTCTGTAAAGGAGTTTTCTCAGCGAGGAGTACTGTGTTGTAATGAAGATTTTTATAGTTTCCCTGCAGGTTGCAAAAATGTTCTTGAAAGAGAATATCACTTTTCTTTGGTTATTACTGTACCATAGAGCTACTGCCGTTTTATGAAACTTTTTATATCAGTGCATATTTCCTTTCCATTGTCGAAACTTAACACCACTTTATTCATTGTAGCTACGTAGCTGGATAGGATTCTTGAATAAAGTAGGTTGTTCCAAGTTGTATTTTATAAGCTATGGGAAAGATGCTGTTCCTTCCCTTTGGTATTCAGCCAATGCATTGCTGGGCCATAACTGCTGGAGTCTGACTCCAAGGGTGACTGAAAAGGCTTGGTATTAAATACCTACACTCCCTATACATCAGCAGGCTCAACAGAAGGGCTATTCAGTGCTCTGATAACTTTTTAGGGACAGTGAGTGGGGAATGTGAGACAAAAGGTATTGCATGAACAACCATGGTTCCAGAAACCTACACTTCTGAGTTTGAGTATCTTCATCTGCTTCTGATTTAATATCTTCTTTTCTGAGAAAAGACATGTGAGAAGGATGTTTTCCAGAGAAAGACAAATACAGTTTGAATCTCCTCAAGCTAAGGAAGAGTTTACCTTATTTTTTAAATTTGACCAAGGTCTCCAATCATCTAAGGTATTGTGTGAAAGGTAGGAACATCACCATCTCCAGCATTGCTTTCAAAGAATGGTTATTGTACCCGATAAGCTTTGGGCTGGATCTGATATGGTCTGATGCCCTGTGTGTTCAAGCAACATATCAGATGCTGTTCTGAGGTCTGTACGTGATTTTTCAACCAGCCATTGAATTGTAAGAGGTTATCTACTTCTTCAGACCAAGATTTTTCAGAGCAGTTATTGACACTTAGGCTTTGTGGCTATGGAGCGTTGTGATCCAAATGCCCACACTTGTAGGAACATTTCAGCATGTATGGAGCTGGGCAGCACAGTGAAAGTGATTTAGTTTGCTCTTTGATTGCTAGAGTTCACAGGGCAGTTTTTGATTCATAGAGGAGGTAGTCTGAATGCTTCTCTGATGCATGGAATTATAGATTTCCATTGCTAACGTTGTGTATTAGGCAGAGATTATCACAATAAACCATGCTTAAACTATTATGGATAACAAAGGAATGCAGTGTAACTGATTCTGTGCTTTATTGCCAAAATCTGTTGTATTTCGTATCTTATTGAATCAGAAGTTGCCTCGCCATTTTATAGTTTTCATTCTATCAGGTTAAACAAGTCCAGTCCATTGTTCACAGATCTGTCTTTGTTCTTACTAGGCTATAGTCTAATAAGTCCCGCTCCATAAATAAAATTATTTTGATTCAGCCACTTAGTATATCCAGGCATCCAACTAATTTGCATTATGCCTTCTTGAGTTTTGGAAATGACAGTGATTTTTCTTAAAAGGCATCTGCAAATGGTGAGTGTTAACTAGATGTTTAAGTGTCAGTATTCAATTGTTTACCTTTAGGTACTTTCTAAAACAGATGTTCCACAAACTACTAGTTTGAAAAATAAACTACTCTACACAATTTGTCCAACTTGTTCTTAGCTGAGAGGAACAGGAGGAAAGATGTTTCTGTTTCTTGTTACATGGGTTTGGGCCTCTATTCAAGCTATAATAGAACAAGGAGTTTTCTTGGTTGCTTGCTTGGGTTTTTGTGTTTGTTGTTCTCCTTTTTTTTACTTTTTTTTTTGTGTTTTTTGGGGGGTTTGTTGTTTTTTTTACCAAGACAGTAGAGTTAATGCAACAAGAATGATGTTACAGAACTCATTTACCTGAAGTACGTCCCATCTGAGGAAATGAACTTCATGACATTTTTCTTTCTCATCATCCCAACTGGTAAAAGTTCCAGTCTTATTTAAAACAGGTCAAGGGCAACTCCAAGTTAAGTCACGAGTTTAATGTGGAGGATGGTGCCCAACTGCACACAGCACTGAATTCTGCATTGCTGCACCATTCCACAGGGCTAGATCAAGTCATTTGTGCTTTTTGGCACTGGAAAACCTCTTGAAAATATCTGGCATTTGCCATATCTGAATTTATATGTATATGTTGTATGCCCATTTTTTTCTTACTCAGGAGTACTACCTTTATTCTTGGCCCAATTTAGTTAATTTTCAGTTGAAATGTTCTCTGTAATAGTGTGTGAATTAGCTGTGTGTATACTGATGGTGTTTGAAAAATACAGCTGCTCCAAGATTTTTGTGGATGTAGAAAGAATGAATGCACACTATTATAAAATGCTGAAGTTACATTTTTTAATCATGTTATTTCTTTTAATGATCTCACTTGAGAATATTAACTTCAGAAACATCTTTCACATCTGACTTTTTTAAACCTTTTTGTTCTCATATATATATATGTATACCTTGTTCCTACAGCTCTGTTGTGAACCGCTTTTCTATTGTCACCTCCTTGTTTGACTTTTACATTTTTTCCTTCATATTTAATATTCCACAGAGCATTATTGTATCCTGATGAACAGTGTACACATTCCAGTTTTAAGTTGTAATACAGGAATAGAAAAGTTGAATTAAGTAAAACGTGTGTCTTATAAATACTACTTAGAAATATACAGAATTTTAGAACCCCTTAAGCTGTGCTAATTTACAGAGACAAATTCAAAAGTCTTGTGTGTCTTCTCTGTTTTTTTTTGTTCTTCCTGAGAGCTTGTTATGTTACTGATAGAATGTGGATTTTTATTTTTTTATCAGACATCGGGGATATGTATGATGGATTAACCTACTATTTTGGAAGAAGAATGCAATAGTTAATATATTTTAAATTTACATATATCAGCAGTACATCTGTTAAACATTCTTACAGCCTGGCCAACTTGCTTAAACACTCAGCCTGCTGAAGACCTTGAGTAGCTATATAGCATAAGCTGCTGTGTTGTTGAATGGACCTGGCAAAAATGATAAATATCTGCAAAGATATGTTAATATCTTTAACTCTGTGTTGATATCCGTAAGGGATGTATTAATATCCAAGTGCCTAAACTTTATGACAGCTTTTTATAATGATTTTTAAGAAAATATTGTGATATGAAAAGGCAGTGAAAGCTCTTCATTTTGTGTTTTTAAAGCTCAAGCTTTGGAAAAATTCCCACAGCAGTTGTAACTAACATAATACTTTTTAGGGTGGAGAGAAAAGGGCAGAAGGAGGGCTGAAAGCAAATAGGGCAACTGTTTCTTCAGTGGAAGTTAAATATTATTTCTTAATTTCATTAGTGTATGATGTCACTGTAATTATTATTCTTTTTCAACTTTGTAGACTTGCCGCCCCCTCCTGTGCCCCCTCCAGCTATAAAATCACCAACCGCCCAGTCCAAATCCCAGCTGGAGGTGCGGCCGGTCATGTTGCCAAAACTTGCTTCTATAGAAGCGAGGACAGACAGATCTGCGGAAAGGAAAGGAGCGAGCTACAAGGGGAGGGA
The DNA here is from genome assembly GCA_013398155.1 of Pedionomus torquatus. Lineage (NCBI taxonomy): Eukaryota > Metazoa > Chordata > Aves > Charadriiformes > Pedionomidae > Pedionomus > Pedionomus torquatus. The sequence continues at coordinate 454,773 of VZRU01017880.1, read as the reverse complement.
CGGGGTGGATGGGCGACAGCATTCAGATGTGCGGACAAATTCGGGAGAGCGGAGAGAATCACAGGAACAGCAAAATGATGGGAAACTGCGAGGAAATAAAGCACCAAAACGAGAAGGCACACCAGCAAAAACTCATCTTCTTCAAGGTTATTTTGCATGCTCTGGGTTTGATGAAGTATTGTGTGTTGATCACAGGGAAGAAGCAGCTCTATCCAGATCCCTCACAGTGAGCAAAGTTAGGTCAGCTGAATTGTCACCAGTTATTGTGATTAAAGGTCCTGATGGAGGTCATGTTGCGGGTTCTCATTAGGATAAAATGGAAACAAAAGTTTATGAAAAACAGATTTTCTATCTTGCTTTCCATATGCACCTATCATGTATTAACTCTAACACTGAGGAAGCCCAAACAGTAATACTTTTCGAGACCTGTAAGGATCAGTGTCCTTACCCCTACCATACATTTATGGTCTAGTTATGTATGTCTAATCTATCTAATTGTAATCTAATTTACAAAGGAAATGGGTGAAGTCAGATAGTAGATCTGTAACTCAGATATTTAGATTTTCTGCCAAAGAATTGGCACTTGGCCCTTTTTTGTCTATTTGTAAGCCTAGTCCTGTTTAAGTATTAAGAAAGCCATAGTTGTAAGTCATTAGTTATAAATACTGACATGGCATTACATGAATCAGACCTGATCAGTGTAATCTCTTGCATGTGGAAGTTGGTAAGATTACTTATTACTAATTAATGGCACATAGTTCATGAAATTTGCCAAGCATTCACAAAGGCTTTCAACACAGATTCATATAGGTGCCTGGTCTTTCTTCCTACAGGTATCCAGGGTCAGTATCAGGGGTGATTGGGCAGTACGTTTGTTAAATGGGCACATTAGTAAGAGATTGGTATTGACTTTAGTAGATTACTATAAAGAAGTCATTAGAAGTTTACCTTAAGAGGATGAGGCTGAAATTTTAAAACACGCCCGCTTATTTTGCTCAAACCCAATTTGAGAAGTACAGGGTCTAATATTTAGATGTAGTGAGCTCCTTGTGAGTATCGTGTGTGTATTGCCATTTCTTCCTACTCAATCATATTGAAAATATACTGCAAGGGTTATTTGTTTTTTTCTTCATTTTCATGTAGAACATAGAGTAATGATCATAAATTGAAATGAAGTGGACAGTAATCATGAATTGGTTTTGCTGTGGTGAATGTTACTGAGTGAATACTATAAATTTCCTCGAGAAAGCTTCTATAATGCTATTATAGAAACAGTGTATTTCATATTCCTGTCAGACTTCACTTTAAACCTACTGAGGATCATAAAAAGTGAAATAAATCAACTGCATGCAGAAATTTTAGGGTCACAGTATCTCTGGGCTTGTAAACATAACAACGCATACGTTTAATTACACAGAGGACATCCTGCCATATTCTAGACCAACGTTTCCAACATCAAATAATCCTAGAGACCCCAGCTCCTCCAGCTCTATGTCATCAAGAGGATCAGGAGGCAGACAGAGAGCAGATCAAGCGAATATAGCCCGAAGGAATGTTGCAGAAATGCAAGTGCTGGGAGCGTATGAACAAGGAGAAGAGGAAGAAGAGATGGAGGTAACTTCAGTTGTTACTGTGCTACTGAAGATGACTAGCATAAGGCTATTTTCTGTGTTTATTCAGATGCCAAGAAAAAACAGTTTTGAACAAGAAATACTTCTCTTCATAAAAAAAACCACAAAAAAACCCTAAATTTATCTATTAATGTTATGCACAATCCAAGTAAAGAAACTTTTAAGAATGTGTCAAAAACATAAAAAACAAGTAATATGTAGTATAATATAACTGTACCACATTAAAACCTATGGAACAGAACTTACAGGAACACAGTATTTAAATGTGTGCTTTACAATATCCAGATTGTTTCAAAAGTGAAAATAAAGCATTAGAGCATCTAAGGACAACCTGACATTGCCTTTCACATTTTTTGAAATTTGATCGTTCTAGATTTTATTAGATAGTAAGGCATGAACCATTTTCTTCTTTTCCTTCTGCCTAATGATATTAATTCAATTTAAATACTGGTTGTAGGAAGGGTGTTCAACGTGCAGTCACGTTGCTGCATGTAATTAAAAGTAGTAATTATTATTTAAGGATAACAAATCTGTAAGTATGTGGAACAAACTTTAAATAACAAATTCTAACCTGTGGTCATTTATGTCTTTTTTTAAATACAGGAAACAGAAAGCTGAAGACGACATGTACTGTAACAGGCTTTTAAAATCTAATCAGAAAAAAAAAATCACTTAAGATGCCTCAAGTCTGATGATGTTTGACGCCAGAAATAATGTTCAGTGCAATCAGAGTGTACAATTTTTCATTTTTCTTCATGCCATCCGAATGCTAGTTTTTATTTTACTCTTTCTTTGTAAACCCTCTTTATTAGGAACGGCCCTTGCCTATTCCGTAATGCTAAGTGCATCACCTTCGCTGCCCAAGAAGGCAGGTAAGCTGCTCTTTGTGGTACTTGGGCCAGCTGCTGCTTCAGGATTAGAACAGAAGGGGATTCCGGATCCTGGGATCCCGAGGTTTCTCCCCAGGGAGGCAGTGCATAGTACACCACCTGAACGCCAGTGAGCCAATCGATGACATTGCAAGTAATACGGCATTGATTCAAAAGAGCCCCAAAGTGAACGTCATGCAGAACATCCTTTTATTCTAGGGGTTTCACTGTAGTCTGCAGTCGGTGCGAATGGTACCTTGCAATTCCAGTACATACTGTGTCTTGCATTCTGCCAGTCTCTTGCTAACCTTTTGCAGATGATACAGTTTTAGAAATGCAAGTAAAATTAATTTGGGATGAGGTGGCTCTTATTGTAAATATGTACTCATTTTAAACCCCCTGTGGTACTTTGATTTGTCTTTCCATTTTCATCATTAAGTACATTCTTATTAAAAATGTCCTTTGGGATAGGCAGGAGGTAAGCCAATGTGATTGCTATTTGCCTAATCGTGGCGTGAGCAAGTTTATCTGAAACTTTTTCTAATTTTCAGCTTCAATAATGCTTATGAAAATAAGCAGGAAAATCAATGGACATTTTTAATAATAATTGGGTAATATCATTAACTGTTACTGGCCCAAATCTCAGACCTCTACTTGTGTCAATTCACCTTAAAGAAGTGCCACTTAAAGAAGTTTTGTTTGATCTTGGCAATGAATTTTTTTTGTAATGCACTGCTTATCTTTTTTTTTTTTTTTTTTTTTTTTTTTTTGTTTTTAA
>VZRU01017880.1:435940-451490 GCA_013398155.1 Pedionomus torquatus | reverse complement strand
ATTAATTTTTTTTTTAATTGCCTTTTTTTTTTTTTTTTTTTTTTTTTTTTTTTTTTTGGTTTTAAAAGCACAATCACTAAACTTTGTTTGTAAACCATTGTAACTATTAACCTTTTTTTGTCTTATTGAAAATGTTAAGCATTTGTTTGGGATCTTTTTCATCTTTTTGTTAATGCTCTATGTTTGTATTTGGAATATTTGAATGATGACAGACGGTAAAGTAACAAACATAAATGTGGGCCATAATCAAAACACTTCTCACTTTTCCTGGACTTATAGAAAATTATCAATTTTGCTGTGGCCTCTCTCAACATTGGATTATCATTAAAGCTGAAATAGAGGCATTAGTTGCATTGAATTTGCCAAATGATGTCCTCTGTCTGTAGATTTTATGATCTTTTTGTAATTATGAAATTCTTTTGTCATTGGTGCTAATGGAAAAATGTGTGTTTGTTTATTGACAGCTATCAGGACTAGCCCCAATGAAAAAAAAAAAAAAAAGAAGAAAAAAAAAAAGTGTTTTGGTGTTTACCGAGGACTGAAATTTTTCATTTAGCTAATTTTTAAAGAAAGGTTCCATAGAAAGGGTGTGCAGTACTAAAGGAACAATCCATGTGATTAATGTTTTCATTATGTTCATGTAAGAAACCTCATATTTTAGCCATAATTTTGCATACTGAGGATCCAATAATCAGAAAAGTAATTTTTGTCACATTATTTATTAAAAATGTTCTCAAATACATTCTCGTTCTTGTGTAATTTCTTGTGTTCCCTGAAACATAATTTTGGGGGCAGCTCTGATCTTGTTTCTATTGCTATGAGTCAGAATCAGTTCCACTGAAATCATGCAGTTACAGTAGCATGAGCCAAAGCGGGAGAGCTGTATACAGCCTAAGATTTTACATAATTACAATTGATTGCCTTAAAGATCTGATTTCTGGGTGCTTCATGAACTGTGATAATGCAAACGCCTCTTATCTTGCCAATTTCCAGAGAGAGCCGATGAAGAAAATCTGTACCAACAAAAGCATTCACCTCAGGGGTGAGATACATTTGTTACAAAGGAAATAAGTTCCAAACAGGTGAAGGGAGAGTCATCTGTTTGTTGGGGCCTGCACAAATAAAAGTTTTCTTCCCTGTGCTGTTGTCCCACACTGTAGCAATTCTGTGGTCAGTAGAGTCCTCCTGTGGATCACAATTGAGTAGGAGATGATCCCTTTTCCATTCTTGCGTTTCCATAACCCTATATTCTTAGTATTCTTACTCAGCACCTGATTCTTGCCATTTCTTACCCTATACCCATCATCTCGGTTTTAAAAAAAAAGAAGGGAAAAAAAAGAAAGCTATTTCGTTCCATAAAAAAGCCCACTGTATCTTTTATTCAAGAAAACCATTTTGCTCCTTATCTTTTTGACTGCCATACTCCTTCTTTTCCAAGAACTTCAAACAGTCCAGAGCCAGATCCTAAGGTGCTGCAGTGTACTGCTGTATGTACTACTGCATCTTGCCACAGAGAGTGCTAGAGCCTTGAGAACTTCATCAGCCATAAGCCTCAACTATTATTTTTTTTTCGTAATTGTAGCCTTGAAGTAGATATTAAGATAGTAGAATAAGTTAAATATGTTACCTCTCTATGTTGCTTAGGGGTTTTTTGGGGGTATCTTCAGCCCTCATGGCTGAGTTCAGACTGCCTTAGAGTTGCCAACACAATCCAGACAGGAGCCCATAGACCAGACTGTGCCACAGGATACATCCATCTGGCCTGCTCCTTTCCTCTGGAGGAGGCAGGAGAGGTTGATTTGATGGGCACAAACTGCCCTCAGCAGCTGGTTGTCTTGCCTGGTGCTGGAAACAGCCTCATGGTTTTGGGACCAAGACATTGCCATAGCAGAGTGCAGGGAAGGAGGTGGAGCAAGAGGCAGGGTCCATGAGCACGTCAGTCACTTAAGACAAAGGTATAAGCCACTGCCAAAAGTGTAGTGGTGCATCATAAAACTGGGATCTGGTTGCAGCTGTAGAGTGTAGACCTCTGTAAGGCATATATGTCCAGAAACACTGGTGCTGCATGCCTGGTATAACAGGTACTCACTTCAGTCTTTACTGGCACAGTGACATACTGGAAACCTTGCATCGGATTCCCAGCTGTCTGTCCAACTGCCTAGCTTCACCAGAAGTTCAAATCCAGCTGAAGTTCTGACCTCAAGAAGTGGTAAGTGGGAAAATCCTGCCCAATGAGTTTTTTCACTAAGAGCTATTTTAATTTTTTTGATGGTGTTTACTAAGAAGTTACTTGGATTGTTTTGTGTTTGCATTTGGTTGGGATTAACAATAACTTCAGATGGTGTTTCGCGGAGTTGGCACAGAATTCTTGCACCTCCACTGGGTCCTCAGTGCATTGTGGTGTTACAAAAAAATACTGTAATGAAGATAAAATTTACAGCAACTTGGTCTTAAAATTCTAACTCCTGTTGATCACTACTGCTACACACTTGACTTGGCCTTTGACACATTGACATAAAACAAGGTCATTCACACATTGCTGCTTTACCTACAGAATTCAGTGATTGGAAAGCCAACGTGACAGAAGCAAGTAGCACTCAGAGGTTTTGATCGCACTGTATACCTGAAGAAAACAAGGTTGTACTAGAAAATCCATAGCTTTTGTGTGCTGAACTAATAGAATGGATGTAGAAGTCTGATTTTTCTTGTAGTGTGTAATCCTGTATGAGCTACTGCTAAATTTGACTTTACTTGAAGTAAAATAGTATTTGTTGGGGTACTATAAAAGACATCTGAAAAAGGAGGATTTTCACGTTTTGGAAAATGCCTTGCATTTTAGCATTATATATTAGTTTATTTTCCAAAGAGTACTTGTTTTGAAACATAAACGACAAAGTGGTTTTATTTTAGGGTAATGCATGTATACCCTAGATCTGTGTTTGCAAAAATGTTACAGAAATAGATTAGCTGTAACTGATCATGAAACCCAAGCAATTTAATTTGCTTCAACTCCTGCAAATGTATTTGAACTGTCGACCACCTGACTTCAAGTATTCCAGAACCAGCTATCTGTTAAAATACCAGCCTAGTTAATTTATTGCTTTAATTAGCCTGCATATTTTACATAATGTGTTGCTTTTAACATTTTCTACTTTAGATTTCCATCATCTATTATCTTCCTTGAATAAGCTTAGGGAAGAAAGAACTTTCATGGGAAAAATGTAGGATCTGCCTAATATAACATCTATTCTGCAATATACTTATTCAAAATCTGATCTCTATTAAAAATGTAAAATGTTATATTCCTTAGGTGAAGCTTTAAATTAATTTTATACTCACAAGTGGAGAAAATGTTTTTATACATTGTTTTTGCTTATGTTACAGATGAAAATTCTTTGCAAGTGAAAGTCCTACTGCTAATGTATAAGAGAAGCATTGTAATATGTTTAGTGTGTACACAGGAAGATACTGGAAATGCAGATTTGCATGTGTATACACTATTGTGTTTGCTGAGATTCAGGTTGTGAACTGAGAGTCTATTCCAAGCACTTGACTGAAAGGTGAACATATTTATGGATGGTTAAAGTTTACCCGCACATGAGGAACTCGCAGTATTGCCACGGACATCATTCTCACTGGACATATCCTTCAACATCTTCATTTTGTATTAAGCTAACTGAAAACTTCAGAATTCAAATCACAAGATGAATCTTTAAAACTCACACCAACTGTGGATACGTTCTATATACATTCTTCGCAAAAGCCAGTGCTCTGTTGTGCTGTCTATGACTGAAACATCTGAAGATTACGAAAATTATTTCATAAACTATTCCGTTCTTTTTATCAAGCCACTGAATTGTGGATCACAGAAACAGTCAAATATTTAATATGACACCATGGAAATGACTCATTTACTTTTTATCTCCATATTGAAGGTGGTATTCTTATTCAAAAAGAGGAAAAGGAATTAGTGAAATTGGAATCCAGTCTTCATGGAAGCCATAAACTGAGAAGGCAGGCTGGAGAAAGGAAATCAAGGGATATAAAGAGGAAAAAATCCAAAAGTGCAAGGAGCTAAGGAACCCAAGTCTCACAGACGCTAATGGCAAAAATCCTGTTGAATTGAACTACCCTGGCAGTGAATTACCTCCTTATGGACTGGTAAATAATAGCCATCACAGTGCAATGAACACTGGAGGAAGGGTGAAATCTTTGCTGCATGCTTGTTTTGTTCTGTATTCTTGCTAAGTATAGCTAATATGACCCCAAATGGGCTCATTTTAAGCTGCCAGAATAGGAAGTGGGGTTCTAATTCACCGTGGCATTCAGCTTTCTTATCATGTGAGATGATGAGGATGGGACCTACTCAGCTGTAGTCTCTGTATCTAGCATAAAGGGTAGCAAATTGCTTTGCAGATTTTTTGGAGCATGACAATCAGAGCTACGATGATAAAAAGAGTGTTTATTGAATTTTTTTTTCAGGCATAAGATATTTTTAGCAAGAGTAATATCAAGAAATGTCAAATAAAACTACTTAGTATTGACTTCTATTCTGTGGCTTCCCACCAGTCTTCAAGCACAGGTGTTGTTCAAAGTTGTCAGCAAGGGATAAGAGTAAAGGAGCCTTTGTGGGCTTTAATGCATAGAGGGACAAAAAACAAGACAAAGCATAAAAACCATAGCCCCCAAATACTGTCTTTCAGCAAATGATAACTAATACATTGTTCCTAAAGCATTTGGATAGCATGAAAATAATGGTCAAGAACCTTTGTTTCTGCATTGTTAATTGTCACAGAATCAAAGATTTCATTATATTCCTGAATGAGCTGTTTGCCAAAGAAATTTCACTCTATTGAGCCATGTACAGAGCGATGCAGTTTCTCATACCTAGTAAAAGCCCCCAAAAAGTGGAGCTGAGAACTAGGTCCTGTGACAGTCATCTCAGCAGCACGCCAAGACTGTACCCCACTGATCACTCACCTTACTAATGCCAATTAAAATGGAAACAAGATGTTCGTTCCATAGCCATCATTAAGAGATATTACAAAGGTGGTATCATTTGATGGCTTAGCTTGAAATTCAAAAGCCAACCATTTCTTGGATACTGGTACCTGAAGTAATTTTACCAACAGTATTACAGTCCAAGGTGCTAATGGAGTTCATTGTTACAGGTAACCGAGTCCATTTAGGCAGATGTAAAGAATACGAGTGCTGAATGGCTTTTTTATGTATATCTATCCTAATATATATCTTCTGTTTCTTGAACTAACTTCATTTTTACACAATCTGTTCTGGAGGGACATGGATATTATTGTGCTGCTTCTACTATATGATGAATGCTTCAGAAGGATTTCATGAGAGTCATCATCAGCTTTATGTGTAAAAAGTGTAAAGGAAAAGAATGTGCATGTGTTTATCAACCTAAATTTTTCTGCCTTTCTATGCGTTCATTATGGCAATCTTTTTACTTGTATTTTACGTTTTTCTTACAAAATCTGTTTCATAAAGTGTACAGGATGAAGACTGTCTAATTTTCTAAAACGCTTCCTGTTTGTTGAACACATCCATGCCTTTGGGTGAGTGCTTTGCAAATGCTCCTCTTTGGGGAGAATTTTTAATTTGTCCACGAAAACTCTGTGCAGTGCTATGAAACCAAAACCACATCTTCATTGGAAACCTAGTCCTTGAGAGCTCCCTTTGGCTGGCTATGATAGAGGTGGGCAGTAAATACAGAGTGCATGCTACTAACAAACTGTCCTGTGTATGTAGCTGTTCATACTGTTCTAACTTCTCATGTAGGTGCACTCATCACATTCCTCTGAGAAGTTAAATGAGGAGGCTTAAGAAGAAGCTAGATGTGAGGGCTGATGAAGCTGATTTTTCCAGATTATTAGTCTCAGACCATGAAAGAAATCAGGATGTCAAACCCAAAAACATTTGGTCTTCCTGGCACTCTGATCTGTGATGAGCTGCTTCCGTGCACAGTACTTGGAAAGGAGTTGGTGAGAAATGTTATGTGTCCTAGAACAAAAATTTGTAGTTGAGAAAGAGAGGTGAAGAGGGGGTTTAATAATATTTTATGTTTTTTGTGGTTTGTTTTAGAGTGGTTTGTTGGGTTTTTTTTTTCCCTGAAAGAAGAACAAGTAAACACTGTTATGTTCCTACTTTATTGTGTATGAAAGCTTAGGAAAAAAAATAGCAGATGATATTTCCTATAGATTGCCATTCATCACTATAAAATTTTCAAATGTGAAATTTCAGCTACATCAATTTTTTACACAACTGAAAGATAAATAAGTGCCAACAAGATACCAACCAGGATGTCTACGCCCCATTTTAAAATCTAGGAAAACATCCTCGAAATAATATTCTCACTAAAATAACAAATTGGAGCTTAACTGTATTGCCTGCAGTAGGAAAGGGCTACAGACACTTAACTTTTGCTGCAGATATGTCTCAGAGCAGTCTGAATCCCTGTGGCAATTAGAATTAAGATACAGTGGGATTAATTTAATGTCTGTCAAGCACTCTGAATATGAACGTTTCTGTATAAGCCATAAGTAGTAGCAGCACTTCTGTCAGTTTTGCTCAGCGATCACAGTCGAGATCGTTTCTCAGTAGCTTTTGGAGAGCTTTTATTTAGTTAGTTAACCAGTCCACTGAAGTGTAATAAATCCATACTAGCAAAAAAAAAAAAAAAAAAAAAAAAAACCAACCCAAACCCAAAAAGTAGTTTTTCAGTGTTTTTTTTTTTATTCCATGCTCACTGCTTGTAGGCTTGCTTTCTTGGATGCATGCACGCTGTCACAATGCTTTGACATCATGCCCGCACTGGGGAAATGCAGATTCCAAGTGCCAGGAAGACACATATGTACTAATTTCTGTTCCTTTATAGTTCCTTCTGAGGCCAAACCAGAGAGGATTTTAGCCCAACTAACAATAGGAACATTTTGTTACCATTAGTGATAAGCTGATAAAGCTCTTAATGAAGTGAATAATTTAATAAATACCTCAAGTTTTAAAGAAGTTAATTCAAATATTACCATCAATTTCTAGAAAGGATCAAAGGAAAACTAAGAGGAAAAATATAAATGGTTCTTTACTTAAGTATTTGCTGGTTGCAATACTTCAACAATCAGAAGTAAACAATTCATTAATTCTGATTATTGTCATCAAATAAATCTTATGTCAGTGAAGGATGGTATGGTAAAAAAATTCCCAGAAACTAATTTTAAAAAGTGTTTTTATTAAATGGTTAGGAATCTCTTTCAATACATTCAGAGAAGCCAAGTGTGACTCCATATTTATTTGTGAAGAACGTGACAGGAAAATTCTGAGCATTTCTTCAGGCATTAAAATAGGCAACAAAACATAATTATTGCTATCCATTTCCTTACCAGATGGCTAGAAATTTCAATTTTCTACTAGCCTTAGACCACCATTCTTGTGGTTGAGCAAGATACAACAGGTTTCCTTTTTTTCCCCTCTATTAATGTGCAAATAGTAGAAATCTAAGTTTTAAATTCTTAAATGCATCTGCCATAGCATCATTTAGATTATGGCCTCTCAGAACAGTAGAATGGTGCTTCCAGCCTGTCTCCATTTGTCTTGTCACTTCAGGTGGCTGGCGCCTCTGGACAAGGGCTCTCTCACTGTCTAGACATGTGTGTAGTGGTAGTGCTGCAGGAGGGTGGAATCTAGCATTCCTGCTATAATGTAAATAATACAATATAATTAGTATTAAAATGTAAGGCCTAATGATATTCTGAGACTATCAGTGGAGCCCCCTGAGGATCAATTTTCGGACAATCTTATTTAATATTTTCATTAAAGTACTTGGCACAAAAGCAGGAGTCCGATAATGAAATGTGCTGATCATGAAAGTTTTGAGCAATTGTCTGTATGGAGGAGGAGTGGGTCACCTTGAGGACTAGAGTTACAGAAACAGGATGAAATTAAGTAGTTCACTATGCAAGGTCATGCATTTAGGAATTAATTCAAGTGCCTATTATGTGCTGAAAATTCAAGAATTGTAAACAACTGGGAGGAAGAAAAAGGCCTGGATGTCTTTGTTGATCCCTGAAAGCTCCCAGTGAGATGATGCCGACAGAAACAAGCAAAATACATGCAAACCTGAGATACCTCATAAAATGTATTTCCAGTGGAAGGAGAAGGAAATGCAGATGTCATTGCCTCAGAACTTAGAAAAATACAAATTAGATGTTTTCTCCATTTCTAGTTGCTCGTGGGGCTGATGCTGTGGTTAAATTTATAGAAAAATCTACATTCTATTATCAGATAAGCTCCTTTTAAACTGAAGAATTATGATAAAGATTTTCAGTCGTGTCATAGTGCAGCTTTTTGATAGGAACATGGACACATGGAAAAACAGCTGTTCGCCATGTTTATATGTGAAAAATCCACAATATTTTCTATTTGGTCTCAGTGCAATTAGTCTAAAATTCCAGTGAAATCTCAGTCTTCTATAGCATCCTTTGGACAACTGGATTCATCAGAAAAGTCATGAAACCACAAGATGCAACTTTTCCCTTGACAGTGGCTTCTGAAACAGGCTGAAATGATTGAGTATCACATTCACTTTCAGAGCAAGGCATTAAAGGTTAATACTTAAGCTTTTCCATCTAAACCTCAATCTAAAGACAGAAAAAGAAAACTGAACGTTTATCTTAGTGGGTTTGGAGAAATGGCAGAGTACCAATAGCTTGAGATAACTTATGATAGTAAATTTGGTTTTGCTATTCAGACAATGAAATGGATAGACAGAAAATAATGAACTTCAACCCTGTAATAACTGACCTTTTGGAGATGGATCCAAAGTTGAATGTTTCACCTGAACTTGAATCCAAACTAGAGTTATCCTTATCTGTTTGCAAAGATGACACTTGAATGACATCTCAGACATATGAATATCTGAGATAGCTCAGGGATAAAAAAATGTAAGGAAGTGAAAATGAGAATATGAGGCGAAGTGAGAAAATGAGCCCTCCAAAAGCAAAGCTAAAAATACCCAACTTGTGGCATGGTCCAGAAGACAAAAAGAGAACTCTATGAAATTATGGAAGTCACCAGGAAGCCATGGAGAATAAATACACTATAACCAGAAGGTAGATTTTATGAGGTGCAAACAAGCAAGCATGCCATGGGAGCCGTATCAGCATGACACGAGGGAAGAAGTTTGAGTTACCAGAAGCTAGGATGCTCACAAGGCTGCAGAAATTGTCTCCAGGCCCAAGGAAGGCTCTGCTGAGGCTGGCAGCAATTTTCTGAAGCTGCATTAATGATGAGCGGGACCTCTCTCTGTCTTACAAGTACTAATTGCCATGCAGCAACTTGAGAGTAGAAAACAAGTTCCCTCATGTTAGGTTAATGCAGTTAATCGAGGCGACTCAGTTCCTCCTGCAATTCTGCTGGCCTGCTGCTTTTTTTATAGGGTATTACATATTGGTTTGATTCCTCTCTGGGTGTCTGCGGAGTCATTCAGTGTCCTGAGAGCAGATCCCTTTCACCCAAACTACTAAGTCTGAAAATAAAAGAAATAATTTTCAAATACGCTTACATTATCTAGAAGCCTAGAGTTTACTCCCTGAGCAGATTTTATTGCATTCAAATATGTTAACCCCCTTTACATCATGGCTGTGCAATTTTTAATACCTCAATGTAATTACAGAAAAACTCCTCCCCAAATATTTCAGTGTAACAATGTTGCTGCCCACATAGTTAAATCTCACCCAGAAAGAGCAAGATTTGCAATAGTTTATACTGCTTTTTTTTTATATTGAAGTATCTTAGAGTGACAAGATACTTAGATGTCAGTACAGTTGTAATCGCAGTAGTTCATAGAGCAGTAAGTCAGCCACTCTAAACTGAATATCCATTCTGGGGCCAAAAAGAAGTGTAGTTTGCATGTAAGTGTTTTTCAAAATTGTATCCATTACCAAAATACCTGTGTGTATTTCCCTGGCTGTCATGATATCTCCTATGGCTTTTGACAGGGATGTTATACACCAGAACAGGAAAGCTGTAGCATGATTTTTCAGATGGCATCTACCTATGAACACATTCAGGCACCTCCCCCGGTAGACATTATTTCTCTGCGTCCACCTCCTGAAATTGCCTTTCGTATCCAACTTGTATCATTGAAAAGGAATTACACCCCAAAGGCTCTGGAGCAGATCTTTGGAAAAAGTACTTCTAGCAAGTCTCAGAGTAAATTGCCTCTCAGCAGCCTGAGCACAGTGCCGGGTTTGGCAGTCTGACCTTAAACTCTAACCTCTAGTTTTTATTATCGTTATTGTCATATCTGCTCCTCTGTCATTAAGAGACTTTCCAGCTTCACTTTATTCAGCTGGGAGCTTTAAACCCTCTGGCCCATAATTTCCTTTTCTTTTTTTGGCATTTCTTTTTCTGGCATTTCTTTTTCTCAGTCCTTTCATGAAACTTGTCTGCTGAGTGACATGCCCTCTGTAAAACATAAGCCATAATTACTCTAGGATTGCTCATACTTGGCATAAATACTGTACTTGCAAGTATGTAGCTTATAGCAACACGTGTCACATTTAATTAAATTGCAAAGGCACATCTTCTGCTGTCCTTCAGGAGAAAGAAAAAAGCATGAGAGAAGGCAAACTTGTCTGCAAGAATTTTTCATTCCTGCTGTTGTGTATAGGCAACAACCTTGCATAAACAGGACATATGCGTGCAGAGATGACACAGACCTGTCTCTTTTTGTAATTGCCATGCTTTACAGGTAGGACAGTCATACCTTCCTCTTTTTTGTTGTGATCTATACCCCATGGCTGAGAGTCTTCTGACCTGACCATAGCTGTCTACACCTGAGCTAGGACTGCTTCCTGGCTCCTTGTAGGAGAAAATGGCATCGTCCTGGTGTGACTCATCTCATCCTACGATACGTACCTAAAATAGATTGGATAAGTCAAGCTCTCACACTGTCTCTTTCTCTTAATTGATGGTCTATACCAGGAGCCCAGGAGGACCAGCTCACATTTAGGTGTCTGCACAGCTGATATCTGAATTTGTGTGAGATTAATTCCATCCCTGTCATCTTAAAAAAAAAGAAGTTACAGTGTTAAGATACAAACTTTATTTTTACCACTGAGATAACTATACACATTGCAATGCAAAACACATTTGAACATCTCAAGCAGTTGCTTCAATAGAACTCCCAATTTTTTTTTTATTTTTTTTTTAGTTGCTTATATTGCCTTCTTTCTTAGGATAATAAGAATCGCCATTCTAAAAAAAAGACAACAGAAGCATTAGTTTACTGAAAGGTGAAAGTTTTAGGGAACCATGCTTCTTCTAAGGCAATTTTCTCTTGGAAAATGCTGAAGTGAGTTATCTGGAAATTCTTGTTTTTATCAATTCTGTTTTGTCACTGTAGGTTAACACAGCAAAAATGAATTGATATTGATTTGAGAAGTTTCAACATTTTCTGTATTGTTAGGGTTGTTTTTTCAAATCCTATCAGTGGAAAAAATTTGAAACAATAACCTCTGTTTTTTTGTAGGGAATAAAAACAAATTCAGAAAGAATTCTGTTTTCTGCCTAGCTGTATGTATAGATTCTGAATCTTAAAAATGCTGGCTTAGGAAAGTCTACAATTTCAACCAAACCCTTCTGGCTTTATACAAATGCAAATACAATCAAAATCTTGATCTCGATGGAGGCCTCTAAGCAGAGTTTGTATTCAAAATCTAGGTCTGCTTAGCTTCCAGACTCTAGTGATGTGAAGGCTGCTTGAATCCGTATCACTGTCTTTCAGACTACCCCTCAAACTGAACTGAACCATAATCTGTAGTAATGCAGAAAGGACAACAAGGAGACAGACAGCTTTAACAGCAAATCTGTAGAAGTTTAGAAGGTCTATATCTGAAGAAAAGTACTGTGGCAGGTAGATTTTATATTATCTTTAGTTAGAGTTCAAATTTTAACATAATATTTATTTTCTCCAGGAAATTCTTAAGTGTGTCTTTGTTAAAAATCAATGTGAACTTGGCAATTATAAAATACACATGTATCAATAATAGATGTCACTTTGTGATGTAGACCATAACTTTAAAAATATTTTTTTAATGCTCAGAGTATGTTTTAATTAAGAGCTGGAAAATGAGCTCTTAATGTTACTAAATTTGAATCACGTTCATAAATAATTTTCAGTTAGTTCGTACTGTTGCATCAAAGTAATCATGGGAGACCAGTTCATGCAGAGGTCATCAAAGGTATGTAAAAATTAGAGCAGACTCGTTAATTCTAGGACAATGCAAACACTATGGAATTTTAAGCACAAATTTCTCCTAATTCTTCAAACTGTTCGCAATATTTTACTGTTATAAAAAACAATGGCTGAAATTCTATAAATCCTATAAATACATACAAATCTATAAAATGCTATCCTTAACAGTTTAGCTTTTGCTCTTTGCTATTTTTAAGCAATCCCAACCTTTGTTGTAATTCAGACTTTTCAAGTGTTTTCTTCTTGGTGCTGTTTTCCTGCTAGAGTCCTGTAATTCACATCTCACTAATTCCTTATCATACCTGACAGTTGAAGGATTAGTGGGTGCTTTTTTTTTTGTACAGTTTTAATATAGCTAATTTAAAGGGACATTTGACACGGAATATGGAAAGAACTATTTCATTGTTCAGCAAAACACGTTTTCATTACAGCGGCGTCTGTTTGTGATAGTTGACCTTTACTTGAATGTAAAAATTAATGCTTTGTCTAAACTAAAACATAGGTGATTTCCCTGCAAATTACCAGTAGAGTTCTTTGATAAATAGTCACAGCACTTCACACAAAATGACTTTGAACATCATGACAATAGGAAAGTAAAATATTTGTTAATATATTTCACTAGTGCTTAGGCATTTAATTTTAATTCTTATTGGCTTGTGGTGTGTGGATTTTCTAAAAAATAGTAATTCAGTAATATATTCAGATCTAGTGACATTCATTAAACCCTTTTGCAGACACTATTTATTTTTAATACATTTCCTGTCGAGAGTATATCTGCGAAATGCATTGACATAGTATCTGTAGCTGGAAGCTATGCCAGCAAAAAAG
The DNA here is from genome assembly GCA_013398155.1 of Pedionomus torquatus. Taxonomy (NCBI): domain Eukaryota; kingdom Metazoa; phylum Chordata; class Aves; order Charadriiformes; family Pedionomidae; genus Pedionomus; species Pedionomus torquatus. The sequence goes on along the minus strand of VZRU01017880.1, from coordinate 438,388 downwards.
CAGTCAACTCAAAAAAATCTTCTCTGAAGCTTTCTAGATATATATATATAAAACAACTAGTGTTCAACACTTAGTACGTTTTCTTTGCTACCTGGATACTTATTACACCTTTATTTCATAAATATTCTGTTTTTCTGGCTTTTAATTATCTTGATTTTTTTCCTGGTTTTGATATTTTCTCTTGGTTTATTATTTTGTTGTTGATGTTGTCACTGCTCATCATTGTGATTATTTAATTTATTATTTACATGTCATCCAAAGGGTATTGTGAATATTGCTTTGGTGTTTTCTGCTCTGTGTAGGTAGCTCACATTTTCTCTCTCTCTCACTCCCCACTGTGATCCTTGTATCATCCATCCAGATTCTATAACTGGATACCAGTACCCTAGTTGTGTACATCTTACCTCAATAATTTCCTATGTTCAGGCTATAAAAAGTAATGGAAAATCTGCGGTAACTTTTGCTAGTAGAGTAATTCTGACTGAACAGGGTTTTTTTTGGAAGTTTTCACGCAGATATACTCCTCTTCCTCCCCTCACGCCTTCGAAATACTACCTTACAGTGCAACCACAGTAAGGACTTACAGTGATGGTATCTGACAGAAGCAAGCCATGGAACTGGCACTAGGAGAATAAGATATACTTCGTAGTTCACAGTTCCAGTCACAGCATGGCAAACACTCAGCCTGTGCAAATCGAGTAATATGGTTATCAATATTAAAATAGTCCATTTAAGTCAGATACATAACTAAATCACAAGTGATCTCTCGTTGCTAAGCTTACTCAGAGTCCCTCAGATTTATACCTAGTGTTGAATAAATACTGTGTATTAATCTCAAGTTGCAAGTGGAATATGCTTGTAGCTTCTCTACCTTTCTTTGATCCTTTACTTTTTTGGTCTTGTCTAGATCTGTCTTTGTCTATAAAACTCTTGGCCTTGGGACTCTGCTGCTCAGACATTGTCTGACTGCTTCAGTATGGGACCACCCTGAGGCACCAGTTTACCAGAGCTAATAGCATTATCCCATAGTTTAGGAAAAGTATTCCCCTCCCAAGTGGTTTAAGCAATTAGACCTGTTATCCTGTGTGCTTTCTGACTTGTATTAGTCACCTAGCATAGATACCAAGCCAGTCTTAGAAGACAATCCTCTACTTAGTTTCAGCAGAACTTGAGCTCCTGTGGATTATTGTTGATTACTGGTGATAGCAATTACTTTGATATTTTGACATTTTGGTATTTTGACTTGGCATTTTTTAATTGAGTGATTAAGGAAACAAAGCTATGTCAGCCTTTATGAGTGCTTGAAGAATTCTTTGTCTATGTAGCTTTTACTTTCAAGGCCTATGGCACTTTTGTATTGACACAGGCAGATTTTTCTAGCCTATTCACTGTTACGAAGCTAAAATAGAATCTAATAACTTTAATAAGGCCTGTTTAAAAAGAAATGGGTTTGGGCATTTTCAAATACAAGATTAGCTGTTCTGTGAAAGTTTGATACCCTCAATAAATAATAGAAGATAAAACAGAAGTAAAATCCAAGTTAATTATATCTTTTTAAGTCTGTGGAATTTGAGCCAAATTCATCCCTGGTAATATTGAATAGGAAATTCCACGTGGAAATGTTGGTTAGCTACAAAAAATAAAGAAAATAGGGACATTACTGATTGGATTTTTCATGAAAATTCTATTTACTGCTCTGTTACATAATTATAAAATGGGCATAAGCTACTGTGTAATCTGATTGTCTGGAAGCCTTACAAACCATGAGTAATCAACACCATTCATGACACTGAACTCGCTTGCAGTGAATAGGGCTGATTACAGTTACAGCCGAGAACGTCATTGCTTAGTTAGCTATATAAATGTGTCTAGCTAATGTTTTCCAGTAGCAGTAGGCTGCAGCAGTGCAGACTTGTGTGGTGTTGGATTTGTTGGACTGGTGGTGCTTGGCTTCTCTTACGGAGTGAACAGAGTAGGCATGAATTAATGCAACAGAGCATGCAACCCATTGCTTGACTATCATATCAGAAATATAGGGGTAGCTCTATGGGGGAACTTAGCTTTGTGGGGTACAATTAATGGGGTCCCATTTGTGGGGTCACTGAGCATGATGTGGCTGAATTCCCTTTATATAATTTCAAATATTTACCCTACAGTGAGCAATTGAGGCTGATGATATGGTTGTACCTACCTGTCTTCTCTCAATCTTTCTGTCTGCTAGGGCAGTTCTGTTATGGGTGCCACAGTACTATTTTAAGTGGTTGAAATGACTATATTATTAGCAGAACAATGGCACTGTCACCATTTTCTTTATGTGTTTTGCCTTTCAAGTTTCATGACTCACCTGTAAAAATTTGCTTCATGCGCAGGTTGAGTGCATTGTACGAAGTATGATCCAGAAACATTTTTTTTTCGGGGGGGGGGGGGTTTTTTTTTCGCAAAAAGGTG
>VZRU01017880.1:413405-435931 GCA_013398155.1 Pedionomus torquatus | reverse complement strand
GTGGGGCGTTTTTTTTCTGCAGAAAAGTTGAGCTGGGATTTTTTCTTAGGTGGATAGGTGTTCATCTCATGCGTGATGATGAAGAAATTAGAGGTTTGGGGTATCTTCTCACTTTTTCCAACTTACCTGCCGATTAAGCACATGTGAGATAAGCCACTATAATCTAATTTCCAGAAAACTGATTGAACCGGAGGGATCTCCACAACATTTCATACCCCAGTTCCTTTTTTGATCTCCTCCAAGGGAAAGTTCTGCTACAGTTTTCAGCTTGCAAAATGTTGCTGTGCCCTTGAACTTCTTAGCAGCACCATCACAGATTCTTTTTGCACACACAGCAGCAATTTCTTCTCTGATGAAAGGGGAGGGGTGTGAAAGTATCGCACACCAAGCTAAAATAAGAAGAGTAAGAAAAAAAGAGAGATCATGAAAAATAAAGGAAGAGAAAGGGAGAAGGGAAGGCAGAAGGGAAAGGGAGAAACTTCTCTATCCATAAAGTTTGAAGACATCACTGCAATGTAATGGAGGGCGTAATGTCTGATCCAGTTAGCAGAGACCCTGTCACCTCAGGACTCTTCATTTAGGAGGCAATTATAGAAAGCCTCCCAATGCATAAAGCACTTCCATGGCCTCTTTGCCCTCCAGCCCTGCTCACCCCAGCCCAGGCCCCTGTCTCTGTTGCAAGGGGTGTGTGGGGCAACCCTGGTACTATGGTAGCAAATTGCCGGGGCAAATTGGGATCTAGCCTCTGCTTTCCACTGCTTCCTCTTCCTCTGAGATCACAGAGAAGCTATGCTTGCTACTCCCAAATGGAAAAAAAATTGTTTTCTTTCCCTTTTCTTGTGGGGAAGAGTCTTCTTTAGCTTCTTCTGCGCAGACTAATGTGGGGTGTAACTGATAATCATTGCAGGCTGAGATGGACAGATATGCATTTACCACAGGAGCAAGATAATAAGGCTGAAGATCTGCTTATGACTTTAAGTTAAAGATCTAATCCTTTATCCTGGTAATTTATTTTTAAGGAGTATGTATATTATGGGGCAAAGGAGGACTGGACAGACTACAAGCTGTGAAACAAGGCTTTCAAAAGAGCTCAGTTCTTTCACTTTAAAGCATCTGTGTGCATCGCTGAACCTTTAAAGGCAGACCAGTTTTCCCTGTATTTCTAGAAGTCACACATTACTCAGCCTATTAAGCCACTGTAAATATATGTATGAGCATATTTTTGTCACAGCTTTAAATCTGTTATTCTTATTTGTCAGAACTTTTCACGGTGTTAATGTCATTTCTGGTAGTATATTAACACTAACTGCCTCATAGCTGAATTTTTCAGCTTCCATGCTGAGTAGAATCAGTTCTGCTTTCAGGCAAAGCTTTTCCACAGTGATTGACAGCAATGGATGGCAAAGGAAGTTCCAATTTAGTGCTGCAGGAGACATTAAATTCATCATGCTGATTATTATTTTGGATTAATAATAATGCAGAGGTTTGTGTTTCATTGCTGCACTGATGGGTGGACTTTGGGGAGTTATCACTACACTGAAATCCCTCAGCAGTACTGCCCTGCATCTAGAGCTGAAAGACATTTCCTTCCTCTGCAGGACAGAAGAGATAAGGGAGTTGAAAGTGATTATGTGACTCGTTATCCAAAAGAGAAATTTGTAAGGACTAGAATCTTAGTACAATTTTGTGAAGCAGGAAAAATTTAAATTTGTCTGTTTGTGTTTTTAAGACAGAACAGCTACATGCTTTAAAACCCAAACATTGAGCTCAAGCTCACTTTTTTTCCCCTCGTATTTTCAGTAAGTAATGAAGTCTAAAGTATCATGGGGGTACAAACCCCAACAAATCAGAATAGTATGTAATGAGATCCACATTGTGGTTCTGAAATCATCAACAGAGATCTCTGTCTTCCCAAGGGCTTCTGATCGAAATTTTAGTCCTCAAAATCGTGCATTTGACTGTGTAATACTTCAAAGTGAGATCACAATCAACAAGAATCTATCATATTTAGACATACAAGAAAAAACACACCAAACAACAGTTTACCTTGAAAGATTGTTATCTCTAAAAGTTCTGAAGTCATGGAAAAGTCATGAAAATCATAAGCATCATTTGTGGGTCTTTTTAGAGCTCATGGGAAACTTTGTGGGCAGAGGTAATATTCGAATAAAAACCACTGTTGATAATATATTATTAGCCTGCAGGAAGAGGGACAGCTCTGTTGTCCCATTCTTTCTGAGATTAACCCAGGAAAAGCCTACATACACAATACTGTTTGACCATGAAGAAAACATATAAGCTCTGTCTCAGCTATCATTGAGTCAGGAGTATGCTATACTTTTGTTTGTTTGTTTGTTTTCCATACCGAAAACAAACAATACATCTGGCAGATATGAAATCTAACCTTCCTGTAACCACAGACATTCTTAAAAATTACAGTCAAATGTTATTCCCCCATCCGATAGAGAACAAAGATACTGTTGATTTAATGACCCGTAACTGTATACTTATTTCACAGATATGTAGTTTGTAGCGCTCTGTTTGGCTGGAGAGATCTCATCTGAATAATTGACTGCACAGTCATTTCTGCTGAACTGCAGTGCTTCTGTATCTCCCCTCACTCTGGCTCTTCCACACAAGCATGCTTCTTCTGGTACAGGCTCGTTGCTGATGTGCCCTCCCCACCATCACTCCTCCGCGCTCTGTCACATCCATCATCATGTCTGCCTACTTCTTTTGTAGATATTTAATTATAGAAGAGTAGTAGTATGCGATAGCTGTATAAGGAAACAGGAGGGCACTTAACCTGTCCCCACAAAAAAAGGGCAAAGTGATGTATTGAATAAACAGGCACCAGGAAAATCTCAGAGCAGAAACAAGGTTAAAAATCCTGAAACAAATGTTTGCTGCCAGGATATGGCTGGGGAATTTTTGATGGTGGTAGAAAGCCAGAGCCCCATTAATATTCAATAAGCAATGCAGAGCTGAAAGAAAGAATAATATTTTCAGTAGCTACTTATAACTTTGGTTCTCAGCAAGTTTTCAGTCGAAAATGCAACACTCCCTGATAGACAATGGAGGATGTTGAATAGTTGGTTGCTCAGATGCAGTTTGGGGAATATAAAAAATAAAGAACGTTGGAGGTTGCCATCCCTTTTATGTAGCCCACAGCTCCAGGATCATTCTGCCAGTATTGTCTTTAGGTCATGAAAGCATGCTTCTCATCTTGTAAAGAAACAGACCACCTTTGTAACACTGAGCTTACAAAGATGTCCCCATTATGAAAGGGAGAACTTATTTTATGTTCTGTCTGGGAAAAAATGGCTTACCTGAGCTCTGACACTGTGACAGCTAGCTGTCTTGGAGCTGGCATTTTAGCCTTATTTCTTCCCCTAATCGAGCAACAGCTACACACAGACTCATATCACCTTTCAGTTGCACTTGTTTGTAAGTTATTTATTTCACTGACTTTTTGTCGTCCACCTGTTTTCTCTCTCCTTTGCACTGCTGTTTGCTACTGTTGGCTTCTGGGCCAGAGAAAATATCTGTATCAACAGAGTAAATTGATAGTCTCAACGATTACTCCAAGTCCCACTTAAGGTGATGTAGGATTCCTTGGTCTGGGAACCAAAAAGAACCTGAAGTAGAGAAGGTATGGTACCAGAAGAAAAATAAAGAAATGCACACAACTGAGCAGAGTAATTAGGAAAGAAGGCTGGAAAGGCTGGAAATCTAATCAGTCTGCAGAAAATGTTGAATTTCAGTCATCACTATGTTGCTAACAACAATTTTTAATGCAGGTTGCTAAGAAAGAGGGTTTTGGGACACTGTATATGTTGTAACTAGCATAAGGAAGCCCTGCTAGAAGAAATTTTGAAAGGAAACTAGTTCTAGTCTTCTCCCTCTGCTCTCCTCACTCTTTTATGTATTTTTTCACTTTTTCCATTTTCTTTTCCATTATGCTGTGTTCTTCCTCCTTACTTTTCTTGCCAATCCTCATTGTAGGTCACCATTTTGTCTTTATTATGATTCTGGTAAATCCCTTTTACACATAAAATCTTACTCAATACAAATAATTCTAGATTAGAGGAGCAGCTACTTAGCTTTTATAAATCGTTTAGATCCCAGACCTGCCAGGTGCCAACCACCCTTTTCTCTTGGGTATCTCGGTGGAGATAAGGGTGCTTAACAGCTCACAGATCTGATAATAGCCATGATTATAGCCCAAAGAGGATGCAATGAGGAATTTTCACTCAAGAGCTGAATGTTTTCTTGTCTTTATCTGCATAGTCAGCAGAATAAGCTATGCGTGTGTGAACATATTTATGCATTAATTAAGAAACAGAAAAAAAAGCAGAACAACAAGAAGGTAAGCCTCCAGTACCCTTGTACTGCTGTTGATCAGGAATATTCTCCTGCCTGTGAGTGAAAGGAATGATTTGTGACTTGGACTCTGTCCCAGTGGATGAGCATACGCATGATAAATCCTGGTATGTCCTTTGGGGCATTTATAGGATCGTGGACTTTCTCACTGTGCTGAGCTGGCCACCGTTGCATGACAAATCATGGAACTCCAACTGTGAAAATTATGGACTCAGTCAAACTGTCAATCTAGTCCTGAAAAACAACTGCTGGTAGAAGTAACCTTGTTCTAAATGTGGTAATATTTGTAATCTGTAATAGATGGATTTCAGTAGCAAGATATTCATTACGCATCTCCTAGTGACACAACATAGTACTCCTATCAGTGTTTGGAAAACACCTGTACTCAGAAGGCGCTGTGTGTGATGTGATGCTCATGTATGTTGACAATTCTTGACTTTTGAATTCAAAAAAACCTTTATGGACAAAGGTTTCAGAACACTAGAACAAACAATATTATTATGCTGAACGGAATGTACCATTTTTGTAATTGAAGCTCTACAAGAGTCCATGTTATGTTTGAAATTCAACTTCAATTTACATATCATACGTATCATAATTTTCATGCTCTGTGAAGTTCTTATTAGTATTTTTTCTTTCTTACAGCTAAATTTGTTTTAAATACATTCTAGATTTACCAAGATTTTGGTTTTAATAAATACATAATTTTTAAGAATGTAGAAGGGCAATTACATGCATATGCTTTTTTCCTAATAGGTATATAGATCAAGAGACATCTTTTAAACAAAGAAAAGGAAATGAAATAGTTATAGCATAACAATGTATAACCTAAAGGAATTCTCTTTTGGAGCTTCCAGCGCCTGGATTCTCCTTTTAATATATCAGTGAGAAACATCAGGTTCAAGATTTTACATTCACTAACTTAGCTAGCCAACTTTTTTTTTTTTTTGAATGAAAAGTCACCTTTCTTTTTCAAGAAATTTTTTAACAAAGCTTTTAAGTTTTTTTAATTTGATGGATTTTGTTTAAGGTTGAACTAAGAAAGTACAATTTAATCTTCTGCTTTATGCTTTATTTCTCTCTTTTAATCTTTTTTCTATTTCTTTCTTATTCATAGCACTAAAAGGAAATAAGAAAATGACAGACAAAATCAAATATATATATTTATGTAATATAATGGAAATTTTATACCTGCTGAAAGCATTTTCAGAACTGCAATGCTTTTTTTATGCTTACTTATGTTCTTGGCTCATCGTTCTTCCAGGGTTATGATCTACTTCAGTAGTACTTTTTTGTTGTCAGGCATGACTTACCATGTTTATTGCATGCTCAGATTTTTCTTTCTTTTATTTTTCTTTTTTTTTTTTCCTAATTCTAAAAGATGTTGATATATTATCATGTTTCCAGCAAATACATGGAAATTATTATCAGCAGTATGAAGGAGTGAAATGGTTAGTGAAACAGATGTCGTGATTGTAATATTATAATGTGGCATCCTGTTAGAGAGAACATAACATTGAGGTCTCTCAAACAACACTGCCGTACTCTGCTGAGTTATATCAGAGATGGCAGCCTTATTGCTAAGATGTGAAGATTTTTGTGTTTTCTTACTATGGTTTCACTGATAAAGCCATGTTAAAATATTATGACCATGAAAAGCCTTTAAAACCCTTGAAAAACTATTTGTGTAGGAGCCTCTCCTACATTTTGTCAGGCCCTTCATAGGTGGAATGGGACAACTGGGACCATGCCTATTCCATGTTTAATCTGTAATCATTACCTCCAGTCTTTAGTCCATCTGGCAGGTTTTATTTTTTATACAGTATATGGTGGTTTGAATTATGAATGCATATGTAGAAACAACCCAAAGCCTGACAAAATATTTGTGACCTAACTGTGTTCTCTACTGAAGATAATTGTTTGGTTAGATTTTGTTTTTTTCTAACTATTTAAAATGCTGTGATTATGCAATCATCCTTCAGTCTTACAGTGTTTTAATTTTATAATGGTTTTAATAACTTTTTCATTCTCAAAAGGTAACTGACTACAATAAAGTAAAAACATGTACTAGTCTACTAGAAATGAGACTGCCAAAACATTTGTCATATCAGAAAGCATTCTTCATTAGGACTTGGGGATGTGAGAGAAAAGGGAACAAAAGAAAGAGCAGACTAAAAGTATAGAAAGTCTTAATGTCCTCTTAGTTATTATTCTGCAAAGAGCGTGTTCATTTTAATGTGGGTGTTGAGCAGGATTCATTAGGGCATGACTTTAAAGCACTACATAATAGAAAATGAAAAGAGAACACTCCCTAAATCATTACAAAGGTTTTCTCTTGTGAGGATTCACTCAACAATAATTGGAGTCTGGCAGTCTTGTAAAAGCTGGTGCAGGTTTGACATCTGATTCATGTACAGGCTTAGTGCTAGGAGTGTTTTTGTAGTATCGCAGTAATGACAGCTGCAGAGGCAAATGTTTTAAGCAAACCTGAGTCACTGGGATCTTTAATGCTTCTCTCTCAACCATACGAAGTGTCTTCTGGCCTTGATTATTTTAACTCATTGGTCTGTGCCAAGGAAATAGTGGAGACCACCCCATTCAGATATGCCTGTAACAGCAGGGGACACCATTTAAATACGCACGTAAGTTCAGCTTTGGCATTTATGTCACACTTAACTCCGAGACCAGCTTCAAGCTCTCTCTTAAAACCAAGCATCTCCCCCTGCAATTTCTCCAGCAATGGGCCAGTGCTGGTGGCAGCAGGCAGCAAGCAGTAGTACTGAATAACACAGATGGTGGTACATCTGACAGTGTAGATTATTCTACAATAAAAAAATGGCCATCATTTTTATGCTGGGTATTATGAGGCCACCTGTATTCAGTCTGCTCTTGGGCAATAGGAGGTGATGAGAAATACGAGTTTATTGTGCTAAGCATTGCATAACTATTCACTCTATGTGTGTGTGTGCACAGAGACATGTAGATGTATGTGTACATAGGCATATGATGAAAAACTACAGCTTTTTTTTCCCATGGAGAGCAGAAAATTTGGAATTCTGAAATGTGCAGAAACATTTGATCGTATTTACTGTTTCTTAAAATAGCTTAATTTTTAAAATGTGGTATTATTTTCCAAGAAAAAAAAGACTTCTTTCTGTATGCTGTCAGGGAGTGGGGTACTTGTTTGATGTGATAAAAAAAAGGAATTATTTGGTATCCTGCAGGATAAGAGAAATGGAAAGCAGCTTGTAGCCATCAGTATGTTTGAATGCACTTCCCAGGCTAAGCTATTCTGGTAGCACAACTTGCCTAAGAAGCACCATTCTTGTCACTGATACTTGTCCCCCACCCTCACCCAGGTCTCTCCTCTATGAGAGAGGTTCGTGGTAATGGCATGCTGCTTTGTCCGATAATTTCTGTCAAGAAAGATTTTGCCCGTGGATTTAAATATTTTTGCATCACATTAGTCTGTCAAAAAGGGCTGGAGACTGATGATATGTGTGATGTGATACTATGAGAAAAGTCATGATTCCAAAGCAAAGGTTCATTTGGCCATAAAATAATATTAAGTAGATATTATTTTCTTAATGAAACAGAAAGCATCAAAAGAAGAATGAGCAACAGTTTGGACAGAAGAAACATCACAAATCATTCGGGGTCATGTGCTCAGCTAATGCTGTGGCTGGACTACAAGTAAAGGGCAAATGCAAAGTAAGTCTTCAATTCCCTCCTCAAGAAAAAAAATATGCACAAATAATCAGAATTTTGACCCTCAAAACCAAAGTTTTTCTGGAAGACAACCTAGAACATTTGCATTTTACACAAGATCTGAGGGGTTAGACTGACCTCCCATCCATCGTTCCCTTGCAAAGAGAGTAGTCTTTGCTTTCAGTCTGCAAATGTCTTCTAGATTTCTGAAGTACAGAAACTCTCCACACATTAACACCTGGGTCTTTAAGGAGAATTTCTTTTCTGTCTTCTGAAAGTCTGGATTTGTACCTGCTGTTCCTTCTTCTTGACTATTACTTAGTCTCCTTCCCATAGTGTGGTCCCTTCCGGTGATGTTCTTCCTTTCTCCTCCTTAACAACCCACCTAAAGGAGACAGAAATCCTCACAGCTGCATAGATGCCACATTGCACACACCGGTAAGGAGCCATGCAGGAGCCAGTTTGCCATGAACCAGATCCTGCCTTTCAGCCAAACATGAGGTACGCTCCCAGGGGGCTGCCAGCAGCAAATAAAACTGACTCTTCTCCTGCTAGAGCTGTAATACAGGACAGTGACAAGCCCAGTGTGGACCTTTTTATCTATTTTAGGTCTGGAGACACTAATTTGTGCTTTTTATAGTGGTAAACGGTTTTCATACCCTAAGAAGGGTAACAAGACTGTAGAACTTTATCTGTTTTCCTAAAAGAAAATGACTTCTCTGACCAAAGGGTTATAAATATAACCTGAAAATCAAATGAGAGCCAAAATAATTTCAGTTTGCAATCATTTATTAAGGTTATGAGGATTTCACTGTGTCATGGTTTGGTCTTTAACCATTTATCTGACCAAGTATAAAATGACAGCTACAGGCTTCTCTAATTCATGTGTTTCTGAAAATTCAATAGCAGGAAATCGATAGAGAGAAACATCAATTAAGATTCAGCACACAGGTCTTTACGTGTGTATTGAACTCAGAAAGGGTGATAGTCACCTGTAGGAAATTAATAGACCAGTAGGACAATGTAGCTGCTTCTTTCACCTTGTACTTCACAGGAATGGTGTATTGTCCCTAGAAGCCCTCAAAAAGAAATGCCTTTCAGACATTAAAAAATATCTACCTTTAATATTTCAGTAGAAAAAAAAAAGTTAGAAAAAGCATTGACAACTATAACAATTGGAGAAAGATCTATTTTTTTTCTAAGAAAGTCAAAAGTAAGTGAAGTCCTGAAATAGGATCACATCTAGGATGTTCTTAAGGTAAAGAATTCAAGCAGAATGGATGGGGAAACAAAAAAAAAAAAGAAAACCTCACATCCTGGGAATTTTAATGGGTCTCAACAAACGTGACATATATAGTCCCCTGATGCACTAACTTTGGCTAGTAGTTTTCTGTTAGGTTAAACAGAATTCACTGAAGGTGACTTTATACCAGGCCTCAAATCTATTGTTTCTGTATGGATATGGCCATAAAGTCTTTTTTTCTTTTGAGAGCCATCGAGAAGTCCTTTCACATTAATATGAAAGAGGAACAGTTATATTAAATGAGATAAGTTTTATCTCTCCAAACATGGTGTGTTGTTAAATCCTTTTGAATCAATGACATCGCAAGATAAAACAATCCAAATGGAGTAGGTTTAGTGCTACCTTGAGTCCAGATGGTACAGGAATCCATTGTAGATAATTTTAAACATTAAGTGAAACATAAGAGACTCAGACATACCTGCAGAGCTTAATTGCATACCTGCTGAAGATGACTTTGAAACCAAGGTAGAGGCCAAAGAGAATGTGCCATTTTACTTATTGCAGCTTAGATTCAACTGATTTCAGTTTTAAAATAAAAACTGTTTCTGTAACATAAGATTGGATTTTTTTTATTTCCTAGAAGAGCTATTTGATAATAAACCTAGTTAGTTCTACTCAGTTTTTCTTCACCTCCCCTTCCTCAGCTTACACTTTCAAACAACATTTCAGAAAATTCTTGTACATGTTACTAGCATAAAAGACAATAAATTACTGTATAAGCCAAAGTGTTAGTGGAAGGCACAAATACTTTGCCTCCTTCCAGCTATTTTGCCCATACAGTGGCAGCCATGCTAGTTTTGCCTAACTTTATGGATTTGACATTTTTTTCCTATTCTGTGTTCGTCTGTGAGACCAGTAGTTGTGTATTAATTGCAAAAATGTTTGAACTGCAGTAACAATGATCTTCAGGTGCAGATACAAAGTAACATTAAGAGTAAGCCTTCCACATTAGAAATAATCATGAACAATTAATATCTAGGGGGTCAGTGGATCATGGACAAGGCACTAAAATGTCTAATGACAGGCAGGATAATCAGGGGGCCGAGTCTACTTGTAAATTTTATAAAACCATTTTTACCAGCTTAGTGGATTGGCAATACATCTGTGTGAGGTCTTTACTTGGAAGTCTTGTTAAAGAAATCAAAAGTGTTAGAGACTGATAAGCATTTGCAGTAATTTTTCCCATAGTGGTTCTATGTCTAGAAGAAGAGGTTTGAGTAAATATTAATAAAAGTCTTGAAAGCTCCCATAAGACCTGGCTCAGTCACTGTCCAAAGCCTTGAGTCCTTCTTTTAATCTTGCAAAGGTGAGACTTTGATTTGGTTTCCAAATATTCAGCAGGGGTGTGGTTTGATGTATTTGACATCTGTTATAGTATATGTGGTCATGACCAAACCTTAGTAGAAAGCAAATACTGGTTTAATGTAGAGTCTAGGCGGAATGTTAATGTTACTAACATTACTTACTAATGTTAATTAATTAATAAAAAAAACCCCTCACGCAGTATTTAAAAAAAACTATTAAAAACTTCATTTAGTATTTCCTTTTCCCTCGACCCAGAGTTACAGTATAGAGTTTTTGTTTTCTTTTCTGAGTTGGACTCATTTCTCTGAAATGACTGCTGTTTCCTTTTATTGAAATGACTTGCCTTACATTTATACTGCTATACACTGGGACTACAATGGGATATACCCTTATGTCTACACACTGCATTGTGGTCAAAAACAAGAGTTCTGCTTCCCTGCATATAAAGTGTATCTAGGCTTTGAACTGTCCTAATCTAGTCTGAGCATCAGTACTTTAGCTGTAGTAGAGCAGAGAGCAGTATGGGCTACCCTTCCTTTAGTTTACCTGGTCTGTACACTTAATTCCACACTTCACCTCTACCTGGACCCATACCCAAGCTGGTTAGCTTCAGGTTAACTAGGAGATTGCTGAAGAAATTCCTACTCTGTCTTTGTTATGTAGTCTTTCTCTTTTGAACATAAGACTGAAAGTCTTCTACTCAAAAAAAGTTTAAATGATCATTATCTCTTTAGCTATGGGCCAGTGTCTATTTTGACCCACTAAATAGACCCAAACTCGTTGGGCTAACCCAGTCAAAGCTGACCAGGGTTCATAATTCTGAAAGTTATTAATGCTGCAGAGCTGTTTAAAAATTCAAGACTGGGTAGAGAAGAGAAACTGTAATATCCTTGATTGAAAAAAATATACTACATCATGAGGTCATACAGTACCAGCCACCAGTGAATCCACTCAGAAGATGTTCATGTAAGCACTCCCACTCACAGGGAAAATCTTGCATTACAGTTTACGTCATCCTAGATGTGAAAGTCGATAAAACTTAATACAAGGAAACCCAGCATCATTAGGTCTACTTTTTTTTTTTTCCAGAATAGCAATCTTGGGTCAGGTTTTCCGGCTACATTATTCTCTGAAAATAGTGGTTAATAATATATGAGATGGTAAAATAGTAATTGAAGTAGCAGAAGTACCACAATTAAATAAATTAAAAACATTACAGTGTTTTTTTCTTAATTTTTTTTTTTTTAGGATAAGTTTGATATAACCCTGCAATGGAAGGCCATATCTAGTTCATGGTTAAATTTAAAGCTTTAATCCTGTGTTTAGCTTTAAAACATCATGGAATAAATCTCCAAATCTTCTTATCTTCAAAATGATGTCAGCAGCTATGACAAAATGGCATCTGTTTCGAAGCTGTAACAAGAATAAGAATACTGCATTACTCAAAACTCAGTACATTCCCAGTACAGGACAATGTCTGGCTCCCACATAACCAATGCAGCCATTCCTCTGCTGAATGTATATGATTCAGTTGACAACCATACTTAGTAATTAGTATTTGCTGCATCTATTCCAGTAAAACGTGTCAGTATTTTGTAGATTTGCATTGGTCAGAGGAATGCGAGACCTTTTTGCAAATGTAGGGTGGTACAACATTTGTTGTTTGTTTTTTTTTTTTTTTTTCCAGTTTCTGGAACTTGAAGGTTGGAGAATGGCACAGCAAAAAACCCGCTTGCTATCTCTCCTTGCCATTCATTGTGTGCATTTAGTCTGTCAGAAACGCTCTGCTGCTGCAGTTAATGCTGAGCAGAGATTGATTGCGGGCTGTTGTTCCACAAGACATGGCTGAGGCAAATTAATAGCTCACTGCTACTGAAAGGAGGTGGGGGTCTTCCCACCTTTCATATTCCCCTCAGAATCCTAGCCCTGGGCTCCTGCTCCTTACAATGTCTGGGGAATTAACCCCATGATTTCCTCAGACTCCCTGTGTGTCTTTCCTAAGAGGCTAAGGAATGGTGAACAAGCCCTGCAAAAACCTGGGTGGGTCTCTAACAAAGAGGAAGAGCAAAGGTGGGACAGGCCCTTCCCCTCATGGAAGTAGTATGCTTTTGATGAGCTAAGCTGCCCCTGGACCTGCCCCCCTATTCACTAGTGGCACATCTGGCCAATAGACCCTCTGAATCAGGGGGCTGAATGTTTTTTTGCTTTATGTAGAGTCTGGCTACTCACTGCTGTGTAATGTAATGCTCCAAACAGCACAACAGGTCCAGCAATTCAGCTCTCCAGCAAAGACTTTTATAGGTCCAGCTTCCCACCCCTGCTTTCTGCAGCCAAACATAGTAGTATTAGCTAGTAACAACAAGAAAAGGCAGTGAGATTTTGCAGACACACTCCCCCCTATAAACCAATAATGTTCTTATAGCATCTGAAACACATTGTGTTGCTTTACAGACATATGTGTTTCTCCATGGACTCCAGCAGGGCTATTTTTCTGGTTTTGTGAAACCCCAAGGCCAAGCAGTGTCAGTCTGTTGTGTCTAACAGAATGGCAGGAGCATCACCTCTGGTCTTCCCCACTATCTGCCACTATGGAAAGGGATATTTGCTTCTTTTAAGTGTGGCTGTAAGACTGGAACAGCAATCTGCGGGCCTCTGGCACTAATTCCCAGATGCCACTGCTGTCTGTGACCTTAGGGCTACTCACTGTCTTTTTTTGGGAATTAATGGAAATTTCCTCACCTCCAAATCACAGAGAGAGTCTTGTATTGTACATCTGTAAGCCTCCAGTGCCTCTCATGTAAATGCAAACATTCTTATTTTCTGATTTCTATCAAACCAGATGTTATCAGCTTGCAACCCATATTTCACTGGTCCCAAACTGTAATCTAGCACTGCTAAATATGGAGAAAGGTCTGGCTTTAGAGTGGTTTTTGATGTTTCCTATAGATTTTCAGTGGAGTATGTCAAAATATGTAATTTGCTGAAAATTGCATAGTCATACCCACTATTTCAGGGATAGTGGGTAGCAAAAATAGCAGTCAAACTGAAGTATTATCCAGCAAGGCTATATGAAGGAAGTGAGTCTAAGTAGTCTAGGACAAGGCCGTACTTTCTTACAACCAATATAATAATGTTAATGACTACCTGCTAGTTTTTCCTAGCAAAAGAGATCCATTCATAATTTATTTTTTTCCTATAAAATAACTTCTGTATATTTGAGGTTAATACAGAATCCTGCAGTCTTCTTGTTATTATTTTCTTTTGTTTCAGTCCCTAGTAGACCATGTATTATATTTTAGACCTCTTTATTTCCAGTACCTTAGAATCACCTGACTTCCCCTCTTCAGGAGATTTCATTACATACTTCATAGTGTTATCCTTGTGTTACCTAGGACATTCCTGACACTCCAAGAGTCAGCAGAAAAATCAGTATCAGTTATCTGCGTTTTGCTATTTAACATTGCAGTAAACAATTTTATGTATAGGCATATATTTTATTTTATTAAAAGCAAATATTTTAGTGATTGTGGAAGGTACTGAGTCTCTTGATCCTTGTCTTTGCTTTTTTTTTTCCCTTGGAGCTTCAGGAAGAACTTACTCATTGACTTTAGTGCTTGCAGCTCCTCACATCTCTTTAATCATTTGTTGATATGCTTTCTATGCCTTTCTAATGAGTCCTCCAATGGCTTTATTGCACCTTGAAAATTCTGGTGGATCACAGGATGCCACATTCCTAACCCACAGACATATGTTTTCTCCTTTGAGATTATTCTGAGTTTTTTCTTATTTATAATCAGGAATGTCATGCATACTCTGCCTTTATGGTCATGAACTCTGTCCTTGGTGCATTTAACAAATTCTTGCTATGTTGAAAAAATTGATGAACTCTTCCTTCTCACAAAGGGTGGGACAGTGCCTTCACATGTTCATTTTGCAGCAGCATGTACCGTCTTTTGCAGAGTCCAGCTTTGTACAGCATACAAGATTATTTTTTTTTTCAGATGTCTCTTCTTGTGGCATATTGGATAATCACTTCTTTGATTTCTGAGCACCTTGTATCAAGTGTTACTGATTGGTTCAGTCAGAATAACTTCCTTTTTTTTCTCAAGTTGGGCCTTTCCCTTGGGAAAAAAAAATACACTTTTGTTCCAGATTCAGGCTGATTTCTTCTTCCTACTTATTTTTTCCCAGTTGTGAAATGTTTTTTCAAACATTCAGACATTCATGTGGTTTTAAACAGAGCACAACACAGTGGAGAAAAAACAAACAAACAAAACCCAGACAGAAAAAACGCACTTTGCTTTATACTGATTAAGTCTCATTTATTTGTAACACACTTTCAAACTTAGCCTCTTTTGGCTGCCTTAACTAGTAAACTTTTAAGGAAATTCAAATACATCAGGAAATTCATAGCTGTTATCAGAAATTGTATCACTCATACCTGGGGTAATAGCCAATGCAACTGGGAGAGAATTCTGTTAACAACGAGACTGTACAGACATTTATGGGTTGAAAAGTTTTTCAGGAAGATAAATAAGACACAGGGGTATAAAACATAACAAATAATCAGAAAAGATGTTTTTGTAGCCAGTTGCTTGGGAGACTTTGGAGTGGGCAGTGTCAATCATTATACAGTTGAAAGGAGCTGGTGAGAGATTTTTTCAGGAAAATGTCACCACAGCGTGAGTTGTTGCTGCCCTGCAACAAAGCAGGAATCACTCAATCTTCCAAAGTATTATGCCGTCATTTTACAAACCTTATAATTACATGGGGGGAAAAGAGTGCATTGAAATGACTTCTATATGTAAGTACCAATTTTATTGTTATATTTTACAGATATCTGAATACTTTCTTCATGCATAACATACACTGACTGTTGCTACCAGAAACTGCCAAAATACATCACAATAATTTCCAAATGTTGAGATAATTTAGGTATTGTTATACAACTAGTCAAATTGCATCATGCAGTTGTAATAGCCAAGTTTTGGTGTCCTGTAACTACAGCTATATTTCTTACTCATTTTGTATATGTTGGTATGTACAACAGATAGTTTCCCTTTCCTCCTGGATGCGGACTGAAGTACCAGGAGGAAAAGCTCTGCCTAAATTAAAGGTATAAAGGGAAGATTCCACACAAATAATTGTTTTTATTGAGGATACTCTTTTTCCTTGAATGGTCTATTAATTCTGAAGGCCATTTGAGTCAGAATTCTTGACCTGAATTATGTTGTTATTCATGGCCTCATTTTGTATCTTTTCATCATCTTATTTGATGGCTATTTTAAATAGGGCTTTTAAGAACGGGATGATGACAACAAAAGAATGTTTACTTTATCCATTGTTATGGCCCAATTCCACTATACTTACCCTCACTGAAGAATACATTAGGTTTCTACTGTCCCATTCATCCCAGCAAAACTAATTGCAGAGCAAAATAGACCAAATGTGAATGTGCATTCAAAGAATCTAGTTTGTAGTAATTATTGAAGAAAATAAAAACATTCTGTTTTGGTAACCTCTCCTTAAGTGCATAATGGCTAGGTATGAGACCTGGAGGAACACTATGCACTTGAACAAGAAGGGTGACCACTGTGTACCAGAAAAGGTGAAAAGATGTGATTTGGCAAAAAAGCTGAGTTGATCAGAAAGGATGAGATCTTACGGCATTGGAGCTGAGATTCCTTTGTGTGTTAAATACAGCCTAAAATATTGTCTTCATTCAGTAACTGGAAATATTTACATAGTAGAAATATTTGAAATAATATTTATTTTGATTTTCATGAAGATATATATGGGAACATCTGCTAAATTTGAAGTTTCCCTGTAGAAATTCTTCAGGATCTTAGTTTTCCTGTCCAACAAGTTTTAGACAGAGAGAGAGAACACACCTTTTACTAAAACTCCTAGTACAGTTAGCAGAGGAGATAAACTTTTTTGCACATCTTTCAGGCTTGATACAGAAACAGCAAACTTCAAAGATAAGCTGAATTTCCTGAGCTGAATCATGAGACAAAAAGTATTAAGTCAGTTGAAAATAGAGGTTGTTACTGTGGAAGAAAAGGATAATTCATAATTTCTAGAACTGGATTAAGAGTGCAAGTGAGCACAAGACTGAGACAGTTTTCAAAGTAATATCTGTATGGGCTATGAAATTTTTGATACTCAATAGATTTGCAAACTTCAGTTCCCAAACTCATATCTGGACATGTTTTATACATTTCTCTTGAGATTAGTGTTGAGAGATCACTGATAGAGTGGTTGCTTTGTGGGGAACACTGTCATGTGGGAACACTGGGGCTTTCTGTCCTTTAATTGTTGCCTAGGAGTTAAATTTAGTGTTACCATCCTAGTGAAGACTTTAGGTGATTTGGGAAATGCAGTTGTCAGTCCTTGGGATCCTGATGGCTCTGTTTTGGGTATATTTATTATGATGATTTTAGAGGTGTGTCTTCAAGTTTGCCAAAATTTAAGGTCTGGAATTATTCAGCACATGTCAGATTGTGACATCCTCCTCCTATACATGGTCAGACCCATGAAGAGCTTGCAATTTAAATAGCTGAAGTAGGCAAAAGACTGCACTACTATAATTCAGTTTTCTTCTTCCCTCTTCAGTAAAATACAGCCTGTGAAATGTAAGACCAGGCACAGAAATAAAAATTGGCTCTGAGCAAGGTGGTAGGTCAGTGTGGACATACTTTCTGTGTTCTGCAGACATAGAACAGCCACTTAGTAATGTAGTAATTACTCAAGGGTAGCACTACATGATACGGCTATGCTGCGTCCAGAACCTTGGGTAAACTGTCTTTAGTCATAGTGTATCCCTGCTCTTAATTTACTGTTGTTGCAGTCAGTCTGCACCTTCTTCACAGGACCTCTTTTTCTGGCTAGGACTGATGGCCACTTTTCAGTTAAATCCTTGAGCAAAGAGCTCTTCTAACAAGAAATAATCAGCCCAAGAGAAAGTCACATCCACATCTGATGTAAAATGGATTATCTCCATCTGTTTTGGACTCTCCCCTGGTATTTTGTGTCTGACTTCTATTATCTGTGTCTGATCTAGAGGATAAACACCCTAGGGCAGTGTTTGCACAGTACCACATGCCATGAGAGCAGTCAATAAATTATAGGAGAAGGTGGTCACACAGGATTGTTCCCAGCTTCACATGCCCGTTTCCACTATCCTCAGATGCCAAAAGTGCAGGGGACATGTGTTTTCTGAGAGGGACACTGTTCTACACTTAAACAGGTTTTTATTTGAACTAGTATTTTCCTGCTCAGGGGCATTCAAATGTATCCATTCATAGTTTAATGACAGGGTTTCTTCGCTAGTCATTCGCTTCACTTAATGATGCAGATCTGTTCCAGATGTTAAGACACCTAGGACAGTGGTAGAACAGTCACACAACTAAAAAAAACCCCAACCCTAAGCAATTCCCTTACCCTACCTCAAACCTAAATGACTTCAAAATGGCTTTTTCTCTCCCTCTTGATCTCTTTTTTCCCCTCCACTTGCCACCCACTTTTCATTTCATCATGGTCCCTTTTCTGTGCTTCTTCTCCCCAGACTAAAGCTTCTCATGCAGTTTTTCCTTTTCTTGGGAGACACAGAATTATAGCCACAAATATCCTTAAACATTTCCTTCAATATTTGAAAATGCTTAGGCATGACTGTAACACAAAAGAAAGCCTTAATTGGGTAGGGTATGTTCTTAATTTTCGCTTATTCAAGTTATCTTGTAAAATGCCTGATCTTTACACTTCCTGCATTTTTATTGTTCTTCCATAGGCACTAATGAAATACAAAATACTGCTGGTTTGAACGGCAGCATTTACATTTAAAGCACAAAATGCACAAGGTCAGTGGAGACTGTCCTATGTAGTTATTGAAACCTTTTTTCCAACTCTCCCCTTGGGTTTTATGGTATCCTGTATTGTTTTCTTCCATTCCCCTTACAAGTATAAAAAATTATAGTAAGATGAGCTGATTTTCCTTACTGCACTTCCCTCTCCTAAATAGCAAACAAACAAAATCTATCTGTATGGGTATGTTAAACGTTTGCATATTATCAGGCATGATGTCTAATGGGCTATGCTTCTTATCTGAAATGTATAAATTACCTTAAATCACAAGTTAAAACCTCAGTATTACTGAAATACACATTCTCTGGTTTTCAGAGACAATCGGATTGAATGTCTTTCTACTTACTCTGCAGTTCCCATTTATGTTAAAAGGCATATTTCTTTTTGCTTCCTTTAGAGTCGACTTGATACACATGTGGGATCCTTTGATAACCTCTTAAAAAGACACCCTTCTGCTTTACATGCACTTTAGAGCTTTAATGATCTCATGATGCTTCTTTGTGCCTTGGTGGCCAAAATATTATCTAATTCTTCTTGTAAATAGTACAAGATAGCTTTTTACTCTGTAAGCGACCTCTGTAGCATGTGCTAACAGTCTATTTGAATATACTTTGCCCACAGGGTGTTTTGCTGGAGTCAGGGGAAAGCATTAGGAAGCAAAGCAGAACTGCCATTCCCCTGCTTTTCTGCAGCTCAGAAACAACTGTATCTGTTCAGCTACCAGGCAAGACAAAATCTGGGAGAGGGAAAGGTGAAAGAAGGAGGAGCCAGTACCATTACCTTTGCTTTCCAGTTCATCAGTCCAAAGACATACAGGAGCAAGTAATTTCTCCCAGGGAGCCTCTGAGCAATCCCTATTGCGATGAAGACTTTTTATATCTGCTTCAAAGGCCACCGTAAACATACCATGATGAATTGTAATGCGTCTGTGTCTATATTTGTTCCTACTTCTATTTTTAGATGCTGTATTTAAGTCTCTGAGTCCTTAGCTCACATCATATGCTAACCAGCTTCTTTGGGCAAATTTTCCATAAAAAGCATGAAATAAGAGCTTTGGATTCCTTTTTATAGCTGCATTTTAGGTCCATAGGAAGTGTTAAACAACTGTTGAAATACAGCCTTATGTGCAGAGCTGTCTGATCTACAGGTATTCAAAGGAGTGGGCTGCAAGGCTTTAAAGTCCCAGCATGCTCATGCACATCACACGCTTCAGTATGGCTTTCTCTTGTGAACATTAGGACTTCTGCTGTCTGTAAATTGCTTCAGCGGGATGGTTTTAGCAGCGAGACATGGAGTGTGCTCAGCTGTTCTCCCTGTGGCTATGTTCCCCTCCCCT
The DNA here is from genome assembly GCA_013398155.1 of Pedionomus torquatus. NCBI lineage: Eukaryota > Metazoa > Chordata > Aves > Charadriiformes > Pedionomidae > Pedionomus > Pedionomus torquatus. Next base: position 416,033 of record VZRU01017880.1, on the reverse strand, counting down.
GTGCTCCCTTAGCACTTGGAGAGCAAGTCCTCCCCTGTGCCCTCCACTGTGGCCATCAGAATAGCTTTGCACAGCAGTGTAAGATGCAAAAGACCCAAGTTAAGTAAAAACTTTAAAGAAAAAGGCTCTTCCCCCCCTCCAAAGGCCTATGGGCATGACCCTGCAATGGGATCCAAGTTGGAGAGTGCTCTCCCTCTCCTTTTCCCTTTGCATTCTTAAGCCTCCTCCTGCTTCCACCCCATCTTTGGCTGATGGTGATGGTATTTAAGCTACATCTATGGGATCTGCTGAATAAATTTGGGGTACTCTGCCCTGTGACTGTTTTACAACTGTTGGCAATAAAACAGTTTGCTTTGTAAATTAAATAAACTAGGTGGGTGATGGGTGTAAATCAGATCCAGGGTCTAATAGAGGAGACTAGAAAGGGTGACACCTGCTGTGCATCCTTTTGCATGTGTGTCATTCAAGGGACACTAAACACACAGGCATGTGGCTTTGGATTCCTGCAGTTCTTGAGCTTTGTTTGATGTCAGTAGGAAGTGTGAAAATCTAGACTAATCTATCATCTGCATGTGCAACATCAGAAAGCAGAGGACTGAGCTTCTCTTCTCCAAATATAGATTCCATTCTGTTCCTTCTTGCTACAGCTAGCCACATAATTTACATCTACCTTTTTCCTGTTTTCTGTGTTTCTGGTAGAGAAATAACTGAACAGTGAATACTGAGACAACTAGCTTACAGAGTCACTCAAATCCTCCTCTCTCTAACCTGTACAAAGCTAGCATGACTATTATTGCGTTTAAGATAAATAAGATTATTAAAAATGTGTTCATCATTTCTGATACTTACAGCAATTCCAGTAATAACTATAATTTAATAATTGGCAAATACTAGTTTTTGGTTTTTTTTTGTTTGTTTTCTTTTTTTTTTTTTGATAGATACATGCTTGCATAGTATCTGCATTACAATGAATATTCATTTTGGTTGCATTGCACTTCCCCATCAATGACAAAGAGAGATTAACTAAAACAATATTTTATTTCCTACTTTAATGGTGAGTACATAGCATTAATTATATTATTAATCCAACTAGAAACTCTTGTACAAAGCTATTTCAAGCCATTAGTTGCCCCGTTGTAATTGATGGATTACTACATTACCATTTAATTTAGTATTGTTTTCAAGGCATTACATTCAGTTTCATTCAAGTTAATTGTATAGCCAAATAAGGAAAGAACTTGCTTCATGAACGTAAGTGATGCAAGCACAGATTCTTCCTGATTTCAGATGTATAATGGGATGTGATCCATATAGTAATTCTGTACAAGGCTCTTCGGTTAGCATTACCTTGCAATTTATGACAACAAGAAATGAGGGAATGGACCAGAAGATTGCATGGCATTTGGATTCAACATTGTGATATTCTTCTCTGCAAATGGAAATTAACATCAATTATTCAAATCTAGTTATGCTTTCAACCCTCTTAATTGCAAAGTATTTTCCATTCAGTGATCAAGCCCAATTCCCTAAACATAATAGCAATTATAACTGTGCATCCAGAGGAAAATACACTCTGTTTGGCCCAGTTTTCAGCTCTGATGTGACCTCTTTGTGCTGTTTTTTACACAGAGGGGTTGTTAAGATGGAGAAACTCTTCCTTTTCCATAGAAATGCCCTGAGGTGGTCTAGAAACAGGGGCTATAATCTTTTTTTTTACTGCCCCAACATAAAAATAGGGAAAACATAATGTTTGGGATTCAGCTGCCTAGACAAGAGTATGTAGACCATTTTAGACCGATTCCCTTAGGTACCTGAGGCACCTTTACCAGGCTAGCAAAGGTGGTATAGGACTTGGGAAGGTCTCTGGCAGCTCAAGGCAAGGCTGAAGGCAATACTCTATGGTATCTAAAATAGCACAGCAGTTAGTTGAATTACCCTAGGTTTGCATGATGCCTGGGACAACTATTCTGGTCTGTGCAAGGCTAAATGTAAATTATATTATTCTTGAAGCTAAAAATTCTTTCATGCACTGGGTTGCATAAGGGAATAATGAAGCTTCTTTCTCCTTAGTGCAATTTCTATTTTTCATTAACACAACTTCCAGCACCTGGAAGTGGAGTCCCAGTCTCCTGGTTAACCACAATAAGAACTTGGGCCAAATGTGCTGGGTCTCCTTCCCAGCCACCTTCCCTGACTATAACTTCCTTTCTTTAACACTAGAGTAGAAATACCAGGGAGCAGCTGGTGGTATGTTTATCAAAGAGAAGGTGTGTTGTCTGATACTCAGGGACAATTCCAGATCTGTCATTCAACAGTTGCATCAGACATCAAAAACCAATGACATGTCTACTGGCAAAGAAAGCATTAACTTTTTTGATCCTAGTAGTTAAAATGTTGAAATGGGTAGATTGTGTTTATTAGAGATAGAAAGAGTTGATGGAGTCAGGTAATTGCTTGCTGTATTCTCCTTTGATAGAAAGAAAAGAAAAGAAAAGAAAAGAAAAGAAAAGAAAAGAAAAGAAAAGAAAAGAAAAGAAAAGAAAAGAAAAGAAAAGAAAAGAAAAGAAAAGAAAAGAAAAGAAAAGAAAAGAAAAGAAAAGAAAAGAAAAGAAAAGAAAAGAAAAGAAA
>VZRU01017880.1:398900-413347 GCA_013398155.1 Pedionomus torquatus | reverse complement strand
GAAAGGAAAGGAAAGGAAAGGAAAGGAAAGGAAAGGAAAGGAAAGGAAAGGAAAGGAAAGGAAAGGAAAGGAAAGGAAAGGAAAGGAAAGGAAAGGAAAGGAAAGGAAAGGAAAGGAAAGGAAAGGAAAGGAAAGGAAAGGAAAGGAAAAGAAAAGAGAAAAGACCAAGTTTCAGTCTTCTGAGCTCTTTAGGAGTCAAATTTGAGTATTCATTATCCTTGGTTACAGTCCCATATTTCCTACCAGTGTCTAACCTAGAGGTCTCCTTCTCCAGATTTCACCACTTGTATTTTTGAGAAACAGATTCTCTTCTTGCTGCCTTTTCCATTTCCTGATGTGATGTTTTTAATTCATTGTAAAACAACATTATTCAGTCATAACTGTTTGGTTAGATTTCAGCCAATGCTGATTGGCCTGCATTTAGGCAGTTACTCCTTCTTCAACTGTCTCTGCCAAAGAAATATAGTTTATAAATTTGTTCTGAATAAAGGTGGTTGCTTTTTCAACCATTTTCAGATAAATTTAACTCCCCAGTAAAACCGTGTGGAGATACGAATAGTCAATGACAGGGAGGGGCTTCAACCTGAAAAGGAAATCCCCGTGTTGGGTGCATTTAGATAGGCGATTTTGTTGGCTGCAGAAACTTACCCTCCTAAAACTGAAAGGCTGTTTCTTAAATGTATCAGAGGTTGGAACAAAGATGAGTCTTATCTCCAGTAACAATCTGTAGAGATTGGGACAGCTGCCATGGTTGTTCCCACTTTTTTCCTGTTTTCAAAGATAGTCCTTTGCTTGCAGATGATTAGTTCAAGATCTGTGCAACACCTCCTGCAATGTAAGCTTCATTTTGAGAGATTAGGGAGGATTTCACTTGTGCCCAGAGGGTTTCTGTTTTGTTTCTCTGCAGAGGCATGATTTTCAAGCTTTGAAAGAATTGGAAATGCTGCTTGATGGAAGGAAGCTTGAATTCCATACTAACACTTATGCAGAGTCCACTCCTTTTATGAAAAGCTGCTGTTCATGTATATTGAAAGCTTAATTTTGTGTAACTCGACAGATACATATGGTAAGTTATTCTGTTAAGTACAGTTGGAGTCTAGATATAAGGATAGATGTAGTGAGGTTATAGTTTACCTCTTTTTATAATTTACCACTGACTGTATATATGTGTTTATTTCTGTTGGAGTGTACTGCTGGTATCTGGACACTGATCCACAAGAAATGAGATGTGTTAACTGCAATAATCAGACTGTTGTCCTGAAACCCATTTAGTACAGTATGATCTGCTCCCTCTAATAGGCGTGGGTTTTGTCATTATTACTTTAAAACGAAATTCTCATTCAAGAAAAAAAGAAAAGAAGGAAAAAACTGCAACACAGAGAAATAACTCTAGTGGTGATAACACAGGGAAACATTTGCCATGGGCATTGGTTGGAGCAGTTGTCATATATTTATGTCATGATATAATGGCATACTGTAGGCTATTCTTGTATGCGTTCTCATGCCGAGCTCATTTGTCGCTTGTCTGTGTAAATTCAACATCTTCCTCTTCTGGGGGAGTTTATATATCTCCTTGCAGTTGACTGTAAACAAATTGCAAGTGCTGCTTGGCAGGTGACAGATAGATCCAGTTGGGTAGGTAAGGCTGTTGCAGTCTCAGTGCAATATGAAAAATTTACACATTTGAGAAATTCCAGGCTGCTGCTTTCTAGTGTAAAATTTGGAATATGACAGCAGATGTCAGATTTAAAAAGAAGAACGGGATTCTGTGGGGGATTTAACTAGTTCATTTTATTCTTAGGAAAAAAAACGTCCAGACATTTAGCTGGCTTGCTGCTGTAATTGGTTGCTTTGTGCACGCTGTGTCAAATGAACCCGTATGTGGGAACTATGTTACTACACTCTGCTATGGTTTGGTGTCTGATTTTCAGCATATCACATCCTCTGAGCCTTACATGGCAGTCAAGGAAAGGCCTCCATCATGTATGACTAGATTGCGGTGCTTGGATCCTCCCCATTTTCAGGGTGGCTGCACACACACACTCTGCCATGGAACTCCCTGCAGCCCCAGGGCCTCAGCATATCTCTGCCTTGGATGATGGAAAACTTTAATAACATGTGCAAAATTAATTTGGACTTTCTCCTAACACAAGTCTTTGAAGTCAGTGGGAAGCGCTGAGGATTTTTGGCATGCCAGCTCTTTAATTCTGTGTATTCAGCTATTATACCTATTGATTTCAGTTGATGTGAGTCACTGTTGTTTCCATAAGCACCTCTTTTAATATGTAAAAGCCGTATGTATTTGTTACTTCTTGGTGAGCAGCCTCTCCCTCTCAATTGTGGAGAAAGGTGTTACACAAAAAGAATATACTGGTAGTGTAGCTCTTTGTGCCTCTCTAAGATAAGACGCCAGCCATATGGCTCCAATGCTGGGCACTGAGAAAGCAGATGAGAGCTAGGAGGTTGAGGAGGTGGGGGCCGTTGTTTGTTTGCTTGCTTGGTCTGGTTTTATTAGGCACGTCTTTTAATAATTTTTTTATTCCTCTTCTCACTCAGAGCTGAGACCTTGGGGTTCTATGTGCAATTGTGCTAGCCTTAACTCAGAAGAAATAACATTGTAGTCTGTAAGGGTATAGGAAAGGTTCCTGGGGTCATCAAGGGCAGCTACAGCTTGCCTTGTGTTATCTAATGACATTCACAGATTTACTGAACTCCCTTTTTAGTTAGACTCCTTGTGCTGCCTATTACTTCTACTAGAAATTTGCTTAAAAACTTCACCCCTCTGGAAACCTTCTAATTTTCTGTACAAGCTTATTCCTGGCCACGTTTTCCTCCTCTTTGTTCTTGTGCCAAAGGATACACTGCCTTTTAGCGTAAACAGCTTTTCTTGTGAATGTTTATCCATCTCTTCCCCTAACACACACACACACAGACACCAATTTGCAAAATATACATGTCTACTTACATGAGCAGTAATTTTTTTGCTCAACTGAACAAAGGAAACCTTTGTAGTCCTTGTATTAACCTAGACACCATCCTTTCTTTCAGTTTGAAGCTGTCTTCCTTGACTATTTGGGATAGGAACAATGCAAATTATGTCTAGAGGATTCAACATAAATTGTCGTCATGATCTTATACAATAGAGTTAATATTTCTTCTCCCTATGGAAATATTTGGTCTGCATTGTTGTACAATCATATTAGCTTTTTTAAAATAAAAAATGCACCAGTAGTTTATGTTCATCCTGCTTGTACATTTCATCAATTCTTCTAGTTTATGCAGCTAATACACCCATATTTTCTTCTCAGTCATTTAGAACTGCTGATCGTCTGTAAATTATACAGGAAATTATAAAACAAAGTGGACAGAATAATAGAAAAATATGTAATCCAGAACATCTTGGCATATAGAATGGGAGGTTGTAGTGCCTGGCTCCAGCAATTTTGTCCCCCAAAGACAAAGAGTGTAGGAAAGGTTTCTTCCAGTTGCTTTTTGAAAATGCAAATTGTAACTTACGTTAACAGGTTAAATGGTTATGTTTTGAACACTATTGTATAGTTGACATGAGCCAACCCAATTCTTACTTCATTAGTTGAAAAAAGAGTTAATAACTGTATTGTGCATAACTTTGAAATAATGATGCAGGTCAAAACAAAGGGCGTTTTTATCAGTAATGACTCTGCATCAGCATTTCTGTGCAAATACTCAGGAATACTAGTGTTATAGGATGAAAAGATATCAGACACTTATTATAAATAATGTTACTGTATTAGAATCCACCTATTCTTAGTAATAACATCTGTTTAGTCCAATAATGTGTTTAATTGTCATTTTTATAAGACTTACATCTTGAATTTATTTTCCATTTTAACCTTTACCAGATAATTTCCATAAACTTAAAAGTGTACAGCTCATCAACTCAATAGTTACACCAAGTTCTGCCTTTATTTTGTCCCCTTTGCTTATATTAAATCTGCTAAAATAGATTTTCATTATTATTTTGAATTATTGTAAATACTGTTTGAACAGATCCACAATAACCTTCAATATTTGCATACTATTCTAGCAAAGTATTCTTAACATGAAAAAAAAACACATAGCCAAAAAAACAGTCAAGTCCTACATCCCTTTTTTTTTTTTTTCGTTCTCTGCTTGTAAGTTTGAAACCTCTGCAAATCATTGTTATTTAATGTACTGACCATTTCTTTTGGTAAGAAAGTGCTTATCTGTGTGCATATATCTAGATAAATAAGGGTGGCTACCCAAAGGACTTGCTGTGGATACATTATTTATTATGAGTTACTGATGATCTTATAGCTCATGAGTGACAGCAAAACAGAATGGTGAGGTGATATGAAAGCTCATCAATAACTTGAAGCACTAAATAATGTATTTGTCGTCTGCCTATTGAACATATTTCTCATGCATTAGTATTTTTTTATGTGTTTAATAATTATTTTGGAATGAGATAGGGAATTGCATGATCTAGATTCAAGAAAATATTTTTAAGCTCTCATTTTATTCTGTGGCACACCTTTGCTTTTGTTTAAATTATACAGAGAGATACTAGAGATAAGCAACTATTCTCAATGAATAATTTATTTGAATTTAACCTCCTTTTCTACTACTGGAATATTCAAACAATAGGCCACAACTTATTCTGATTCATATGTTATTAAAATTTTATTTGACAGATGTCTTTTTGAATTTTTATTCTATGTCTTGACAGAGATTATTTGAAAATGGAGCTATGTACTCTAATTCTGTTGAAATACATTTGATGCTTTTTATCTCATCCTTGATTAGCTGTGATTGGCCTCATGAATCCCATGATAACTCTGTGCCCTGGCTGCATGAAAACAAAAACAATTCTTATATGAGTATTTTATGTACAGAAGTAAAGGTCAGTTTCTGCGAATTCTCATGCGTCTAACTTTGCGTTTGCTTTTGAGGACTATATTTGTCAACTGTGAAAAGCTACTGCAGATACAGAATGAAATATCTTCCTCTAAAATTTCAAACATTTTTCCCTTGCAGGTTTATAACTAAGTTTACTACTGAAGCTTCATGTTTTGCATCAATTTTTCTACTCTGTATGGCATGATCTGCCTTTTCCTGAGGCTCACTTGCCCGGTCCTGAGACCATGATCTACCAGCAGCTTCTTCTTTCACTATGGAGTGAAGGTGAAACTAAATGTTACAGGTGAGTCAGTGAGTCACAAAACAATTTAGGTGCTAGAGTACTCCACCTACTCTTATTCCTCTTGTGTTTGCTATAAAGAAAGAATATTTACTTCTATAAAGAAATAAATATATTGTAGTGATAATCCATACATCCTTGTCAAACAGAAGTTTATAGGCCCAGATGCATTCCACCTAATTCCAGACACACAAGTGAGGTTTGCTTGTGAGGTTTAAGAGGTGAGACTTTCTCTCAAAGTGTTTATATCATAATAGCAAACAGTTTGACCTCCCCTTTTCAGTCAGTGCAGAGATAGATAGGAATCATGCAAGGAGAATTTGGATCACAAATGCTCTGAATGCTCTGTAGATCATCTTGCTTGCTCTCATCACTGATCACAGCGAGAGACCATCAGGGCAAAGACAGGTTTTGTCTAACTAAAATATAGAGGACACCAGTGAAATAAATAGGCATTTATAGACAATGATCAATTTTATCTTATAGCAGTGCAATTGTAAGGTGGCTATTTCAAGGGGAAATTGCTACATGGCAAACATCAGAATTTAGGTTAAATTAATCTTGGCTTACATTAGATGCCTACACCACAGACTTTTTTAATGCAGCAAAGTATGTGAGCATGCATGGTAACATTAAGAACTCAATTCTGACTAGAGAAGCAAGATTCCTGTTACCTCACTGGGACCAGCTCTGGTACTCACCTTGCCTTTCCTTGTTAAGGTTTTCATTTCATTTTGCGGGTTAGATTTATTCCTGATTTGAAGTCCAGGAAAAATTTCTAGTTTGATTTTTACTCAAAACCTCAAAGAAAAGGCTTTGAAGGGAAGTAAAATGGCCCCATGCTGACTTGATGGTCAGGGGTATATCCTTTCAAAACCAAAAGTTTGGGGTTTTTTTTGTTTTTTTTTTGGTTCCCAAATCATCTTGATAAGTCTCTGCTGCACTGGGGCATTTGTTCACAATTAACATGAAGTAATACAATTGATGAAATGGGCCATACGCCCCCTTTTCACAGATTCCCACAAATCACTTGAGAAGGTTTGGGGTATGGTGGTGACAGATGGCCTGATAATGTCTTTTATTTTTCCTGACAGAAGAGTTTTTGTGGAATATCAGAGAGCTAACATATCCCAGCTAGCATAATTTGCCATCTCCCCCTTGGATTGCCACTGTTTTATTGCAGCTCAAGAATCTGGCCTGTGACTCTTGTTCCACTCTGACTGTTGTGATTCCTGTGTGCCCCATATATCCTTATTTTATTAAACCAAACTGTGAAAGAGGGTGGGTTTTCCTCGTGCCATTCCAGGAATACAAAACAACTTAATTGGCCAGAGCAGGCAGGTTTACAGCTGTTTTATGTTGGCAGAAAGGCACAGAGGAGCCAGAAGGTACTCATGAAACAAGGTCCGTAACTGATAGTGGCAAGACATATAAAGGAGTGTATAAATTGTAAATACATGTAGATTTGGCAATAAGTCCTTGCATGGCCCTTTCCTAGAGCTGGATTCTATTTCAATGATTTTATTCACTGAAAAAAAAATAAAATTCTTCAGGGAAGAGTGCTGCTCAGAATTGATGTTAGGGCTCTGCTCTCTGTTGTGTGATGCAGACTGCTCCCCTTCGATCACCAAAAGAGCTGGGAGTTCAGAGAGTCTGCAATAAAAGCCTGGTCAGTGTATTTTTGAATTGTAGTAACATGATGGTGAAACTCGACAATAGGTTGATGCAGCTGAAGGATGCTGCTTTGAAGAGCCTAAAGCACTTGCTGACACTAAGAGCTCCTACCAGAAGACTCGCTGTCTTTAAGGAGCTTTTCCTTGGAGGAAGCCCTTTTAATTAGGCATTGCTCCAGTTCTCAGACATTACATTCAAAATACTGAATATAAATATTCTGAGACTCAGAAGTGCATATGCCACTTTGATATTTTCTTTATTCATAGCACCTCTGAAACTGAGACAATAAAAAAATGCGGCAAATATAACTAGCTGCATTATGGGAAGAACTTTCTGATCAGTCATAATTCATTTTTCATGACACTATTTATCTGATTTTCCCTCCCTCCACTCCCCATGCCTAGCCCTCAAAAGAAAAAGGGTGAAGGAGGGAGGGGAGGCTGGAAGGGAGTTCAGAAACCAATGAATCTCTGCATCTTAAAAAGACTGCAGTTACTGAGGTTACAAATCACTTCAGTCCACAACAAGAAGGAGGATGCATCTGCCATCAGCAGAAGTGGGGTTAATAAAAATATGTTCTTCTATATCTAGCTTATTTTATAGATCTCTCTGCTTTTTCAGAATTTCTGTAATGAGCATGTTGTGCCTGTCAGAGGTTGGTTTCCTCAGTGAAACCTTCACAGTCTCTTTCATCCCCAAAGTCTCAAACTTCTTGTCAAAACCTATAATTACCTCCCAGAGTCAAATCTGCAATTAATCATCTCAGAAGGATTTTTGCTAAACCTTATCACTCAGAGTGCCGAAAATGATTGGGGACCTCCTGTATCTGTGCCACCTCTCTGGCCTGTGTTGTCCTGCTCTGGGAAAACTGAGAATTAACTAAAATAAGCTTTGCTGAAGTAACAAGGCTTTCAAATGATAACATGAATGATAATGTGAAGATAATCCAGATGCCTTTCTTCCTCTTTTACTCCTTCCTTTTCTTTCATCAAAGATAGACACATACATTCCATCCTTTACTGCAGTACAGCTGTAACAATTAGAGGAGGCATAATGTATGAAATATTTTTCCAGTGTCTGTATTTTGCAGAAAAGACTCAGACAAAAGACAAGAAAGAAGATTTTAATTTTTTTCTTCCTGTTTGGTTATAAAAAATCAAGGTAAAAACTGTTATCAATTTTAAATATTCCAGGGAGGGGAAAAAAATCTTTAATCAGGGGTGATTCTTTTTCTTTTTTTTTTTTTTTGCAAAGCCTCCAGGAAATTACAAGAAACAAACATTATTTTTTTTAAGAAAAAAAGAAGCTTGTACTTGAAAACAGCAATATGTATTTGCTTGAAAATGTCAGGTAGCCTGTGTATTTCATCAAAATAAATACACGATATTTCAATGAATATAACAGCAGAGGAACACCTTGTTCCCTATACTCTGAACCCGAATGTGTACATTGAATTAAAATCACTGTGAAACTGGGAGTTTCAAGGACAATAACACTTTGGTGTTATAAGTATTCATCTACTTGATGTGGGTAATTTGCAGCATAAGTGAAAGAATAATACACACAATGAATGCCATTTTCAGGATATCTGCAGACTTAGAGTTCCATGATCACGTCTGCACCATGATCATCATGAGACCAAAGACCAGTGTTAAAGAGATGGATTCCTTATGACTCACCCTCACTACCTAGCACCTGAGAAATTAATTTGATTTAACTAGGGTAGAGTATAGACAAAGTTCTCTCTCTCTTTTCTTTTCTTTTTTTTTTATTTTTTATTTTTTTTTTATTTTTTTTTTTTTTTTTGTCTGGAAAAAGTGAACTAACCTCCATGGAAGATATTTATATTTGGGAGATTTACCATTCTTTTTTCAGTATAAAAATAAAGTGAAAATGTGTGATGGAGGAGCAATGGCAGAGCATGGATGATCAAGCTTTGGAACAGGAAAAAAAGGTGGCCTATCCAGCTAGCCTCTGGTAGTCCTGTCCAGGCACTTATGTGTACCTGCATGGCACCAAGAGAACAGCTGAGTTCAATGTTAAAAAATACCAAATTGTTTTTGATAGGTCATTGTAGAGAGGTTTGAGTTGAAAGAAGCAAATGGATGTGGTTTTGGGTCTTCTCTGTTTATGCCAGTGCTGATCTGGCACCCTGATAGTTGAGGGCAGCTATGAGTCTTAGTTGTGCACTGTGTAGCTGGACACTGGGCTAGGAGAATATGATTTGGCCAAGAGCTAGTTCTTCAAGGGCCACAATGTTAAATCTTTCTCTAGGTTTTCAGTACTTCAATTTAAGCCGTTACAGAGGAACATAATGGTAACCCGTTCATTCGTCCTGCCTTGCATGGAGTTTCCCAAGTAGTGAGTTCCCAATGCTGAAATTCCACGAGTGTATTTCTAAGTCATTTTTTTCCCAGAGAAGAAGCGGGAAGTTTAAAGCTTTAAAAGCTCAAGTGTTGCCATCAGTTTGGAACATCTGCATCCTACTGTGAATGATCTGGTAGTTTTCTGAAATTCTGAGCTCCTCTGAAACTTTATTTCCAAATCTATTGCTATCAGTGTATTCTAAGAAGACACTAGTTGGAAAAAGATGTAAAAATCTCTTCACTTTTATCCAAGTGGCTAAAGGCTTTTTAGGCATTTGTAGGTAACTCAGAGGAAGGCAAAGGAAGAAAAGAAGGGGATTATGTCACGAATGAAGGTGAGCATTATGGAACTTCTGCTAGAACAGAACTATCGGTATGTGTTGGATAACCATTTAAGTAAGAAGCATAAGGCTAATTGCAAAATGATTATTCAGCACAGGCCAAATGTTAGCAAAGATAATGACGAGGTTGATTAGTGAGTTAAGAGAAATTAGAAGGATGAACCTGCTGCAGTTTGTTGTGATTCCTGAAATTAGTATCACATAGGAAATCTGCAACTGGAAATATTTTAGAAATTCATACGAAGAATTGTATCTGCAAAAATGAAAGGAAGTATAAAATAGTTTTCTCTTACTTGCTGATAGTAGAAGAAGTATTGGGACCATTAGTATTGGGACCATTTTGGTTTAATATCTTTATTGATCTTGACAGGGATATAAAGTGTACCATAAGCAATTTGCAGATAACACCAAGTTAGATGGGAGTGTTGATCTGCATGAGGGCAGGGAAACTTTGCAGAGGGACTTGGATAGATTGGATTGATGGGCCAATGTTAATGGTATGAGCTTCAGTAAGGCCAAGTACAAGATCCTGCACTTGGGCCACAACAACCCCATGCATTGCTACAGGCTTGGGGAAGTGTGGCTCGAGAGCTGCCTGGCAGAAAAGGACCTGGGGGTTCTGGTTGACAAAGAGCTGAATATGAGCCAGCAGTGTACCCAGGTGGCCAAGAAGGCCAATGGCATCCTGGCTTGTATAAGAATTAATGTGACCATTGGAAGTAGGGAGATGATTGTCCCCCTATATTCAGCACCGTTGAGGCCACACCTTGAGTATTGTGTCCAGTTCTGGGCATCTCAACACACGAGAGATATTGAGGTGCTGTGGCAAGTTCAGAGGAGGGCAACAAAGCTGGTGAAGGGCCTGGAGAATAAATCTTATGAAGAGGGATTGAAGGAGCTGGGATTGTTTAGTTTGAGGAAGAAGAGGCTGAGGGGAGACCTCATCACCCCCTACAATTACTTGAAAGGACATTGTAGAGAGGTTGATACTGGTCTCTTCTCACAAGTAATTAGCAATAGTATGAGACAGAATGGCTTCAAGCTGAAACAGGTTAGGTTTAGGCTGAACATTAGAAAAGAATTTCTCACAGAAAGAGTGGTCAGACACTGGAATAGGCTGCCCAGGGAGGTGGTCGAGTCACCATCCCTGAATGTGTTTAAAAGTCGTTTAGATGTGGTGTTGGGGAATATGGTCCAGGGGAGAACTTTGTAGAGTGGGATTGATGGTTGGACTTGATGATCCCAAGGGTCTTTTCCAACCTGAATGATTCTATGATTCTAAGTAAAAGGAGAAAAAGCACTTTTGTTTAGGGAAGTATCATGGATATTGTCCTAGTTTAGGCCAGATTGGCCAAGGATGAATGACAGATGCTCTCCCCCACCTCTTGATTCAAGGAGAGGAGGAGGAGAGATAAAAGATTTGTGGGTTTGATAGGAACTAAACTGCTTTAATGAAATATGATTAGTAAAATAAAAAGAAAATAATTAAATAGATGCTATATATACAAAACCATAACAAGCTCCCAGGGTGACATCATTGGGAGGCACTGGGGATGTCCCAGTCTGGACTCAGTGATAGATGGAGACTGGATTCCAAATCTGGAATCAGGAACACACCAATCAGGATCAAAGGCAGATGAACAAACAGGGTCCTCCTTGGACGTCGGCCACTGACAAAAAAGAGCTGACTGTTTAATACCTCAGCTTTTATACTGGGCATTGGGCAGATGAGATGGAATACTCATGCTAGTCTGTTTTGGATCACCTGTCTGCTGTCTGCTCCTTCCTGCAGGTGCAAACCCACTATTTTTTTCCAGGGTAAATAACAAAATTATTTGACCTTGGTTATTGTAACAATAAGTATAAGCAAGAGCCTCTCTGTGAACCAGTCCTTGGCACTAACTATAAACACAGGTTTTATCACTCTGAGAACAAAGTTTTCTGCACAGTATGCTGTTTATTTCAGAGAGTTAGAAGAGATTTAGTTAAAAAGTAAAATTACTGAACATAAAGTTGGTTCTGTTTTACCTCAAACCAGCACAGATATGCTCAGGGATCAGAGGGTACATAATTCCAACCATTTTTATCAGTCTCTGAAATTTGTCTCATTCTGTGTTGAATCCTGCACAAACCCCCTTGATTTTGTGCAGGTTTTTCATCTTACCTATCCAGATACCTTCCCTGTAATTCCAACCCTTCTACTGCCTGAGATGGCTTCCAGTCACTACCTTACTTCAGTAACTGGGATATTTTTTCTATCACTGGTGTTTCTCTCTCAATACCCCAACTCCCTCATTAGTGCTTTGCTACTGCTCTAAGAGCTGCACCCCCATTTTTCAGTGACTCTGGAATCTAAAATCTAATCAAACTGTTTTCTTATCTCTGTTCCTCTCTCTGTCTGATCTATGAAGACCCATTTTCCACTTGAAAGGATAAACAGATATCCATTTCTACTAACAGTATTTATACTGACAGCAAGGGAGAATTGTGAGCCTGTGACAACAAGCCCTGTAACTCGACTAAAGTTAGGCAGACTTTAGCATTGCTATCAAATTAATTAAGCAGTTAATAAAACATTTTTCTGTTATGAGTATGCATCTTGCTAATATTCTTCCATGCACTTATACTTTGTATATTTTTATATATTTATAATTTTATAAGTAGGATACATTTTTAAATATTTTTGCAGGAAAATATAATATGGAGAATACAGAATCTGACAAAGGGTTAATTAAATTAAAGCAGTAGGTAAGTGAACTGGTTAGGCAGAAAGTTGGTTTATGAAAAGAAATATTATGGCTGACATATAAATCTGTATAGAAATTAGAACCATAAAATGCTAAGTTGATTCTAGGATGCTACAGAGAGAGTTTACTTCTCCAGGGTAGTTAAAATAAAATAACACAGATTCAGCAAATGTTTTTATACATTGGAGAATCCTATAACAAGGCAGGATATTTGATCCTGGCAGAGTTTTAATTACTCAGATGTTGATTTGGATGCCAGTCAATACAAAAATGAAGAGGAGGAACACATTTTTAGAGGTATTTCAGGATTGCTTTCTTCCACGGCTTATTGAAGCATTCAGATGGTTAGAGGCTATTTTGGACCAAGTCCTAGAAAATATACCAAGTATGATTAATAGGACTGAGGGAAAGAAACACCCAGGACATTACAATATCATTAGTTCAAAATATTCTTGGGGGCTGGTGGAAGCAAAGTGAACATTCTGGACTGCAGGAAAGCTGACTTTGAGAAAACGTGAAATGCCCTGACAGATTTTGGTTAATATTTTATTGGTCAAGATCTTATTATGCAGAGGAAGACACTCTAAGTGGAGACTCTAAGAAGTGTTTTAGAAACAGTTGGTGATGCAATTAAAATCCATCCTGGTTGAGTCTAGAGGGAAAAAAGGCAACAGATGCAAGTTTGTTTAAGTGTCAAGGTAAAAATAATTATAAACAGAAGGTTTCTTTAAAAATATATAGAAAAAGTATTGAGGGGTGGATTGGGAAATTTCTAAAAATAACCATAAGCAAGTCAAGAACATAATTGGTAGTATTGAATGTTAAATTGTAAAGGGTATTTCAACCAACAGAGGATTCTACTGCTGTATTTACAGTAAATGAAAAACAAAATGGGAAAGTCATCTACTTAAAAGGGAGGTTAGGGAACCAAATAAAGTCTAATAAAACAGCAGATTTTGAGAAGAGACTGGAGATGGCAAGCTGCTTGGGGCAAGGATTATATTTCCTAATTAAACCAATTATCAACAGTTAACATTGCGTTTAACACATTGAGAGTTCTGCACTACCTGGTAACAGATGCAGGGGAGTAATCGTAGCTCCATTGTACAGACAGGGAAGCAGAGACAAAGATGTGCTAAGGCTGGTGTAGGGAGAATTGATAACACTGGTGAATTTAAAGGTCTTTTTGTTTGAGAGTTTCCTGCCTCTCAGGTCCCATTCTTATTGGATTGCCAAATTCTGATCATAGGCAGGAGGAAATAACACAATAATTAAGCAAAGAAGAAGAACATAAAGAAAATGAATTCTCCAGTTTTACAAAAGTTTCCACACTGGCAAATGCTTTTCACAGCTGCAGTAAAGCCAGCCAAGGTGCAGATTTCCACCCAACTGGAACAGTTTGCAGAAGGGTGTCTGGCGTTCCCATAGGAACCAGAAACATGTGGAGTAGTTGGGAGGAATACTATCTGAGGAGACAAGGACCTGGTCTCACTCATTAGGTGAAAGCCCATATGCAAGTTCTTGTCATACAGAGCCCTACCTAACCTGCAAGCAGGTTTCCTTCCATCTTTCCTTTCTTCTGTGTTTCTATTTGTCCTTCTGTGCTTCTACCAGTGGCTGATTTTTCCAGTCCAAGGCAAAAATACGGACCTCAGCTTGTAAAGCACGTGTGACTTAAAATTATAATTGTTTCCACCAGTTTCAAAGAGACTACTCTTCTGGCTGAAGCTGAGAACAAGTTTGTGTTCTTAAATGACTCAGGGCCATGGTCTTGCTGATGTAGACCTGATCATAAAGGAAAATTTCTAGTACCTGGAGGAAAGATAAATACTAGAAGGCAAATAATTCATAGCTTGAGAGTTCCAGAAAGTGTAGACAGAAACAGATTAATTCTTTGTGAAACTACCTTCCAAGTTCCTTGATGAGAACATTAGAAACTTGCAAACACAATGTCATGAGTCTGAGATAGGTCTGTGACATCAATTATGGAAAAATATTATCAAAAATGTGTAGGGTCATTGATAGAGCATGCTGTGGTACTCTTTAGAGAGAAGTAACAAGTTTATGAGAGTCTCGTATAGTTTAATTTAACTGTCATTCCTCCCCTCCCCCCTTCCCC
>VZRU01017880.1:360160-398754 GCA_013398155.1 Pedionomus torquatus | reverse complement strand
ATTATTATTATTAGTAGTAGTAGTAGTAGTAGTATTAGTATTAGTATTATTATTATTTATTAACACCTAGGAGATTTGCAACATTTTTGTCTTCAGAAAACTTCATAATAGTGGATATGGCCTTGATCCTCTCAATTTCTGAAGCTGTCACAAGTAGACTAAAGTGCATACTTATATGCGCAAGAGGAAATGGATGACAAACAAATAATAACAGCTACAGGAAACCAAAGGCACAGATGACAAAAAGGGGATTTTATTGTTTAACGGTCCTTGAATTCTTGACTGCATGTAATGGCACTGGAGAAGACAAACAGGCTATAGAGGCATCTCCATAGGGAAATTGCAATTGAAATGTTCTTGTTTGCTGTACAAGCTACTGGCCAGACTTCAGTTAGTTCACTGTGTTTGGTTTCATTGAC
Source organism: Pedionomus torquatus (assembly GCA_013398155.1). NCBI lineage: Eukaryota > Metazoa > Chordata > Aves > Charadriiformes > Pedionomidae > Pedionomus > Pedionomus torquatus. The sequence goes on along the minus strand of VZRU01017880.1, from coordinate 398,335 downwards.
CTTTTCAAACAAAGAGTAGTGCCCTACTGAAGGTACAGAGCATGACATCAAGGATAATTCAAAGTGATGGGAAGAAGATGTTCTCTATGGTATATAATAAATAACAGAACTATCCCATGGTGACTATATTGTGGATAGCTATATTTATGACCCAGTAGAAGTCCCTGACATGCACGTGGGGCACTTTTTAGGAGGAAGCAATTTTCTAACAATGGAAATTACTCTTACTGGAAAAGACTGAAAGAAAAAAAAATATAAATAAACCTTCCTCTTTTTTATTCCTCATTAGATAAAGCATCTCACAGTTGAACACTGATTGCTAAACTGGTTTTCCAAAAAAAAAAAAGTCATAGGTTTTAAGCTCCTAACCCAGGAAAGTCATTAAACACATTGTTTAACTTGAAGCATGTGAATTGCATTTTCAAACCGGTAGTTTAAGTTGTATACTTACTCAAGTGCATGGCTGGAGTGGAACCCTAGTTCTGGGGAGAAGGATTTGTAACTTTCTCTTGTTGGTATATTACTGCAATGCAAATAGAAAGTAGTAACAATTATTGTGCTGTTTTACAATCATTATTAAAAAAACCCTTTATGTAGCTTGTTGGCTGCTTTGGTTAAAGAGTATCTTTTGTGTAATTTGGATTATATAGAGGTGCCTTGTTCCTTCAAATTTTTGCAACAAAGTTAGCCAAACGTTTGCTTGCAGTTTCTTTTCTTTTGATCTTGAGTGTCATCTTGTACATAGCAGCTACTGGGACAACTGAAAGAGGAGACATCTAGCAATAGAAATTAGCAATGGCAAAATGAACTAAAATAGAAATTTAAAAATAATAGGTAGCTTCTACCTCAAAAGTTAAGGGGGTTTAGGATTTTTTTTTTTTCCCCTCCTGTAAATGGCATTATCTCAGACAACACACTTCATGGATGCAGAGCTGCCTGTTGGTAGGAGACAGCCAATTAAAATTTGAAATTGGAGACTTGAAATTAAAATTGAAAAAAACAGTATCTATTAAGTAAAAGGCTCTCTGATTCCTGCCTCAGCTTTCTAACACAGAAGAAGGGGATCGTGTAACACCTGACATATTAACGGTGTTTCACATGTCCAGGACTGATTCACCATGCAGTGTCTGTTTTATACAATTGATCAGTTTAGCCAGATGAACCTATAAGAAGTGCACTCCAGGTCCACGTATCCCATTTATTGCTCATGTGCATGCAGCATGTATCAGTTCAGAGCTGCACTCACAGTGGCACTTCAGCGTCTCACAGTCAGTTCACACATATAACTACTTGACCAGGGTTTTGTGTGAGCTACCCTAGTTCAATGAAATTAGTAAAAAAGTGACCACCCAAAGCGTTATCTTGAATGGCAAAATCTACAGGTTAACTCACAGTGTTTTCATAGTAAACCCATTAAAGCTACATCTTGCAATGACTTACAGCTGCTCAGTGTTTATTTCATTTCCTTGGGGAATCGCTTAGTTTAAAAAGCAGCAATATATTTGACAATAGCTAATTATTGTTAATTAATAAAACACTTGGCAATTAAATCAAACATGGTAACAATTTTGCACAGCTGATCCTTCATATGCAAGAGTGATGCAAGCTGGCATTCCTTCTTATGTGCACCCATGGTTGAGATACTCAATTACAGCAGCAGACATTTATATTTGATTGAGTGAAAATTTGGAAAAGGTACTTTTCTAAATATGACACAAAGGAAGCCTCTCCAAGAAGCTTGCAAAGGGAAGGGAAGCAATTTTTTGTCTGGATTGGGCACCTGGAAAAAATATTGAGGTGAGAACCATGAGATAAAATTGTGAGCCGCTGACAGCCTTAAAAATTGCCCTAATTGAGAATGAGACTGTGAGGCACATCTAACTGTTGCTAGGACCTTGAAAGGACTGGCACTCAATCTTTTAATTCTGTATTATGGAGCAAACCTGCAGTGTTTGTGACCTTGCAAAATCAGTTTGAGCCCAGCTGACTTTTAAAGCCTTAAATCAAGATCCCGCCAGAATGAGATGATTCTTCTAAGAATGATAACCCACAGATAAGGCAAAGCAAAATCTAGTTGGCTCTTGAAATAACTTGGACAAACTCTGGCAATGGAAATGTCAATCACATGGCCTTCTGCCAAGGTTAAATCTCAACTTCCCTGTGATTCAATAGTCTGAACACCTTGGCAATTGTTTCCAACATAAATACTGTAGAAAAGCAAGAAATTTCTGTTAACAGATGCTGTGAGGTGACTTGAAATAGGCTTTTTAGCTTTACTTGGGAAGTAAGTGTTAGAAAAAGAGGAGAAAGTGATTGTTTTGGACAGTAACTGGTTTCTAGGACATACAAACCCAAAATACTTCTCTGTTTGCTCCTCTATTTGAAATTTAGAGCTGAGTCAGAGGGCTGTATCTCTCAGCTAAAACTGGGTGACTGACAACTACTTTATACTGAGCCTAATACTGAGCCTGTTCATTCAGAGTTCCAGGTAAATTATCTTTTTCAAACTCTTACCATAAATTCCAAATATCACAATCCCCTCACTGACATTTCGTTCTGCATTTTCTCATTGCTCTTAATTTAGACATATCAATTTTTAAGAACTGCTGTTGATTTATTAGGAGAGTATATTAATAGACTACCATTACTGTTCACCCTAGGTCTACAGTATCCTAGTATTTCTAGAACAATGACATCTGTCACTTCTTTCTAAATGTAAGGCAATGACATGTTTTCTTCCTCCTGTTCCTGGCCATAGAATGCTGTAACTAATACCACCTTAATTGAAATGAAACTACAGCATAAAAAAGTTTCTGGCTGGACTTCAAAGTTAATTTCATTGAAGTGTGTAATTTTCTTTCATTACAAGTAAAAGCAGAGAAACCTAGGATTCATCCTGATGCCATGACATCTATGTTTCAAACCACTTATTTATCTTTATGGGGTAATAAAAGCAGGTAAGAGAAGTAAGCAAAATGTTTATTTGGAACTTTAAAATTCTTATTCTAGAGGTGGATTTGATATTAGATATGTTTTCTTAGTGAGAAATAAAGTTTCCATGGTAAGGAAAATTGTGAACACAGGTGACCCAAGTTTATGTTATCTTCCATTGCAGCTCTGTGCAGAATTGATTACATGTACCATAATATCCTGTAATTTCTAAGTTTGGAGAGGTTCATTATTTCCTAACAAGGATATTGGCCTTCACCAGCCAGGCTCCTCTCAGCACAATGGGTTCTGGTTCCCTGCCATATCCCACTACCCTGTCTCTTCCCTGCTGCTTCTACCTCTTCTCTACCATACACCTTTTAATCTTGACAATGCTCAAACAAATAGAACGCTTAAATTATTTGAGGCTTTCTTGGATAAAAGCTGCCCAGTGTGGATCTTTACTGTTCCCTTCCATACCTCAGCGAGCCATGTAACACATGCAACACCTTCCTAGAAATACGCTTCTCTCCCATTTCCTTCCTCCCCTGTAATTTCATGTTGATGTCCTGTAGAGTATATTTCCCAGGGAATGCTTTTAAACCTTTTGCTGCTCTGCTTCCACTTCTTTGCTAAATCTGTTCTAAGCAGATCAAATCTGATAGATAACTGATGTTATAGAAGGTACTCTGCTGGAATTTTCTAAGAGGCAGAATGTAGTGCAGATCTGTGCAAAAATAGAAAATCTGCAAGGCAGTTTTGCTGGGTTTGAAATAATTTTGTCTATAATGTCTTTTTAAGTATCTGTACAAAGAATTCTCTTGAGCCATTTGATCTGGGATGAGAAGTAACAAAGAGAGTATGGATCAGTGAATTTTTTCTCTTTAGGAATGCTTGATTGAGAACTCTCCACAAAAAACTCTTTATGCTTTGTTTTGCCACGTACCTATATGCTGTTGTGTTTGATGTTTTGCTTTCATTGATAGCAGAAGGTGAGTTTGTAATTTGTTTTGCTGGGGTTTGGAATATGTGCTATGCTTTATGGAATAAAGAACAACTGCAAAGGATTATTGATATGCCTCAAAACTGAGCCTTTCAGTTTTGAGAATAATACTTCCACCTCTGTAATGGAATCAGAGTGAAATCTACTTTAGAAGGGTGATTCTTTGCTTCATAGCATTCATGCAACCCTTGTTCCAGTTAGGATGTATTTGAAAAAGCCACTAAATGCATAAAAAAACCAAAGAATGCTCCCACCCAAGCCAGATTCAAGAGTACCTCACAGATAGGAAAAAGCACCCGATTTACTGAAAAGCAGCACTAGAAAAAAAAGCATTATGTAGGGTTTATGAAAATAAACTGGTGTATCTAATATCCTTCTTAGCCTTGGAAGAACTGTATGTTTGTACCTGTGCTGTTAAATCGAATGTGTTTCCTGGGAATGGGTGCCAGCTTCCAGAAAATAATCCAAGTCTTTGCTTGTAAAATGCCTTATCCCTCACATCAAGGTTAGCTGCATGGAAATTGCCTACCAATACTACCTCTGGAAGGAACTAGATCCTTGGCTTCACCTGAGAACTGCTTGGTAAAGAATAAAGGGAGCATTGACAAAAGGTGAGCTGGCTCTTCTAATAGTATACCAGCATTAAATACCATATTCCAGTCCCCAAGCAGTACTTTGTTTTGCTACATGTATTTATGTAAGTCTTTCTGGTTCCAAATGGCAAACCAAGCCACTGCCCTTCTTTACCTCCCACTAAAACACTCAAACTGTGTCCAGATTTGGAGTGCTTAACACAAGAAGGACATGGACCTGTTGGAACAGGTCCAGAGGAGGGCCACGAAGATGACAGAGGGCTGGAACATCTCTCCTGTGAGGACAGGCTGAGAGGGCTGGAGTTGTTCAGCCTGGAGAAGAGACGGCTCTGGGGAGATCTTATAACAGCCTTCCAGTACCTGAAGGGGGCCTGCAGGTGAGATGGAGAGGGACTCTTTATCAGGGAGTGCAGTGATAAGACAAGGGGTAATGGTTTTAAATTGGAAGAAGAAGCATTTAGATTAGGTATTGGGAAGAAATTCTTTCCTGTGAGGGTGGTGAGGTACTGGAACAGGTTGCCCAGAGAAGTTGTGGATGCCCCATCCCTGGAAGTGTTCAAGGCCAGGCTGGGTGGAGCTTTGAGTAAACTGGTTGAGTGGGAAGTGTCCCTGTCCATGGCAGGGTGGTCAGAACTCGATGATTGTTAAGCTCCCTTCCAACCCAAACATGATTACATGAACTTCTCTTTTCACAGCGGAGATCATTGTCCACACTGAAACAGGACCTTTAGCCTTTGATAAGAGTAATTTTCTATATCAAGTATAAATAATCTGACCATAAAATGAGGATGCATTCTTGCCAGAATTCCTTATAGAAATTATACAATGTTGGCATGAATCTCCCACAGGTTTTATGGAGAAAAAGTAAGTTTCAAAGCAATATTTTCAGTGCACGCTTCCTTACCTGTTATCAGGTATCATATGCAATAGTGTGCTGAATTATACTGCTTATTTTATTTCTAGCTTTAGATGTTTGCAATGAGTTAGGTCAGGATTGTCAGCTTGCAATTTGTGAGTTGCATGCACCTTATGAGCTGCTCAAATGCAACTTTTTCAGTTACTGTGCTTCAGTTAACCCCTCTCAGAGATATCTCTTTAGCCTCTACATATGTCTAGGATGTGTAGGATGTGTTAAATGGTCATCAAGTACATAATAACTTTGGTAAGATGTTCTCATGGCTAGGAGAATTGTCTGTCTCTGATTAAGTCATAACATGTCTTTAAATGGAGAACAGTCACACAAAGAACTTTCCATCTTTCTCCTGCACAACAATAAGAGACACTGGCATGATGGCTTGGACTGTACATCGTCCTTGCCTCTCCTCTCAGGCAATAAAATATTGAGAACTGGATAGGAGGTGCTAACTGCAGGCTCAATCTGCAAAGCATTATTTTACTTAGTTCTAAATGTAGGTATTCTACATTTTCATATGGGTTCGGTTTTCTTGTTGAAAAAATATACTATAAAAACCATAGAATTAAATCCTTAGTATTACATTTTGACTATTTTGTGCCCTTTCTGGATTAATTCTGATCTGCTTAGTAAAAATATGATTGCAACAGTTAGTAAAAAGTATAATTTTTCAAACTCTGGCTATTTCAGTGAATTAAAAATATTGATCGTATGACAGTTTCAAAAAAGAACACCACAAAATAGAGATAAACATGACTGATACAAGGTTCAGTTTCAAATGCTTTGAACTAAAAAAAAAGAGAAGTGATTTAGTCTTTAGCATTAGTTCTAAATACTCAAAGCAATGAAACACTTATTAACACCCCTGGGAATATTCTCTGTAGCTGAATCAATCTTATTCTCAAGCGTTTTCCTGAAATTCAGTGTAAATTATTATTTTCTTAATATCATTCCATAACTCCTACCTGTCTTCAATCTGCCTTGAAGCTTTGGATACAACTCTTACTAACTTTAACTAATAAAAAAAGTCAAATATTTATTTAAAGCCTGGTTAATGTTGACCTTGTTGGCTTTGTTTTACACTCTAAAAGGCAAACTGTGGTTAAGTAAGAAAGTGGAGAGGAGGAGTGAAATTATCTAGCTGAACAAGGTGCCACAACTGGAAGCTATTAAAATAAACCAGGAGGTTCAATTTGAATATGGATGACAACATGTCACTTGGAATGCCATATATTGTTTGGCATTCCCTAACTTTTTATATCAGGAATGTAAGGGGTATAACTTTGTTCACATTTTGCTATTCAAAGTAGAAAGTAGAAATTGACACAGTCCACTGTATTGATTTGCAGATAGATATGATCCCACATCCTTAATTAGAAAGCTTTAAACTTCTAATACTGAGCACAGTTTGTGTGGTTTCCATGTTTTAAAATATCAGCAAAATATAAAATAGAATGAAAAATGGAAACTCAATGTGCTTCCCTATCCAGCTTTTTTAATGTGACATTTATCCTGGTAGGGCAATTTTTTACCTTTCAGCTTTTCATAGGAGTGGATTGTGATATTTTAAAAACTTTCTCCCTCTCTCTCCATCCCCTTCTCCCTCTTTTTTCTTTCTTTCCATTTTTTTTTTTTTAAGCCACAAAAATGATTAACTACTTATTTGTGCTCAGCAGTCTCAGCAGAAAAATATGCCTTTAGCATTTTGCAGAATGATTGCAACAAAAGTGTTCAAGGGAATGTGAGTAAATAACGACAGTACACAGCCACAAGTGATGCTATGTTTAAGCTTCAAATGCTGGACTATATCACTCTAATAATGAAGACATATAGAAACATTGGTATATATAGTAAGATATACTGTGATGCACTTAGAGTTTTTTTCCATCTACTTCAGGGAATCAAAATATAGTGGTTGCTCAAAAGAAGAGTGAAGAGTCTCCATACCATTCATATTGCATATGAAGCAAATGCCATTATGAAAACTTCATTAATATGTAAATTGCAAGATTGTGATTAGCACTTGCAGACCCCTTTTGTTAAGAAAAGAGACAGAAAGAGCTAACCAGATTGCAAAAATTTACATAATAACTCATTGGTGGCAATGCCACCAAGAAGAGAACCTGAGGAAGGGTATAATATCCTTTTTAACATCTTAATACAGTGTTAAAGCACATTGTACAAAAGGAAGGAAAATATTTTTCTTTAAACTGACAAACTCTTTCAGGGAGCAGTGGGATATATTTAAGATATGATAAGGCTTGTTTTAAAATAATATGATATACGTTTGTTTGACAAAGGAATAAAAATACTTTGGGTCACTACACAGTGGTATGAAGCCAAATATAGAATGGCTTTTGTAACTTGGTTTTATTATGTGTTTTTCTACAATGATTTTGCAATGTGATGGATTTTCCTTTTGGAAAGCAATGAAAATGTGTCCGTTGACTTTGATAGCCTCAAGTTCCATTTTTAGGCTTCTAGTTTTCAAACTGGAATATGTCAGTAGGACATGTAAATCTCACTCAGATGATCAAGTCACATCATCATAAATGTACAAGATGGCATTTGAATTTCTAGATTCTGATATATGCATCCAGATATGCCCTTTTCTGGCAAGATCTATCAGATTTTTTGTTTATTGTTTGTACTTTAAATATTCAGAGGAAAAAATTAATGAAGTCTCTCCTTAAGTATCAGCATTTTACTTCTTCTATTACTGGATATTTGAAAGACACTTCAGTGTTTGAGCTCCCCTAATAGGAGTTAAGTAGCAGTCATGTTTTCTCAGCTCTTTGTGCCACTGACTGTCAAGAGACAGTGGAGGACCTTACAACATTGGCTTACAACATTGTAGCTTTTTTAGTGGTAACCCAGAAGACGGCTAGTAACAGAAGAAAGAGAAAGAAAATACTGGGGATTCTGTAGACTTTCATATACTCACCAAAGTTCAGAGACCTTCCAGCAAAACAGGAAAAAGAAAAGAAAAGAAAAGAAGATATTTGAAAAGCAAAGTTCAACAGCTCTGCTTGGTGTTACTTGAAGGTATGTTACAGACTAGATTTATCAGAAAAAAATAACTGTGATCTTTTAAAATTAGTGAGCTAGATGGCACATTATATTTTTTACAGTTCCATAGGGATTTTTTCCCCCAGCTGATTTCTGTAGAGAGTGCTTCATTATGATGTAACTAAAGCAAATATTGGTCTAAGAGTTAATAAGAACAATACAGCTTTCTGCCATTAAAAGGTTTTTCTGTTACTTTGGGAAAAGAGTTCCTCTGAAGCAGTGTGCCCACAGGGAACTTCAGAATGGAATGGATGAACCTGCAGAGATTTTTTTTTTGTTAAATCTTTAAAACATTTATAGCGGTTTTTAATGTTTTAGAGCCCATTGTAAAAAACAGGAAACTTTTGTCAAACTTTTTAAAGGTATTCAGAATACAGTTTAAAAAATACCCAAAATAACTGGCCATGCTTATAGGAAGGACTGGGCTTTCAGCAGGTGATAATCAGCCTTGCTCCATTAAATTCAGTAATCTTATACTGACCATCTGGCATTGCAGGCATCTGCAGGAAGGAGTCTATCACAAAAGCGTCAGCCTAGCTTCAACTAATGAAACATTTTTTGAGCTGATGGGATAAGACTGATTTGCAACAGATAAGTTACTGGCATATAGAATGCCTGTGAGTCAGTACACATGAAGAAATTACCTAAAAAATTCCTAAATGCAATAACTAGGTATTATTGACCTTTTAAGATCAGCAAATTTTGACCTGTCTGTGTATCATTGGTGTTTGTGAGATAAACTCCTAAGTAGATTAGTGGATTTTTTTCAGTGGATGGCCCTATTACCTTTTGGGTTTTAAGTATGTTAAGAACCATTTTTAGCTGCACTTTTAGTCCCCTTGGAAGTTATAAGCTGTTATATAAGAAACACGTTTTGATAATTGGCATTTGGTCAGTCTGTTTACAGGAAAAAAACAGCATGGACTCCCCAGTTTTACCTCCTTGAAAGCAATAGTTCCTACTCTCCCCTCCTAGGTGGGAGGTGACCAGACCTTTTAGATGTCGGGCCCAGTCTCTGGTTTGCCTGAACTATGCTTTGTGCAGGCTCAGGAGGGAAATTGTGACATTTCAGTTATCTTTCTGCTGCTTCTTTCAGGACCTGCCAAGTGCCAGTTAAATCTTTGCCATAAAACATTTACTCTCAAGCTTGCCTGTTCTATGACTGGCAACCCATAGCTGCTGAAGCCATCCCAGTATCAAGAGACTAGGAACTCCAACATGCAGGAGACCAAACAATAGCTTCCTTTCAGCTGCATTCATGTTGGCAAAGTGGATGTTTTAGGAGCTATTGTGCTGCTGTACATGCCAAGGGGTAAGACTCTAATGAGGAACCAGGATGAATCAGACTTGCTAATAAGGTCTGCTGTCTGCATTGCCAGAGCTGCTGCTTCATGATAGCATAAACAGTTGTACTAGCCATTCTGTATAATAGACGTGGCAGGGATTGTGTTAATGTTTCCTTTGTAGTAGGGCTAGAACAGTTTTAAGCAAATTGCAAATCATCCTACTTTTCCAGGCCTCAGTTCGGTTCACAGGATTAGTCTGGTTTGGGGTGTGCAAACTTGAATCCTTCCAAGGGAAACTAAGGTGGAAGTTCTCCTCCTGGTATGCACCAAATGTGCACCAATGCTTGTGGAAGCCACAGGGGTGCAACACCATGATGGGTTCACAAGGGCATAAGGGCATCATCCTGTGCTTGCCAAGCATGCGTGTGCCACTTGAAGATTTACAAACCAATGAGAATTCTTGTAGTGTTCAGAACAGCTTCTTTATGGTATGCTAAGATCCATAAAGCATATTCTTGTTCACATTTGCAGTCAGTCATGTAACCTTCTCTTTGTTCAAGATCCTCTCCCTCTTAAACTGCTTTGCCTTCAGCTGCTGAGCTCTTTATGTATTTTATCACTCTTTTAAAGAATTCTAGCTGTTTTCTTCCTGTTTACCATGGAAATGGCAACACGTCTCCCTTTATTCTCACAGAAGTTCCAGAAACATGCTTCAGTGACACTGACATCAACCTGGGCCCTAAAGGGATAAAACTTTTTCTGATGGCAAGATAATATGTTTGATTATTAGCAATCCAAGCAATCCACTAACCTCATGACTGCAATCACATACACAACGACCAGCTAAGTGACACATTACATTGAAGAAGATGAAGTCACTTTTATTGAAGAGTTGGACAACAATCTCCCTTTGGAAGTGGCAACATAACTGTGTCTGTACTACAGCCACTTTGTACAGATGATCACGTCTGCTAAATGTCCCTGCTGTGGTTCTTGCACTTGCAGTGTGGAACACCCAGAAAGTGTCAGAACTTTCTCTGAGCTGATTCAGATGCCTGTTTCTAAGCTCCACAGAAGATGTCTACAAAGGAGTATGTGGGAACTCCCCATTGTGGCCTACATCAGGACCCCTTTTCTGCTTCAAAATTAGTCCAGCACAAGAGCACTAGTTTTGTATTCAAGTTTATAGGGGCTGTGTAAAGGAAAGTAGATGAGGTGAAAAGGAGTACCCAAGGACTTTGTTGGAGCTATGATGTTGATCACAGAGCTGCAGTAAAAGTGATGCATATCACTGTTTTAGGGATACCTGGCTAGTCCCAGAGGATGGCCCATGTACTCACACCTATCACATAGCTTTCTGTCTCACCCATAGGTCTGTCTGGCCACTACATATTCAGTGCACAAAATTTGCCTGATCCATACTTTTCCCACATCCATGCTAATTTTCATGATGGACCTTCAAGTGGGATCTTTCTAGTTTTCAGTTTTGAGTAGAACTGCTTTAAAATTCGCAGCAGAAAGCAGAGCTGCTCCATCTTCCTTTAAGTGGCTATGAAGGTTCCTGCAGTTATGAATATCTCTTCTTTCCCTCTGCACAATCCCAGTTCTGAGGTGGCTAGAGGTATAAGCCTCCTGGCCCTGCCTAGCATTAACTGATTCTGAGATATTTTAGCTATTTTAAGGGATTTAAATAATTGATACTTCTTTGCAATGTGCCAGAGATGACAGCCTTTTGCATTTATGTTCTGATAACATGGCAGTTCAGGCTGTGCCTACAGCAGGGCATGCCAAGAGGATGTGTGAGAATGCAAGACCTTTTAGTGTCACAGGCAGGGCTCTACAGCAGGAGAAAACCCTACTGCAGACCTATCTATACTGCCCCTCTGAGTAGTGCCTCACCCGATCTAGCCATTGTGCCACACCTGGGTTTTAGCTGGTGAGAGGAACCTCTCTGTTTTTCTCCAGAAGGCATCCTGCAGGCATGCAGTGAGGGTGGTCACAGCAACAAGGCACTGAAATGAAACAAAGAGTAATCTGAATTGACAGTGTAAGTTCAACCACTGTGTCTACTAGCTGTGACCCAGGGGGATTTGAGACATGCAGATGGTGTAAATGCAGTGAGAAGAAGAGTAAGTTAAATTTGCTTAGCTGACTTTATTTCTGATTTCATGTACCTCCGTATAATTATTTTCACTGAGAAAATTCCCTGTCAATGAATGTCCTGATTTTCAGCCAACTTTATTTTCTGTTATTGAAACCTAACATTAATTCCCTTTCCCCTCCTCACCCTGTAATACTGATATGTTTACAGCAAGCCAGGTATAATAAGAGGGTCTTAATTGTTTCTCTTTCAGTCTAAGAAATTATCCTCCTTCCTTTATTTTTATTGTGAAACTTGCAAAAACCCATCTATATTAATTGTAGGGTTGTTCCAGATATAAATATAATGTTGATTATGCCATTGAAATATTATTTTCAACAACTCAAACAGACATTGTACCATTCAGCCTTTTCAAATGAGGAGCGGTGCTCATGTAAAAGCAAATTGTGGTGAACAACACTCAAAAAACATTAATGTGTGTGAAGAAACTTAAAGCAATAACTGTGGCCTTGGACATACAGGCAATCATTCACTTGGACTACAAAACAATCATTTTGTCCAAGAAGGAAGAAAAATAGGTTGGAGCAACAATTTGTTCCTAAAAAAAAATAGAATCAGTTAATCAATTTGTAGTAAGTATCTGATTTATTTGTGTAATAACATGACTGACAATTTACAGCCTTTTCCAATAAATCTCAAAGCTGTGATTTGCTGCAGCCATAAGCCATTTGTTTTATAAAGATGACCTTTAATCTCTCTGATGATTGATTAAACAGTATATCATAAATAGAGTCATGAGAGGTGAAGAAAAATTTGCTTGATGATGACCAATCTTCTGTTCCTAAAGAGGTCTGCAGGTGTGTCCAGAGAACTTCATTAAAGACAACAGAGCAGTGAAAGTGATACTGGGTGCAGCAGTGAGAGAAGATGAAAACAATAGAATTGCTTAATATTTGTGCATTCAACAAAGCCACAAAAATAATCCTTCAGTTGTAAAGAGCTAGCCTGTTGCTTTAAGGCACATCCTAATAAGAGGGAGCTGGGTGGTTAACCCCTAGGCAGAAGAGAGAATGAGCTGTGGTTGTGCTTTCAACATCCTCTTAGTCTTCCCCACTCTGGGGTGTTGAGTAGGTACTTTAGCCCATTTGGTAAACACTGTTTTCAGCTGTTCTACCTAACGACTGGAGAGAGATAGATATTACCACAGCTTCTCCCACTTGTCTTTTTCTGCACTTCTGCTCCCTAGCCACACACTTGGGAGAGTGAATAGCAGGTAAGTATTGCTTATCCTCCTGACTGTTCAGTTAAGTCTGCAGGATCATCCCCCACTCTCTGGAGATGTGTTTTCATGACATGGCTTCAGCTGATGTAATTGCTTGTTATCTCTAAAATGCCATTTCTGCCTCCCTCACATGCTGCTCTCTTCTGTCAGGCTCACGCTCTTGCTGTTTCTCTTGAGTGTACTGTGGCACTCAGGTGAGCTTGTAGTAGCTGTTTCTAAAAGAAAGGGTGGAAAATACCTAGGGGGGGAAATTTGTTTTTTTGCACCCAATTATCAACAACTCATGCACCTAGCTATTGGGTGAAGGTCAGAGCCAGAAGGGAGAGTGTATGTGTGGGGTGAGGTGGTCAGAGTCCTTTCTGTGGAGGTGAGCATTCAGTTAGCTCAGTTGCAGGCCTGAAACTATATCCACAAAGCCTCTAAAATGCTTTTGCTATAGATCATTTGCTCCTTGGCTGCATTGCCGTTGCCTACCCTGTGGTCATGTACTCAGTTTTGTTGGCATGCTGACATAGGTGTCCATGGTTAGCCCTTGTCCTAACACAGAGGAGAAGGCAAGAAGGAGTAAAAGGCTTTTGAGAGGTATGAGATTGTTTGGTGGACTTAAGCTTGAATAAAAAGTGCAAGTGGCTCATCCAAAGCCTTAAGGCCTTTCAAACGCTTACGGGGGTTTTGGTCAAAAATCAGCGGTTCACTTCCAAACCTTATGTTGTACTTTCATTCATAAAGCGCTACTATAATAAAAGAAAAGTATCTACCACCTGTTTTTCACTTGATTTTTAGAGCTGCAAATAACTGTATCAGAAGGATACAGTGAGGAACCAGGACCATAGCGTATTAAAATGCTTCTTATGAGTGACAGCTAAGGAAAACATGGCAATAGCCGGGGACATAGTCTGTGATGTTATTCCAGGGCACTCTCCCATTCCTGTATTGCAATTTCTTTATCTGTATGAGCCATACAAGTGGCAGATTTGAAAATTCTTCTACCTCTTAGGCACTGTATATGATAGTCTCTAGAAACAGTATTGTAGGAAGTCCTCTTAGAAAGGAAGAAGAGAGAGTGCAAGTTGTTACTGGTCTGGGAAAGGGGACAGTCAGAGTAAAAGTTTATGTCCCGAGGAAAAGCAGGGCACAGAGGGACAGCAAAACCCAGACCATGATCTAGCACATTCTTTTCTCTCTTTCAAAAAGTCCAGCAGGGTTTTTAGACCTGCTGCTGCAACATCAGCAGCAAGTCTGTGGGTTGTCTGATCTGTTTTTTTCCCAAGCTTACAGTATTTCTACTACTGAGGTTTCAAATGGGGCAATTTATTTTGATGGCACAATCTTCCAGATTCTGCTGGCTTTACAAAGACTTATTTAGCAATACTTGGGTCTCTAGTGATTGGCTCTTGCAGATTTATTTATTCCTGCCTTAGCGAACAGTTCTACTTAGTGATTCACTGGATTGGATGCTCTCTGTTAGAGGTTAAATGAAGCGATGGTATCCTTTTTCTGCTCTTGGTTTCCACAGGAATTTCAAATCTGGTTATTGCACTAATATATATATAACACCCAGGAGAATCATAAATACTTCTCACGGGGTTTTGAATTAAAAAAGAATGCAGAACTTTGTTTAGAAATCACAGAGAGTTTGATTATTATGAGTAGTGTTGTTGCTATATTTATTTTCCAAAAACATTCTCTGCAATGGCTGTGTACCGTTTTGTGATTTATATGTGCTAGAAGACTAAATTTGACCTGAAAAAAAAAAAAAAATTACTCTCAAGCTTTGGGCTGACAAAGTCTAATATGTGAAATCCAGGAATGCAAGCAGGGCTGGCCTGAAATACAGTGATTTTTGCAACTCCACCTCCTCTCCAGAGGGGTGTATGTTTCCAACATATAATTAACTCTGGATTTCTCCTCATTTAGCCTGTATTTTTAGTGAAAAGAAATAATATTATTGTCAGTCCCATCAAACAGACACCGCCACAGGCTCAACAATGCAATAGAGCAAAGGATTAAGAGACGACAGAAGTGCTTTATTTTGAGACTTAGGAGGAGGAGGGAATCATCAAGTAATTGGGATTTTTTTAATGCATATATTAAGTTGGCTGGCAGAACATTTCAACAAAGATGCCAAGCCAGCCAAAAGGCCTAGCCCATAACCTCTAATCTTATGGAGCTGAACTCTATTATTTGCCATTAAAATTAGATGTTACTGAATTGTAACAGATGTCTTCAGCAGACACATTTTTATTATTGAAGAAGTTTAGGTAAATGGAAACTGAGCCCCAAATTTTATTTTGTAGATTATGGACTGCTGTGCTTTGTGGTTAAAGCTGGCATTTTAAACATGAATTATAAAAGCTTTTAGAAACCACACACTAATTGATGCCTCAGCAGTTCTGCTGAATCACAATAAGAACACAGGCTGCCATGAAAAAAAAAAAAAAAGCGATTGCAATAACCAGTTACCCAAAACACTGGCTCATTTTTTGCACAATGACTGACACTAGTTAGTGGGTCCATGTTGTGCATCTCCATGGAAGTATTTTAATTAACTGTTCTGAAGCAGCAAAAAAGAGGGCAAGAGGAAAAATTTCCTGAAGACCTTAAATACAAACCATCTGGAAGATGCATGATGGGATATGAAACAACTTTATGAATACATACCAGCACAGGTGTTTGAATAAAACCAAGAGGGTTTAAGACAATCTCTGTATTTGTAGCAGTTCAACAAAAAAAGGTCAGAAAGCACAAGAAAACTTGTTTTGACAAAGCCATTTCAGCTAGGATACTGCATTAGTGTGAAACTGCCCTCTTCAACTTGAAATGTCTTATATTAATCTGAATATAGTAATCTTCTGCAGCATGTGGGTAAGGTTCCCTGTGCCTCTAGCACTGGTTTTAGAGAGCCTGGCTTCAAGAGCACAGTGATATTCTTTTTCCAATTTAGCAATACTATTCAAAGGCACCAGACAGTAAAATGAACTTAATAATTTCCATAATGTTCCTTTCTCCCTGAAGGTACAAGGGGAATAGACACTTAGATATATGGATCATGTTTGCTTTATGAACTTTTCAGGAAAGAGTTTGCTGTTTCTCCCTATTTTGCCTTAGGGCATGCTATTTCAATGAGGGTAGAGGTAAAGACATAATTAAAAAAAAAGAGGGTCTTTTTGGTGTTCTGCTTTTTGAGGGCGCTTCAGTGTGATAGCAATAGTAGGGAGAAATTTGGACTTCATGAACCCTGAATGATACTGTGAATGTTGCTGAAAATCAACCCTTTTATTCTTTCAGAATTCTTTCTGTTACCTTCATAACCAATTTTAAATTACAAGACAGACTGTAAAATACGATGTTATATGGCACATACTTCTCTCAGTAGTATTTAAAAATAGACTGAAATAATAAAACTTTCATAAAATGGAAAAATACCTTGCTTTTACTTTGAAAAACCTGCTACTATGGAGGTCAATAAAATAAGTTATTTAAGTTATTTTTGAGGTAAATCAACACGAGCAAGGTGGGGAACATTGCCCTAGGGGAGGATTTCTGTCCTTTCTTCTGTAATATCCAGGACCAATCAAGGATGCAGTCACTGCATGTGAACCTCTTATGTTACTCTGGCAGTGTAATTAAAATCATCGTTTTGCACCTTGACACGATTAATTGTTGTTTTTAATTGCCATGGTGGATTGAATAGAAAAAAATATATATTCTATCTAAATTATCTTCACTAAGCAAGCACATTATGTGGAAGGATATGCCATTTCTGTATGGCTTTAGAAAAACAGTATCTGCTGTTTTTAAATTTAAAGCCATTTCTGACTTGGAAGAGGTTGTAAAGGATGTGTTTGTCAGGGAGCATATTTCAGTGTACTTAAAACAGCTTTAGGAAACATTTATTCTCTGAACAGTTTATGAGCGATGGCTTTGTAAATACATATTAGGTGCAATCTGCCTTATTTCTCCGTGTCTTGTACATGGTACCATACACTCATGGCCAGTATTTTTAAATAGACTTGACCCATAAATCCATGACCTGAAGAAATTGTGGTTTAAAGGATGTATTCCCAAAAGCTTCCATGTTTTTTTCCCAGCTTTATTAGTTAGCCTCATAAAAGATTTTGTCTCTCCTTGTGAAAAGGGCCATTCATTAAGGACTGAGGTTTGATTTATGGTAGCATTGTATTATTTTCTCCAATAGCAGAAAATAATTTTGGAAAAATTTGGAGTGGTTTAAACAGTATATGCATTTTGTGGCTAGGTAGAAAGTGGGACAAGGCAAACTCATTGCCTTTACTTCTGAATACAAGGGGAAGTACAGACTATCTTTTCTTCTCCAGGAGCAGGAAGACAGAGGAAACTAGAAGTCATGCTGCCCTTGTAGACAGCACCAGCAACTGAAAACTGGCATTCTGTTGGCTATAAGCTCTTTAATTATGTTCATACTTGTACAATGAAGATTGTCTGGCATAAGGAAGTTGATGTTAGCTTATATTGAGTGGAGACCTCTGTCAAAGCCTTGGCTGTAAGCAGTTGATGATTTTTGTCTTCTGAAATATTAGTAGCTGGGTAGGAAAGAGACAGCTTCAGGATGTGTCTCCGTTAGCAGCCAAAGTCCTTGCTATGGCTTTTATGAACTGGTTATTGATGTCCACAAGTGAAAACAGAGTGGAGATATGTCAGCTCAGGTCTGCCTAGAAGGAGCACTCGCTTTTCTCTGCTGCTGCATCTTCTCCTGTCTTATCAAAGAGGGAGTAATGAAGAAAGAACAATACAGTGAATAAAAAGTAACATATAGGTGCTGCTAACCAATGGTGTTAGTACATCTTAGGATCCAAAGAGCTGAACTGTGATTGGAGATGAGGTGGAACTGAGGCAGTGAATGAGGGTAGGAACATGACTAAGGGAAGAACCTTTGGGGTAGCAAAGGCTTGTTGGGACTGTGAGGGAAGATACACAGGGAGGCAATCTCTTCCAATTTCAAGAGCTGAAAATGAGAAAACTATCTCCTTTTTTCCCCCCTAAGCAGTCCAAATCCTTCCCTTTCTTATAGATTTCTGCTTTCTCCTGTGGTAAAGAAATGAGCTTGTTAATAGAGCACTTGACTGAATTTGGAGATCTTAGGGAATGAGCAGGGTGTATGGCTTTTTGCAAAGTTGTCTCTGCTGTGGCTTGAGTGGGCTCAAAAAGTACCAGACCCATTGCTCTTGCCATGTCACTGCAGTGCAACACTCAGCTTGGCTTAAAAATCTTCATCTCTGTATGCTCTGACCTAATGTTGTCCAGGTGCTTCTTTCTCAATGAGCCTGGGTATTGAGACAAGTCCAGACTGATTCAATAGCCTAAATTTACATTATATTAGTTGAGGAAAGAATTGGCCCTTAAGTAGACACTAGATATCTTTCTGCAGGGTGACAAAACCCCAGAGGGCTATTGTCATTGTGCAGAAGTCCTTATTTCCACTTAGCCGTATTACTTTAGAATATTTGTTGTTGTTATTATTATTTTAATTTCAGTTTTTAAAGACTTGTTTTAATTGTCAGATTAGTAATAAATAATTTTAAAACACTGGACAGACACTGTATTCAGCAAGATATTTTAAACCCCTGTTTTGAGTAACCATTTAAAATTAAATGAGAGCACTCTTTTTTGCCATCAGATGAAGCATGGTCTTTATATACAATTTTTTTTTTGCGGTCATATAATTAGTAGTTCAACAGTAAAGTTGAACATAAAGCCCTATATTTATCATTTCCCTACTTTTCAGTCCTTGACTTAGTAACCTGAATGCTTGTCTTTTAAGGTAAGTTTCATGGGGAATATGCTTAAATTTTCTGTTTCATGACCTAGTTTCTTTGTTCTGAAGATTCAGTGCTGAGGTAAACTGTCAGAGCCCTGACAGCTGGCACCACAACAGAAATACTGGCATTTTTTTAAAGCTTATCTCATAGATTAACTCCTCGAAGTGCTTGCACACTTGAATGGCAGACCCTTCCAGGTTCCACTTCATCATAGTCAACACTTTGACTTTCACTGAGCAGAGATTGCTCAGAATTCATTTGTTCTCTGCCATGTTTTCCAATACATTAAGCTGAATATCTAGTCAAATCTTTCTGGAAATGTGTTTTTACCCAGCTATAAATTGTAAGAATTTCAGCCCTGGCTAATGTGGCACCCTGGATAGGAACTGTAGTGCAGCAAATGAAGGTTTCAGTAGTTCTGCAGCCTGATTCTGTAGGTTAAACATTAATTGCTTCAAGATAACTAATGAATTGCTTTTCCAGACTAGAGCTAAAGGGAAGGAAGCAATATTTAATAGCTGAGCAATGTTTGTATGTATGTAACTCTGAAGCACATACCACATCCTCAGCTGCTGTATGTTGTCATAGCCTATGAAGTCAGAAGATGGATGGCAATTTTTATTAGCTAAGCATCTACCCCATAGTTCAAAGTGCTTTGTGTAATATCAAATTAATGTGACTAAGGGAAAGCTTACAGTATCTGCACACCATGCCAAATGTACAAATGATACAGTGTTTGCTCAAGTGCTGCTTCCTTTTTAGGAAATATCAAAATGTTAACATTTCTACCTGCCTCAAAACCTGAGCAATTTGTGTGATGAGGTGCAGAGATGAAAGATGAACAATGTACTCCTAAAAACTGAACAATAGGAGTTCCTGCCTGGGCAAAGGTTAGGTACCATGGTAAATGTGCTTTTCAGTGTAACACCATGATTGTAATTTCTTTGTTTGACCTGCGTAAGTTACCTTATTACTGAACTAGAGAAATAGCTCTTTGATTTTTTTTTTCTTTTTAATTTTCCCTTTGTCCACCAGCTTTTCTCTCACCTTTTCAACCCAGCTAATGTTCTAACCAGGAATGAATACATTACTCTGCAGAAATTTGAACAGACGGCTAATTCCTAATCAAAATAGACACTAATTTCTTTCGGTGCAAATTATCATCATTCATTGCAAATTTACTCTCCTTGAGCTATGCCAACACGTTGTACAAATTTCAGCACTTGGATCCAGCTTCTTATATACATCAAATCAAATAATATATGATTGTTTTTTTATTATTTCTGCCACATATTTTCATGAAAAAAAATAGTTTCAAAGACTTACTAAATAAGTATTGCTACTGCAATGTTGAAAAAAATGTTTAAACTTTTGTTGGCTTCTTATACCAATAATAGGTTGTTCCATATAAAGAAAAAGGAGAATTTTACCTGAAAATGCAGAGAAACTAAATAACATGACACATTGTTTATCTCTTTCTTGCTGAAACAGATCATCCATAGGGAATACAGAGCTTTCAGGAAAAAGATACTACTGAGGTACCAGTGGAGATCTTTATTCCTATACCCAATGGGTATTATTTTACAAGCATTGCAAAGATGACATTTGATATTATGAAAAGGCCATACATGTCGGCCATCCTGGGAAACTGGGCCTCCCAGTTGTTGTGTTTATCTATTCTAAATAGCTTTTATGGTCTTCTAGGTGTCATCACATGTATGCCTACACATATACTATGTCTTCAAACACCTCTTTCCAGATACAATTGTGCTTTATAGTACCATCTGTTCAAAAGATGAATTTAATAGATTTATAATAATGCCATCAGGAAAATAGCTTTGCAAATTGCAAGTGTGGCTAAAATATGCACAAAAGGTACAAACATTAAACACAACAGTAATGTATTTTTTTCATTCTTGAATGCGTGTGTCTGGATACAATTACTTTTTGCTGTTCCTGAGCTGTAGTGCATGTCTGTATGTGAACAAGATTTGGAACATTTTGCTAATTACGGGTTTTGTTCCTTTGTTTGCTAGTTTCTCTTGCAAGATACACATCTCTAGTCCAATACAGTATTCCTTATATGTGGAAAATCTTGATTATAGTATAAATGAAATAATTGAAAATATAAAATTTGTGAAATCTAATTACCTGCAGACGAAATATATGCTCCAAATAGTGCAGCTTTGAGGCCGTTTTAGTCATGGGACTTACTTTCTAGGAGGAAGAAACTGCAGAAAGGGAGGAACCATATATGTTAGAAGTTGAAAACATACTGGACTAAGATTCCTAAAACTGAACTTCTGTCCCCCTTTATTTATGATATTTTCACTAAAATGTTTATATAAAGTATATAAAGCCTTTAATTTGTTTGTTATTCACTCCTGGTTTTAGAAAGCTTCCAAGCAAAGTATATAATAGGTATACAGCTACCTGAAAATCTGGGAAATTGTAATTGTAAAAGAGAGGATGGTGGGATATTTCCTAAAACCAACCATGGATGCCAAATCACAAAACAGCAAGGCTGTATTCCACTTGGCAATAAGATGATCTTAAATGCTATAATTAAAAACAAGAGTTACTTTCATTAAATACTGAACCCCCATTGTGCCGATTATCCTCATAATGCTTTGCATAATGCTTGTGAATCTATAATGCTTAAAGATACAAGAGGAAACACACTGTAAAGACAGTGAAGGACCATGAACCCTTAAAGCATTAATGGAATTTTTCCTTTTGTTGTGTTATTAAGTTTCCATCAAGTGAGGTTGAACAGCTGAAAAGTTAATGTTGCATGTGAATGCGTATATGACCCTGTAATCTATTGTGGTCACTAGTGAAGTTTGGATATCAACTATGTTATATATGAGAATTATTTATGTATGTATGAGAATTAAGTTTCTCTATATAAGGGTTATAATCAGCTATTAAATCTAACGTTGTTTCCTGGGCCAAACCCTGAGAGAAGGACTTTATGTCAGCATGCTATATTTTTTGATGAGAGCATCACTCACAGTGGACAGTTGTAACATGATCTCTGGAGCTGACTGTAGTCATTCAAGCCACAAGCTCCAGCTGTCTCCTGCTCTTTCTTCTGGACAAGAACTACCTCATGCCAGGTGGTAGGCAAAGACAGAGTCAAAAATACAGTCCCTCCTATAGGCCTTACATTCTCAGACAAATGATAAGAGGAATGGCAGAAAATCTCACTGACAGCATATTCTGTTGTGTCAGAATAGCAGAAGCCAAGGTACAGCCAAGGTGTTCAATGGCATCAAGACACATGCAAGTTTTTTGGAGAGCATCTAAAGAACAATGAGATGGGTTTGTGGTGTTTTATGGAGTATTCTTCTAAAGAATAAGGATCCACGTGGCAGAAAGCATAAAAATATTTGGTGAACTAAAAGCTACTGTCATAATTTGACTAGAAATGAGACACACTTTCAATACTAGCAAATAGTTGCTAGGCAAGGTAGGATTGGACTTGAAAAAACTCAGATTTTGGCACAATAGAGGAGAAGTGGTGATGTCATAGACAGGCATGGTTATGAATTTTCTATGTAACTGATAGTAAACTCCTACTTACACATTCATCTACAACAAAGGTGAATATTTACTATCTAAGGAGAACAAAAACTTTTCACAAAACAATTTTCCCATGTTATAGCCACAGAGAAATTTTGTGGGAAGAGAAAATTAGAGTTTTATTGTATTTTTGTGACTTGGCAATGCTTTTTTTTGTGTGTCATTTGGGTTTGTTCAGATTTTTTTTCTGCCTATATTTAAGGTTTCTTTTTGCATCTTTGAATGGAGAGGCTACAATATCTTCTTTGTTTTAAGGTGAATTAAAATTTTGTGTTAGGTTCATATCCATGTAGTTGTCATATATCCAACATATCAGACTTCCTTCACTGAGGAACTTCTTAATTCAAGGTCTTGTAATGGTTTTAATTCCTTCTTCTTGCAGGATACAAGAATATGGTCAGACATAAGGACTTGAGCCCAGGACACAAAGCACACAGCTAGGTCTTGGGTGATGAGAAAACCCCTCTAGTAGCTTGACTTAGAGAAGCCTTTGGATGCCAAATGAGTTCACAGTGTGTTTAAAGCCACACTGCTTTGTGCTGCCAGCAGTGCCTATGCCTATAAGTCCCCACACTGGGATGTTACTAACAATTTCTCTGCTTACCTTCGAGCTTGTGCCACCAAGCTGCCATAAGAGACCCCAAGAATCATATTTACAATGAGTAGTTAGGAAAGAACCAGCAGACAGAGAGCCCTTTAGGAAAGATCAACAGTCTCACTGGCGCAATGACAGTTAAAGAAGCACTGTTGGAGACTGTCTCATTCAGTTTTTTGTGCTGCATCTTAGACAGCTGTGAAAAATGAAGGGAGGGAGGTGACCATAGCTAGAACTTGTTCAGAAAACAATAAGCAGGAAAACGAGTCTTAGGAAAATGCAAGAGGAACAATGTCATGAAACTGAGCAGAAATAACATTTAGGTGATAAAGACATTTCCAGCAGTGAGCTGGAAGTGACCGCTGTAAGAAATGCTGTGGTAGTATCCATCACTGTGGCACCCAGTGAGCTGCAGATTTTGTTTCTATCACAAACGCGAGCAGGAGGGGAGCCCCTGAGGCGGGAGATGGAAAGCTGTAACCTGACTCACAGCTGTCACTTCTGTGACCAGAACTGCCAATGTGCTGTCAGCTCTCATGTCAGATGAGCTCCCTTCCCTTGGCTCGCTCTCCAGTTTCCACTGCTAGTAGGCCTATGGCCAGCTTGCGTTCCAGGAACTTGCAGGATAAATCTTCCCATCGCCCCTACCATTGCCTTGCACTCCCCAGTCATTTCTTATTTTTAGGTATATGTGCTTTTGGCCAATCTGCATTGCCTAAGGCATAAGCCCTTTGTGTTCTTTTCAACTGTAATCAAAAGAAGCCTGAACCCAGAAGATGTCAAAAGACATCAGTTTCCCTTGTAGGCTGTGTAAGCTGAGTATGTTTATTGCAGCCAAAAATGTTTATGGCACTTCTAAGATGGGGACCTGAGTACCTATTTATACAAGTCCAGTACTCACAAAGTAAAGAGTTGCATTTCATTTTTGTTGATGGTTAATACTGTGTTTCAATATGATTTTTTCTCCAGCAACAGAAAATTTTGAGACCATAAAGAATGCACTTTGTTCTAGAATCAAGCTTGCTACAGTTGAGTAGTTCAGATGAATTCCACGGAACCGCAGGCAGCCTAAATCAGCCTCATCAACTGAAGCAATTAAAAATTAAGAAAACTGTCATAGGGGCCTTTTTCTTTAAAATGACTCTCTGATTTTATTAATTTATTAATAATATTTTCCATGCATTCTCTCCCTCTGCTTTGTTTGCTTTTTACTAGAAAGCAGCAGCAATACTAATCTGCAGTTTTCAAAGTTTTGTGTCATACTGATGTTTAATTTCATTTACAGGAAAGTAAGATAATTTAATAATTTGCATATGGTAGTGTATATGTTGGTGCATGTAGGCAGTGGGTACAGTCTGTAGACACAAGTATGAGAGCAGAGGTGTTTATACGTATGTGTGTTTGTATATGTGTGCATGAAGTCCATAAATACCAGCATGCTTACTTCATGTGCAGAATAGTTTGTTTGAGTGTGTTTGTACAGATGTCCACCTGTATGTCTCATTGTGATAGGATAGTAATAACTTCAGAACAGCAGCACTGCAACTGCCTGATAGTAAGATATGATAGTGCGTTGGACTATCTATGTTGCAAATGCACAAATATAGTGTTGAAGCGTGCCAAAATATCTTCAACAAGGAATTTCGTTTTCCTTCTCTGAGTATCTAAATAAATTATGAAAAATATAAAATACAATTCCTGGAATACATAAGAGAAGTGCCTACAAAGCATGGCAGATCTCAAGGAAATGTTGATGTTTTTAGCACTGTCATCCATCACCATAATGAGTGCCAAAACTCCTTTGAAAATTAGCTGTCTGTGATTAGGCAGGTTTCAGAGTGCAGGTTGTTTCTGTATCTGATTCTGAAATATATTAATATGAATGTTATGCTAATTTGTCTACTTTTGACCTAGAGCTTATCTCAAAGATTTGAGAGGATATTGCCTCATTAACTAACCCACTCGCAAAGTAAAACTACCCTTGCCTTCACACTTCATTAGATGGAATTTTTACTTTTCTTCTTTTGGGTAAGAGTGAATAAACAAGAGTACTTCAAGATTCGTTGCTTATTTCGACCTCAAGTATAGTTGCCTTGTGCATATATAATAGATGTGTTAAAATTAGTATTCAGCTCTAATTCTCTCCAGTCTAACTGATAGTGTTTTGATGAGTTTTGGAGTTTCTGTTCAGTCTGGGTATTTTAGTGATGAGGTAAGGCAGACAGACGACAGTGTGGTTTTCCTAAGTTTAGTTGACCTTGCAGGACATACAAGCATAAAATTTTTATTGTGAAGCTGATTAAATCTTCCTAACAGGTAAAGAGCATGCATAAAGCAAGAGAACAATGCAGACACCTATATAAATATCCAAGACTCACCAGGAATTTGTATTGTTAGATTTCTGGTGGACAAAATAATCCCTCTCAAAACGTATGAAAAGTCACATTTATTTTTAATACTGCAATTTTGATTTCTGCATTTTCCTGACATTGCAGAGATAATGTTTTTCTGCTGCAATCAGTCAGATAATTTATCTGGTTTGTTGTAAAATTCTCCCACCTACCTGTCCCTAAATGTAGTTTGGAGCATGTTTATTGGAAAGGCATGAAAAGTGGAATTTATACACATACTCTAATCTAAAAGTGCCTAAAACTAGGATCCAGTTGAATCCAGTGATTCTCATTTGAACCTTTCATTTTTTTTATTCAAACCCTAAAATAAATACAAGAGTAATATAGAATCTTGTAAATATCCTCATTTTCTCTTTTTAACTCTTCTCGGAGCCTCATGCCTGGATGCAAATTTAATTTGAAAAAAAACAACACAGAAAGCTCTTTCAGCATTTTGACACCACCGTTGCAAATAAGGTGTGCAAGCAACCTCTCTAGAAGACTTCCTTATCTTTTCAGCTCCATTTATGTCACAATAACAATAGTTATGCTCAACTATTGCACAAGCAGACCAATTCCATTCTTTGACTTGGGACTACCCAATATCCTCAGTGATCCCTTAGTCTTTCTCAAGGGAACTATCTCTGGTACTTTGAATGTCACCTAATTTTTATTTACTTCTTGCAATTGAACCTTTCATCCTTAAACGCTGAATGATTGCTTATATAGTTAGATTTAGCCCAATGAAGATTATAATGATTCCTTCTGCCTAGCTGAGATATAATGCTTGACTGAAATAAGTCACTGATCTCTTCTGCAGATCTGTTTATGGAGCCAAATAGCCCTTATAACTGTTATCTTACCTAGCACAACTGCAAAGGCTGTACTTCATAAGTTTCAAGAAGTTTGGTGTGCCTCGTTTTTCCCTTTTAATCTGAGTAAAGCACCTTTATGTAATCTCCTGAAGGTAATGTTGCATCTCTCTGCTTCAGTTCCAGAAAATATGGCTTTATTTTTTCCTTATTACAGCAGTGCAGCTAACACAGTTTGAGTAGAAATAACACATAGACTCCTCTGCCTTCCTTCAGTCAGGGGATGCTCTCAAGTTACAGAAATGTCTTACTGCTACCCAGGGAGAGGTGGGACACTTCTGATAGCCAACTTGTCCCTCTGTGGAGAGATGGTTCAGGAAAGTTTCAGGAGCAAACAGCTGTGGAAGAGTTTAAATTCATTTTGGTATGACCATGTATTTGTTTGAACCAGTGGCTTAAATACTGTTATTTCCAGTCCTATTTTACTCAAACATCCTGGGGAAGTTTTGGACCAGTGGTATGCCTCATCCCCAGTAGTAACATAAATTTTCAGTCAATACTTTAAAGATTGTATTTTTTCCTGAGATTACTTATGAATAATTCAAGCACTGGGAAATCTGTGTAGGTGCACCTGAGTGAAAGTATGTTGCCCTGCTTTACCCTAAGGGCAAATGTAGACTTATGTAAAACTACTGTATAGAAAGAGTAATAATATCTAATTCTGAAAAACTTGGCCTTTATTCTATGAAGGGGTCTTGGTAGCATAGCAAAGTAAATGGTTGAAGGTCATTGTATGAATGATAAATATCATGCCATATAGATAACAGCAGAACCCCCTGATGGAACTGGAGCAGTGCTTATCTATACACACTGCAGTGGTGTTGTTTATATTTGGGATAAAACCTAAATTACTTGTATATCCTCTTGGCTATCCCTTCTTTCATATGCTCACATATTTCTCATGGCTTTTATGGCACAGAAATACAATGCTATGAGACAAGAGTATATAAATCTTATTCGGGCCACTGGAGAGAGAAAGTATTTGCATGATTTTTTATTTATTTTATTTTTTTTTTGTTACTATGTGCTAAGATAATGTAAAGCAGAAATGCAAATACTTTCACAAATTAATAGTTTGTTAAGAAAAACAACCAATGAACAACCAAAACAAAACACAGTAAGTAAGCAATATAAAAGCTAAGGCTCATTCCTGGCTTGGCAGCAGTCAGTTAGTGTTTCAGTCTCAGATATTATGGTGGAATCTGCCAGTGCAGCCAGGGGTAATATTTGCTAAGGAGTCAGTCAGATGTCAGCTTCAGCTTCTTAAAATTGCTGTGTGTGCTGCTGAAAATGATGGCACAAATCCGATGCTTTCTTTCATTATTTACAGTTCACAAAAAATCATGCTGTTCTAATGGTCTGTCCACCATATAATATTTGTGTTGTCATACTCTGGAATCCAAAGTTTTGAAAGATACATCAATTAATTAGACGTTAGTTTCAGGAGATTGGTGGGGTGGCGTGGCAGAGGTGGTGACTAATAGAGGGCATCACTAGTTTCTCTTAGCAAAGTAACAATGCCTGGTACTTGTTATCTTCTGTTTCTTCTTGGTGCTTTGCAATATGTTCTAAGGAGCAGAGGTCATTTACTAGAGAAACTTAAGTGTCTTTATTGACGAATAGCAGGAGACAGACCCTCAGGAGAGTGGCTTCATTAGCATGCAGCTTATACTATTTTTCAAGAATATGTTTGAGTCTTTACACTTTTTTTGGAACACTAAAATGTTCATGGTAAATGACAGTGGGAATAAGTGCAGCTGGCAGGATAAAACCGATGGTTTAAAAAGCCTCAATCTGTTTTCTTGATCTGTTTTCACCATGTGTGATATAGTCTTAAAAGCTATACATTTTAAAAGATGGATGCAGTATTTATAGTAGTGATTTTTACATTTCCTTTTGCCAAGGAAGGGCAAATAACTTAATTTATATCACACAGTTTACAATCAGGTTATCACAAAGTCCTTTTCCAAAGATCTGCTACTGGGTGAGGACAGAAGCTGTGTGAACGTGACTGCAGTAGTAACTGCTTCATTGTAAATCCTCAGTTTCATTTTTAGAGCCCCATTTTGTGTAAACTTTTTATAGGTGCAAAATGTCAGAGGAGAAAAAGGATGGGGAGAGTGCCAGAAGGGTTCTCCTCCACTTGTGTGGACAGTTATAGCCCCTGTGGTCAGTGAGGAGCAGGAGTCGCTTCCACATTTTCCCCTGGGGTGAGTCTCAGTGTCTGTGGGCAGCAGCAGCACCTCTGTGGTACACTCTGCTTTCCTCATGCAGAATTCATCTTCCCCACAGAGTGTTGATGGGGTTCTAGCAGAGGGGCAGGGTCCACAGCCATGGCTGACTCTGTAATACCTCATTCATGTACCTAATGCACCATTGCTTTTCCCCCTCACTTTGTATTGAGAACCCCCGGGCTGCCCTCTTCCTTATTGAGGAGAGCTGATAAAGAGGCCTAAGTTACTGTTGTGGCTCTTTCTGACTGTGCAAAATCATGCTGAGAAGTGATAACATCTGTTTTGCATAAGAATCTAATAATCTCCCATTAATGGGATCTGTGGACTACTACCTGCAAGCAGCTACTTGAGTATCTACCAGACCAGTTCCTGCCCTCTCTCTGACAGCCAGATTAAAGTCAAGTCCTTCTTCTGCAGTCTCTTCTGATGGATTTGCATCAAATGAGAGAAGTTACCACCCTAGCACGTGGAACATACTCACCTTGTTTCCCCTTATCAGTTCTCAACCTAGTTTACATTTTTGGGTCTGTTTAGTACTCTCTCAGTCCTGTTTCTCATATCCTCAAAGCTGCTTGCCTTTCTCCCTTCAGGCAGTTTATTACAATTTCTTGAATCTATAAATTTTCTAAAGATGTTTATGTCTAAATAGGTATCTAATCCCTTCACTAATCTAAGAAATGCAAAGATACCAAAAAGAGGTAAAACTAATGTTGTTTTGGTACATTGTTAGGTGTTTATTCTTAAAAGAAGTATATGATATGTAGTCCATGCCTTTTTACACGTAGGGAAAAAGGTTTCTAAAGTACACCATCATATAGAGTCTAATATCTTAGTTTGAAAAGATGATTGTAAAGCAGAAAAATACCTGAAGACTGGCAATTTAAGCCAGAATTTTGTCAGTATTAAGAAAAAGCAGAAGTGATTGAAATGAAACAGAGGTGAAGCTAGATAGTGCAGTAAAAATTAGGCCACGGCTTTCCATAAAAGTGTATTTGCTACTAGATTCTGTTTTCTGAATATCTTGAGCATAACAGTGAGGATAATTTTGAAGGAAGACTGTGAAAACGTTCAAGGATGATCTTTTCACACTAGAGATAAACTGGACTAGCAACTTAAGGACACTGGCCTTCTCACAGTATTTGTGAAATGATGAACTTAGGGTTTAATACTAAATGATGAACAACTGAAAAAATAAATTAAAACTGTCTCCCAAAGACCTTTGCAAATTCCTGCTGAAAATAATTGCTTAGTTTTGTACAAAATAAGGAAAATGTGTTGGCTTGCAATTGTGCATTCAGGCTACTCAAAGCTATGATTATGAAGCTAAGCTTGAAATCCTCTCTATGAGTTAAGTAATATTCTCATTTTGCTTACAGAGGAATAGAAACTGTGATGCACAACTTCAATTGAATGGAATAGTAAATTGACTTACATTATTAGGAAGGAAAACAGAAATTTTTCTTTGGTATCAGGAGGATGATAGTAAAAAAGATAAGATAATATTTACTTCTTTTATAGGTTGTAAGTTATGAGATAAAATATAATTATATGTAAAGTTTACACCATCAGAAGTCTGACACACTGCCTTTAAAAGTTAATGAAAGACTGGCCACTGAGCTTTTGATTAAATCTCTGAGAATTGTGCCATTAGGGCTTATACTGAATCCGGCAATTATGAAAAGCAAGTAACTCGTTATTTTAGTATTATTTATTATAATTATAGTGAACTGTATAACAAGACATATAGATACATCTACTGTCAAAAAAATGAAGGCTGCTTGGCATGCAAGTTTAGAAATTCAATAGACTGTATTAAAACCTGCAGCATTTCTTTGATTATCTTTGTTTATCTTTTCCATTTTATCTCTTCTTTTAATTCTGGGAGTAGTCAATGAGTTGTGAAAATATATCAGCTCAAGTATATATCTACAGATACAAAGGTAGGATTTGGTACAGTGACAGCTTTCTTATATTTTATCAGTTTAATACATTAAAGCTGGGACACAATCACACTGATACTATAACAGTAAGATGTATTAATACATTTAGCTTAAGATAGACTGACTCTTATTGAGTGTTATGTCAGTATAATGTAATGACAGAGAAAGTGATTGTGTCTTTGATTCTGTTCAATAAGGAAGATTCCTGAGCTTCAAAATGTTTTTAGAATTTTGTATAAAACTTAACATCTTAACCATGTGAGAGAAATAAAAAAATGTGCCGAAATGTCTCCCTTCTTATGTGAAGAAAAACAGTTTTCTCGATTTCTGGATGATGTTTTTTGTACGTAATACCACAGCTTCCCTCTGGATGCACTTATCCTGTCTTTGATAAAGACAAAAATGTTGTTTTTTGCTTGTTTTTGTTTGTTTGTTGCAAAAACATGCTTCCTCAGAACAACAACAAATAATAATAGTTTTTGTAAAAAGGATAACATAACTTTGTGACTGGTTTCAAACTAACGTTTTTCCCATTTATCTGTCAATGGCTCAATACATTCCTCTACTTGCTGCTCTGCTTTAATTCAACCTACTAATTTTCCAACAATTTAGACTTCTTGGGTTCTTGCTTGATAGCCTCTGATTTAAGAAACAAACTAAAAACAACTAATCAAGCCCTTTACTGCAGAGTGTCATTTTCTGTATATATATACATTTGTGTCAGGTAGGCCTAAATGCTGTTATTTGAAATATTTACGTTCTCACAGGGCAGGTAGTTAAATGGTAGCATTTTCCTTTACATCAGAGGCCAAACTCATACAATATAAATGTGTTTATTTAGATGTTACCATCCTCCTCTGTTACTGATTTGTGCTACAAATACATCTGATAATAATGTATTTGTTTACAGCATTTTTTCTGTTCATCTTTAACCTATTAGTGGCTTTTGAGAATTTGTGGCATGTGGACAGTTAATCCAGAGGTCTCATGGCCACAGCTGGAACACTGGAGTATCTCTGCAGCCCAGAGATGATTTCCAGACACTTCATTTCTTTCTCATATGTTGAAGTGGAAAAAAATCTTCTTTTGTGGCCAGCCATGAGAATATCTTTGACATCAACCACCTTCTGAGTACACAAGGACAAAATAATATGGATAATGATGAATGCCAAGTGTTGTTCAAGGACTGGCACCCTGCCTCGTCAACACATCTGCCAAGATCAGACTTCTTAATATTAAGAGAAAACAGTCTATTTTTTAGAGTACAGAGATCTCTAGCTTTCTGTGAGCAGATCTTTCCATTCTGAGATGAATGAACACAAATGAATAGGGAGCATTGCAAACACAGAACTGTTGTACATACGTTCCATCCTAGATGTTTCTGGGGAATGGCATCTGATGTAGCTACTCAAATCAGTGTAAATGGGAGAAGACCCTTTGTGTATGGATACAACTTTTTACCCTGTCCTTAGGGTATGAATCCTACATCTTTTCTTTCAGTTTTTGAGTAAAAGGAATTCCAAGTCTCTTAACATTCATTCATCAGTGCAGCCCAGGTGACTCTGGTATCTCAAACTGTGTCTTTTCGAAATGGAAATCTATAGTTTATTAATCTTAGTTTAAATTAAATTCTCTCATGATCACTCCATTCAAGGTTATTTTCTGCAATCAGCTCTTCTTTTCTGTCCTTGCCACCTAACAAAACCTCATCTAAAAATAGCATAAAATCATCCCTTGCTGACTCAGTAGGTATTTGGTGAATAAATCTGTTTACTATTATATTCTGAAATAGCTGCATTTTGTAATTGTACTTAGCATCAATTATTCAATCTGTGTTAGTTACCCTATTTGTTTTACTTCTACATTTTACATTCTAGTGAATATAACCTTTGCTATTTGTGTTACAATTAAGCTTTTTAGGATTAAATTTTGCATTTTTCTTGAAAATTATTTGTTAAAACTAAAGTTTGATTGCTAATGTTTATTGGTGATCATAATGTCTGAGTAGTTTTATTCTTTCCTCCCTGCAACAACTTTGGAGACCCAGAACTTCTTCTCCAGGAGTCCAGGGTCTTTACTGTATTGTCCAAAAATTATAACCATGAAATAGGTATCATAACACTCAGAGGCAGACAAGTACAGCAGAAAAGCAGTGTTTACTGACTTTAACCAATTAAAACTAAAATCCTACAAATCTTGATTGCGGTTCTTTTTCTTTAGTATTTGTTCTTCTATTTTATACTGGTATTTTATTTTGCTGCTTCATTTACACCATATATTTAGTTCACAAACAGCTCAGATGTTTTTCACTGTCCATACCAATTTCTGTCTTCCAGTTCATTGATACTTTTCTACTCATTGCTGAATGCCTACTTACTTGTTATTTTTCTTTTTTATACTAAAGCCAGGTGAAGATTTGCCTAACGTTTTGCTAACCTTCTTCCACTATTACTTTATTTTGTCATTTAAACCTCATTAAATGCTATTTAGTTGGGTACTTAATTTTTTATTTGTTATTCAGCATTTATGCAAAGCTGCATTTGTTGGCATTTCAGATGGACACCTGGACTCTTGGGATGTGCATTTGTTAACGAGCAGCCTCGATCGCTATCCTCTAAGAACATGATAGAAATAAATAACTTAAATGAATTTAGAACTCAGTCCTAGTATGAGTTGGGTTTTTTTCCTTCAGGCACCTTCCTTTTTTTTTTTTTTTTTCAGTCAGACGAACTTTACAATTACTTTGTCACTCAGAGTATCTAGTGTTAAATTATTGCATTTTCTTCTTGAACAGTAAAGGCTAGAACTCTGTTTCATGTTTTGAATTAAGGACATTTTAATGAAGATTTTTTCCTTTATATTCAATCCTGGCCAGCAAAGAGGCAAACCAGGTGGCACATACCTTCTCTAATGTAAGAGATCTCAGAGAGAAATGCACAGCTAATTTGTACAAAGAAACATAATTTTAAATTAAAATGGTCATGCTTCGATGTATCAGTTCTCTTCAAATTCCTTTTGGTTTATTTTTTTTTTCTTCCTTTTTTTTCCTTTTATATTTACACTGAAGACCAACCTCAAATGCAACACTGAAGGCTGCTTAGGCCTTTTAGCTCAGTTCATGCTGGCACACTTGGTTGTGCACAGAATGAGTAGAATTAGTTATGCAAGTGTTCTTGGTTCTTTGCTGTTTTGCTTTGTTTTTTTATGAAGGAGTAAAACTATGGGGGAAAAAAAAAAAGGATCATCTATTTTTAAGACTATATTGAAAAGTATGTGGCAAAGACGTATTTTTTGTCTATGGCCTCAAATACTGGGAAGAAAAAAAAGGGTTCACCTAAAAAATGCATATTATTTTTAGAAACCGTGTGTTTGGGATTCTCATTATATGACTACTAGGCACATCTGTTCTAATATGAGGGTTACAAAGACATTTAAAAAGAATATGAATGTATATTTATGGTATTTTTTCATATTTATGTTATTGTGTCTTGAGTTATGGTTTCTAAATATTAAATATTTTTAGTCCTGGAGGTAGGCAGAGGTATGAATTTATTCATATTGTAGATTTCAGAAAATGCACTGTGGAAGTATGAAGAAAAATAAGTGAAAACTAATAAGAGAAGAGAGTCCACGTGATTCTGTTATGTGATTTTTACCTTTCTCATTAGTTTAGACAGTTTTCTACACTGAGCATTGTTAGAGCAGTAGTAGCCCAAGGCAGTTGGTTCAAGATGAGACATCATAAAATCTGGAAGATATAAAGAGAAAAATGACTGAGGAATTTAAATCACAAAGATTTGTTGGTAGTTGTAGCTGAATTTGTTCAAAGTAATGTAGTCAGATGTAATATGTGAGCACTGTGTCCAGACAGAACATTCAAACAACAAGGCTGAATATTTACTTTGTGCTCCGTGTTAAGGATAAATGAGTTCCCTGCTGTCAGCTTGTCTTGTGTTGTTGTGAAATCAGTTCACTGCCCAGTATTCCCAACATGCCTAGATGGAGAAGAATTTTCAAACACGTGCAGTTTATTCTTTATTTTCTGTTTCTATTTATTAGCTTGGTAATCTGGAACAGGAGATAATGTAAAAGAGATATAAACCAGGATCATGGCATGACGTTCCCAAATATTTGAAAGCAAAACATATTTATACCTCCACAAAAACACTCTTCTCTTCCTATTAAATGTAGGAATCTGTCAATCTGTCTATTCAACCACACATACCCACATCTAAAGGCCTGCAGATCGATTATACAGTCATTTATAGAAGCAACCAATATCTATAAATTATTAATATCAATTAATACATATATTATTGTTATGAATATGTGGACATGTACATATGAATCCAGAATCTATGTATACCAATTTTACAGGTCATAATCCATAAAATGGTTTTTCAGCATTCCAAGGCTAATTTTGAGAGTTTGTTAATGTAATGCTACTGTAAAAAACCCACAGAAATTAGGAACTGGACATTACAGAAAAGTAATAAGACACATAGCCTGATAGAAATGGCCATCGTCCATAAACAGACCTTTGCCCTGGAGCTCCTGGTTAAATATTATTATGTGTATATATATTTACGTTAGTATGCACAGTTCAAGTGACTTCATTCTACAATGTTCATATGTCTGTAAATATATTTTTAAAAATTTAACTATATAGAATCTTTTCACTGTTTACTGTCTGAACATATGCTGAACTTTGCAATAAGTTTTTTGTTTTGAGAGAAAGTACTGTCCTTCTAATCCTGGGAAAGCAGACTCAAGATCGTTCATCAACTAACAAGGATGAAAATGAAAAAAGACCCACATAGATATAGGTTGATTTTCAGAACTATTAGTCCATAAGCTTACTGGCTTCCCTCACCTTAGATTCTAAAGTTTCTTTCCAAAACAGTTTCATACAACTATACATTCTTATGAAGACTGTCATGCCTGCTCAACTACTTTATCAGACACCAGAAAATCTACACTGGAAGTGTGAGTGTCCCACTGAAAAGAAAAACCTAGCAGATTGGTAAACATGAGAAATGAATCATAAAGACACAGAAAGCTGAGTTTCTTAAGTTTTACTACTCAAAATACTACTTGTTTACAGATTTAAAGACATATGACCAAGCTGTCAGAGTAACATGGAGGAGAGAGAATGAACCATGAATGGTGCTGTCTGATTTACTCAAGTATCTGAGCTCTCCAGTGCTTCCAGATGACCAAAGCCTCTAAACAAAACAAGTTCCTTTTTTTTTCTTTTGTTTTTGACTTAACTAAGAAAATATGACTTCACTTTCAGTTGTACTGAGCAAAATAAAAAACCAAACAGTGCACCTTTCTGTTTCAAAGCTTCAAAATATGCTTATGAGATGAAACTTCTTTTCAGTATTAATCTAAACACATGAATCACAGAATGGTAGAGGTTGGAAGGGACCTCCAGAGATCATCTGTCCACCCCACCCCGCCAAAGCAAGTTCACTTAGAACAGGCTGGGCAGGAATGCATCCAGGTGGGTTTCAAATATCTCTGGAGGAGACTCCACAGCCTCTCTGGGAAGCTTGTCCCAGTGCTCTCTCACCCTCAAAGTGAAGAAGTTTGTCTTCATGTTGAGATGGAATTTCCTGTGTTCTAGCTTGTGTCTAATGCCCCTTGTCTTGTCACCAGGCAACACTGAGAAGAGTTTGACCCTATCCATATTTAACGTGGATGTGAAGGTATGTCTTCTACATTCTCCTTGAAATAGGTTTATTTGGCCTCATTTCTTAATATCTAACTACTGTGGGTATATGTGGATGTGTATAGAATAAAAAGAAAATATATGGCAGCATGGTTGCATTAAGGCAGCCAATGTACAGATTGTTGCTTTTAAATCTTTTTATCTATCCTTATAGAAAACAGGCAATGCTTGTTCCAAACTCTTGAATAATTCTGTACAGACTGTTTCAGTGGTTTATGTTACATTATTTTGAAAATTTCACTAAATTTTATATATATATACATATATATACATATATATATAATATGTGTTTTATTTCTACTTTATTTATTGACCCACTTGCTTGCTATTGCAGTGTGGTGTGTGTACAGTTTTCACGTGTGACTTTTACAATGTTGGTCCATGGACCATAGACAGAAGAATACCACTTGAGATTGAGTTTGTAGTTAAAATACTGCCAAAACCAGTGATTCCACACCACCACCATCCCCCAGTTAATAGCCCACAGCAGATATCTCTTCTATTAATTTATTCAGTTGTCTGTTGAAGTCATGAAAACTTCAAACACCTATAGCATCTTGGAACAAGATGTTTCACACCTTGACTATATGTTGTGTAAACAACTTCCTCATTTTCATGGTTTTGAATCTATGTATCTCCTATGTTCATTTGATGCCCCCTGTAATATGGTAAGCAATTAGCAATTATTAATACAGTTCAAGGAGCCACTGTGGTAATGTTCTTACTTGTTCCTACTGAATTTCCTTCTATTTTGTATTGTGTCGCTCTTTTCATGCCAATATATTGTATCTTTTTTTCTCTCAACCTCCATGATTACTTTGTCCTGCCCTGAGCACGGTTGTATGATACAAACAAACAAAAAAAAACAAACAAAAAAAAAAAATTGACTTCTAAACTCTCCTGTTGTTGTATTTTGATCAGCAGTTTACTTTTTCTATGTTAAAGTAAACCAGTATGTTATTATGTGCTGATATTATATACGTACTTGCATACA
Source organism: Pedionomus torquatus (assembly GCA_013398155.1). NCBI lineage: Eukaryota > Metazoa > Chordata > Aves > Charadriiformes > Pedionomidae > Pedionomus > Pedionomus torquatus. The sequence continues at coordinate 361,018 of VZRU01017880.1, read as the reverse complement.
CACACACGTGTAAAAACATACACGTTTCTGTATGGGCTCTGTCCACGTGAGGCTAAAGAGGCTGTGTTTACATTAGCTTTTTAGGGTTGGAAGAGCAGTGTGGTTTTCAAGCAAGTACCCTAACTGTCTCCTTACGTTGCAGGTTGGTTCCATTTTCAGAAAGGTTTCACATTCTATTCTAGAAGTGCTTATTCAAGTTCCTTGTTAATTTTATCATTTTAACCATTCTCATCATTTTTTACTACTCATTTGAAATTATAATGTATTCTTATATACCATCTCATATTATTGGTTACGCTTGCAGTGAGTTTGTGGTAAGAGTTTTCCACTGTCTGTTTTGTTTCAAATATCATTTATCTCAGTTGTAGGATCTTGTAAATTCACTGCTTTGATGACTAGCAGGTACACGTGTAGAAAAATGTTCTTTTTTAGGAAAAAAAGAGTACATAAATCTACATTAATGAAACATACTATTATGAATGAAAAAATATTCAACAGGATCTAACTGGAATACATTGATGCCTCACAGAGATGTATGATACACCTTTTACTGAATCCCTTTAACTTTTTTATTAGTTCTGGATGCATAAGTGGCTACTCATGTCAAAAAGTACAGTTTGAGAAAGCTGCACTGCAGGAAAGGACATATACATGTAACTTAGTCCTTAGCTATAAAACCAAAATTCTGCATCAGACTGGTCGTGTTTTGTCAATGGACAGTGTCATACATCACTGATTTATTTCTGCTAGTGGTCTTCACCATGATAATACACAAATGCCTGACCTATTTACTGCTTAAACTATAGACCTGAAATGTTTCAACACTGTCACTGAAATGTCCGTCGGAAGCTGTTCACT